>OY740767.1:78852059-79452059 GCA_963513935.1 Aphrophora alni | reverse complement strand
ATTTTAAACTAACTTTAAAATTAGTTTTTTTTACGAATAATGATCAAACGATTATATCAGAAATAATTGTACTATTACATTTGTAAAGTCATGTAAACCTACTACAGGAGATAATAAAATGTGTGAATATGGGAAGGTTTCTCTGTTGAGGCATATAAACCTAATAACAAATTAATACACCCATTCAAGGCCAACTAGTTCTCCCACCTCATTTCTTAAAGCTATTCATTGTGATTACACTTTGATAATTATGTTATTAAATACTTAAATTTTGTGTAAAATAGTTAACCAAAATTCACACTCTGTAAGTTCATATATTCATGAATTTTATTACTCTTATTTACGAAATCCATAATTATTTGTCTGTAATAAAATGTGTAAATGTTAGAAAGTATGTTTTTATCCTTTTGTTCGATCGAGCGTATCATTTTCCCGTTAAAGGTTTGATAAATGAATTTGGCTCGATTTACTCGAGACTCGGCTTGAATTCGGCTCGAATTATTAAATCTGGGCTCAGACTCCTCTAAAAAATATTGGTATAAATAATTGAAGAATTTGGGGAAATGTAATTATACCATATGTATATAATTTTCAGGATCTAAATTGATTTTAATAAAGTATTACCTTATAGTTTTGTAAAGGAATTTTTGCACATTTACTGAACAATTAATTTCAAGAAGAATAATTTATTTTTTGATATTTTATTAATATTTTTTATTATTTGTAAAAGAATATTATATGATAGATAAATGGACAGCATTATCTTTGTTCATAATATTGTGTAAAAAGTGAGATTTGGGAAAGTTTGTGATCCATTTTTTAATAATTAAAAAAAAAAAAATGTTTTCAGAGGATTGGATAAGGCACAAGAAGTATTGTTAACACATGGTGACAGTATTGAGAAAGTTGCAGAATCATTTAGAGTAATTGCACAGTCAAGAAATTTTATCACAGGAATAGCAAGTGATAAATTAAGGTTGTATGGGCTACAGTTTCATCCAGAAGTAGACCTAACAACAAATGGAAAAGCAATGTTACAATCTTTTCTTTTTGACATAGCAGGTTTAAGGCCAAGTTTCACATTAATTAGTCGAGAAGAAGAATGTATAAAACACATTAAAGAATCTGTTGGATCAAATAAAGTTTTGGTAAGTTTTGTCTTTTACAGAATTATCAAAGCTATTCATTAATTTTTTTAGTTATTTAATTATGATAGTTATATTCTGTATGTGGAGATAAGATTATATTGAGGGATGTGGACTCAAGGCCCCTGCACTTCCACCAATGCTTATTGTGTCCCCCTGGAAATTTAACAGGACAGAGGCTCAGCAACCTTTGTCCAATGTTAAAAACAACAAACCTCTACTGGTTGAGAGGTTCCTAAAAGGCCTCTTCACAGTACAGGAAGATGTGTTTAGTAGTCTCCTTGGACTGTTTGCATAGTCTGCATCTTCTTTAATAATGCCCAATTTAAGCAGGTGTTTTTTGAAGTGACCATGTCTAGTAATAAGTGCAATTATTTACTTAAGACGTCCGGTGAGTCGAGGACTTAGAGCCCTAACAAGTCTTTTGGCTAGTATTTATCCAGACTAGTTCTGGCATCGATGACAGTTTTCTTCACGGGATCATTTTGTAATGGCATTATAGGCAGTTGATTTGCTAATGCCACAGCCAGACTATGGTGCCAAGAAAGGTAGTGACGTATTCTTTTGGCCAGCTTTTCCACATGTTCGATGACCTCGACATGTCTGTGCCCTATAATCCAGCCAAAGTGCACCATATTAAGACCGGCAAGTGTGGAATGACTGAAAACATTCCTACACAAGCCTGGAGGAGGTCTGCATTGAGTCAAGAGCATTTAGGGTGGCCTGACTCCATTAGGATTAATATATTCTTATCAGAGTATCACTCAGATAATTCCAGGTTTGTACAAGCCAAGATTGGAAAACAGTATAGTGACTTCCAAGACTTGCACTAACGGATGTCCTGGGAGACAAGCTGTAAACACCAAAACCAGATTTCTGTCCTACTAGCGAACCATCTTTGAATCAGGTGTCTTTCATCAGTCACCTGTTCCTTGTTCCTTTTTCAATCTTTGTGTGAGCATAGATCAACAGAAAATGGTTTGTTTGTTTCTATGACATCAGGTGGTATGTCCAACATATGGTTTGGCAGAAATAATTTGGCTATAGTGGCATGACATTTTCTAGATGTGTTGACATGCCAGTCCTCTTAACTCGGTAAGGCAGATTTCTGGGCCTCTCCTATTGGAAAAAATATAGATTAGCAGAAACCCTAATAGAACCTCTATAGTAGCTATAGGGGGTATTAACAAAGGGTCCCCGGTTATGCAGAAGTAAGCCAGTCTTTCTAAGCTAGCTAGTTTATTGCAGATTACATGATATTATAATATAAAATTTTATATAAAATTATGTTTCTTCACTTTTGCAGTATTATTATTGTCTAATTTGTTTGACTGAATGTTTGACTGAATGTTCGACTGTGTATATATAATATATTGTATATGTAAGTTTGTGTGTGCTCTTATGTGCTGAAGCAAAATATTTTTTGTTTGTTATTATAATTAGTAGTTATAGTTATGTACAAATCAGGTATCACATTAATGCCACACTTATCCCATTGTATATTTTTTGACCGACTGTTTATTTAGTTTATTATAATTAATCATGAACTTATTTTTTTCCTCTGTCTATCATCAACACTACTGGATAAAATGAGATCCCTCTGTAAAAGTTACTATTATAGTTGAAAATAGTTACTATTAAGAGCTTTTTATAATGTTAATCTAGAGCCATTAAACAATAGTCCTTAGATGAATATAATACTATTACAAGATGTATTCAGGATGTAACTTCCGTTTTTTCAGTAAATGAAACTAAACACTGATAGAAATATTTTATTATAAACAAAAGTTACATGCATATCTAAATTATTTTTTGACATAGTCACCTCCTACATTTAGACATTTGTTGTACCATGACACCAGCTTTTATATTGCCTTGTCAAAGAACTCTGCCCCCAAATTAATTCTATTCATCAACTCTTGACTTGTTTCAAAATGTTGAGTAGCAAGCCAGACTTTTAATTTGGTGCAAAGTCAGGGCTGTATGGGGGGAGATACAAAATTTTACATTTGAACTAAGCAAGTACTCGCACAGATTGCAAGGGTGGCCATTTTCATACAGAAGAAAAACTACCTGTGTGGGCAATCATTATTGCTTGTTTTTATAGAGATTAACAAAAGTCAAAGCCGCACCATTCTTTGTTTTTTATAGCGCACAACTGCTTAAACACCCACCTTGCACAGTATTTAACCCTCCAAGTGCTGATAATATTAGTCCTCAGTGCTAAGCTAATTCAATGCTCTGCGCAAGGCTTTTATTATTACAGGAAATAATACAATTTTATTGGCTGAAATATGACACATTATACATCAATATTTTCAGGAAAACCCATAGAACAAAATGAAATAAAATTTAAACTTACCACTTTAAAACTGAGGTCTGCTTCAACTCATATCCGCAAAAAAATTCTTTTGTCCATTTAGCGATAACGTAGGTAATAATTAAATTATGATAATACAATTTCCAATATATACAAAATGTAGCAAATTTGGTTACAAAACTAAAAAATGTAACATTAGTATAGCAGAGCCGGTGGGTGGTGACGCTTGACCCTGATCTGTCAAACAGGTTTCTAGCCAGCATTCAGTGGTGAGGGATACGTGCGCCTCAGTCTAACTCTGTCCGTTCTACTAGGCACATCACATTGTACGACATAAACTGGTCGCTTCTTAGTAGTTAAAAAGTGAAAAGACACAATTTTATTATAAGTTTTTTTTTTTTTTTTTTTTTTTTTTTTTTTTTTTTTTTTTTTTTTTAGTAAAATAACTTTTTAACAATCCCTTTATATGCCTTCTACTCATGAATCGAGTATTTGGTGCAATAGAAAATAGTTATGTAATTTGAAAACTATTATTTTGGCAATAAAATAAAACTCAATGAATAAAATTCAATGATTGTAGAAAATATTACCCGATTTATTTTATAAAGGTGTAATAATAATATGTACTAGATTTTAATTTGCTCAAGTTACATTTTCATTGTAGACAATTGTCTCAGTTATAAATTATTTTTTCATACCGCATTCTTCAATAATTTTTCAGAAGTAGTACAATTCATACACATTCTGTTCTCAATGTACATTTGTGCGCCATTTTGTTTATTTTAGGCTTTCTAAAATTTCATATTGTTTTTTGTAGTTGTAGTTGTTATTCCAACAACTCAAACAAATTATAATTTGTTAAATGCAATTTTAAAAACAATAATACTTAGTACTTCATTAGTTCATATTATTCGCTAAAGATGTTAAATATTTATTATAATAAATTATTACATTGCTTTACATTGAAGTAACAAGCAAAAAATGCATCGCTGTTAACAAAATAGAATCACGGCTCAGCGTCTCTATTCAAAGTATGTGAGCCCAGTTCCCCTTTGGTGACTAGGTTCCCCCACTCCAAGCCCTACACCTCTCCCTCCAAGCTTCACCACTTACCGGCCGGGCTATAACACTTTATTTTCTTGATAATGTCAACATCGTTGTAAACATTCATACATACACAAACATCAAATTCAGTAATTTCGCGCACTGTGTGACACTACATCCAACTTTTTCAAATTAGTGTGCCCTATTACTGTGTCTTTTGAAAGTATTGGCATTTAACCTTTGAATATCATATATTCACTAAATGCAGTTAAATGAGTTATTATAAAATATGTAATACACAAAAAAAGAAGAAATAAACAATTTGATTCCTACATCGGAGTTACCGCTTTCATCACTTGCGGTATCACTTTCACACAAACAGTTGCGAATATCACTTGAATTGCCAAGTTCACTCATTATTATATGTGTAATACTACACTAAAAACACTACTGATATACTAAATAATCATAAAATAAATTGTATTTACAAAAATAATAATAGACAAAAACACTAAACAACAATTCACTGCCGGTACGACGCAGCAGTAAACAACAGTTGACAGCTGCTGCATAAAAACACAGTTGTCTTTTACAGGCTTGCTAACATTGATTTTTCTTATAACTATCGATAAAATTGTGCATAATAAATAGAGCGTCTTTTACTCAGAGTTACTATATAAAATACATGTAGTTTGGATAAAAGTTACCAATGGGTATATCGATTTTAGCAAATCTTGTTTAATTAGATCTCGATCACGACTTTAGCACTGTGGCCGCAGCAAAATAGATCGCGATCGCGACTTTTAGCGGTTGGAGGGTTAAGGAAAATAAAATTTGACAGTGACAATTCTATTTAGAGTGGTTCTAGAAATCCAAGGGAAATCTTCTAAAAATAATATTATTGACAAGAATTCGACACAGGCACCAATGAATATGACTAGCTTTTTGTCCTTCTGATTGCAGAAATCGAATCACAGCACAAACCTCACAACTGGAGGTGTTTGAAATAGAATGTTCTATTTAAATTCGATCACTACTAGCATAACAATAAACCAAATGTTATTGATAGTTGGTATATTTTGAGGATAGGTTCTGACTGCAATAACAAACCATGTGTGTTGCTTTAGCAACTAATTTGAATTTACTGAAAGTTTGAAAGTTAATTTCTGAACAGCCATCATATTTTTCTAAAATAAAGGTATGATTGAAAAATAAATTGACCTTGAGGTTTTTTTGGGAAATTACTTTTTAAAGGTTATTCCCAAAATATCCTAAAATCTTCTAAATAGCTCTATTTTTAAAAGTAGTTGTTGGAATGATGTCTGATAAAGATGATAAGTATGGTTCGAAAGTTATTAGTAAAAGGGAAAAAAAAATTACAATATACTTGTTTTTCGTAAAAGACTGAATTTCTCAAAATCAGCTTAATGACCCAAACCAGTGTGAAAACTAAAGGAAATGCAAATTACTGTTTAAGTATAATGGGCCGAAAATAAAAAATGAATCTTTGACTGCCATAATATAAATATTATTTACATGTACGACAAGTTCATGGCATAATCAAAGAACGCTTAGGCTCTATTTAAATGTATATTTCTTTAAAAATAGTATTTAAAATTTTGTGGTTAAGTGAGAAAGCTAGTACAATGATCTAAGCAAAAATCTATTATTTTTTAATTAGGAAAAAATATGACCATACTAAAAATATAAGCCATACTAGTTATATCACCTTTTTACTGTCTTACATTATGTAGTAATAGAGAAAGTTTTATGTGATGGGTCAATCGATGTCAAGTTATTTTGCACATACAGATTAAGGTATATGTCAGATTAAAGGTTCCCAGAGTCCAAAAAAGAGAAAAAAAGTTGATCAAAAGATGTGTAGGAAATATGAAAGATAGGGGATCTAACATGATAAAAGGTGTAGGATCCAGCTTAAAAAAAAAAAAAATATATATATATATATATATATATATAATTTTCTCAAAATCGGCTCTTTATGATTTTGAGAAAATTATGCTCAAGTATAGCCTCTAAGGAACCAATAAAACATATTGGTTGCCATCTCTCCAACAATGCTTGTATTTGAATTATTGGTATACAACAAATTGGGTGTGTGATTGTTTTTAAAATACCCAATTTTTCGAATTTTAGTGAAATGCGAAGATAAAAAAGAGTGAAACCATTGTGCAATCGCTAGTAAAAATATATTATGGTTCACTAATTGCCAAAAAACAAAACTATATCTTGACCACCATTACTAAAATCTTGATTTAAATCAAATATAACTTATACTGAAGTCTTGTTTATAGGACAAGCGAAGGAATTTTAGGGCCTTATAAAATTATTTTTTCAAGATGGCATCCACGGTTCATTTCACTTTTTGATTGACTATTGCAAAATGACATTTTTGTTAATTATTAGTCTAGGTTTCTTTTTATATGGTTTTGGATTTGGGTGCGTGTGGAAGTTTGTAAAATGTCTGCACCATTTATTTAAATTGTATATTATATTAGTTGCAGATAATAGGTTATTTTGTAATTACATTTAGAAAATTGTCATTTAGATCTGTGATAGAAAAGTAGGGATTATATCATGGATTCATTTAATTTATAGTTCTAGACTGTAAAAATTTATAACTTCCAACTCCTCTCCTACTGTAACTATTAAACTCCTTCTGGAACCTATAACTATTAAATATTGTTTTTTGAAATAAGATTTGAGATAAAATATTGGATTCAAATTTGAGAAAATTTGGTTTTGAACCATCTACATTTTGAAAATAGAGCAATGTTTTGAAAAAATTATACTGGTAGTAATAATTTCTTATCAGCCCTTTGTATTATATTTTTCAGGTTTTGTAATATTAATTTTTTTAGAATAAATTAAAGTTATAATTATACATTTTGTAATTTTGAAGTCATTTTTATGTGGTAATTAATTGTAAGGCAGTGTTAATTCTTCTTTCTACATTATTGAAATTATTTATATAATTTATTACACAGAATAATTATTATGGCTGTATTTACAGTGTAACTTTATATAGATTCGGAAATTTGTACGTTCCAGTTACTTGTAAGCGGTGGTGTAGATTCTACAGTGTGTGCTGCACTACTTCATAAAGCTTTGCCTAAGCAAGAAATTATTGCTGTACATATAGATAACGGATTTATGAGAAAAAATGAAAGTCAACAGGTAGAACAGTCGCTCAAAGAACAAGGCATTAGCTTAAGAGGTAATTAATCACAAATCTATGTTATTTTACAAAATATATTTACAATTTGTATAGAATAATCCTTTTTATTCAAAGACAATAAACTTCAATAGTGAAAATCTTCGGGGGAAGTTTAATGGACTTTAATTTACTACTGTATAGTTAAAATACCAAAATCATTTGAGAGGTTTTGCATATTTTAAAAATAATGATAATAACACACAACTATTAAACATAAATGTTTATTGGTAGGCACAGATATAAAGGACTAAATAATTTCCTTATTTCAAAGTATTTCCTAATAACTTGCTGTGTAAAGAATGTACGGTTAAACTTAATACTTTGTAAAACTATTTCTGTGATGAAATTTACAAGAAAACTTAATTTAAGTTTTAGCTCTTCAAATATTGTTTTGTCTTTAAGATTTAATAAATTATATATAGCATTAGGATTTTTATGAATTTAAATTTTATTCTTTAGGTTAGAGTTTAATTGGGTACATAGCCTATTATTTTAGATTTTGTATGGATAGGAGACAGACTTACCTTGGTATTACCTAGTATGATAAAATGCTAAAGTTCTGAAATATTTCGTAAACACTAGGGATGAGATGATCAGCTTACCGATTAATCGTAATCTCGATTACAATTAATTCCTGATTCATACTTCTCTTACCGATTTGGGCTTAACGATTAGAGCTCACCACAAAAGAATTTTTCCTTTAAAGGCAAATATACCTTTCAGTCATCATAGCCTTATAAAAAAAGGAAGATAAAATAGAGACCCTTCCCCTTCCATACTATTCATTAAACCGGAAAAAGGTTATCAAGTCATAGGAAGGTGTATTTGAGTTTAAAACAAAAATAGCATGTCATCATAATTCATGTTTATGGTTTTAACTATAAAACAAAAGGCAAGCATTTTTACAAAATGTATAATTTACTACTTTTGAAACAAAAAATAATTAGGGATGGCAAACCCTCGAAATCAGGAGCTGAGTTTGAGGTCGAGTTTCGGACAACAGTCCTAAAATTAATGAGCCCAGCTTGATTTTTCGAGTTCGACACGATTTTGCGAGCACAACATGATTTTCCAAGCCTGGCTCAATTTTACGAACTCTGCATTGTTTTTTGAGCAGATCTAGGTTTTACGAGCTTGCTCGGTTTTAAATCAAAGGTTACACTGATAGAATCATACTGCAAGGAAAGCTGGTTATAATGTGAACTGATGAAATGAGTAAAACAGTCATAATTGATATTGGATATAAAACAAATAGATATGATATTTATCTTTAGTAGCCCTTCTCATGAGTTAAAAACAAGTTTTGATTAACTTGTGTAGATCAGAGAAAGTTACCAGAAGAAAGGTGTCTCCACTTGTCTGCTTCAAATGTGACGACTTAATGTCAACATGCATCACTGAAGACATACGTAGAACAAAATATCCCCATTTTAATACTTTATTTAAAAAGCCATATAAAGAAAATCCGATTTCAAAATTATAACTGAAAGACAAAATTAATTTATTTGCATTGTGTTAGATAAAAATTGAGAATTTTATTATTCATGTCATTTAGTCAGTAATATGTATCATTAATATTATCAAATCGATTACTGGGAGGTCTATACTAATGAAAACTTATTACAAAGCAATACGATTAAATTCAAATAATCTATCAATTAGAAGATTTTTATTATTCAACATTTTTATAGAGTATTAAATAATAGAACTATTAAAACTATTGTTAAAAAGAAAAAAAAAAGTGTATCATCCAGGAACCGAAAACCCAGGTAAACCAGCAATCAATAGGGAAAGGTGAGGAGAGATAATAATTACAGGCAAGAAATAGTCGTTACTGATTCTACACAAGGAATACAATTCAATTCAATTCACTTCCGGCAGTCCTTGATACCCTAGGCACTTCAGGCATTAAGGTTTATTGCGCTGCTGGAAGATGATTTGTGCCCCCAAGGCATCCATCAGGTATCTTTCCTCTGAAGTTGTCTAGGGGAATTGTTAAGCCTTCTCCACATGTACAAAGATGCCTATCCTCTCCTGCTCAAGACTGCTGCAGTCTAAGAGCAGATGCTCTGCAATTTCTTCATGCATTCCCATCTCATAAACAGAGGTGCTGCTGTAAGGATACCCATCCTGTGCATAAGTGGCCATGTCCTGTTCTCCAGCCTACTAATTTTCTAATATTGGACCAGCTTAACTTGATTAGATCGATGCAATTTTTGTAGAGGGAGCATGAAGGGTGAGTCTACTCACTCTCAAACCTGAGATGTTTCTCCACCTTATCCCATGCTCTTTCTCAGCCCAAGTCTTGATGGCAAACATAGTCTTTTTCTTGGAAGTTCCACAAAACTGTTTTGGTCCTATGAATTTCGCTGCCGATGGTTTATTTACCAGCATGTCAACATTTTCATATCCGCTAATTCCAACATGTCCTGGCATCCAGCAAAGAGTAACATTGTTAGGGCATCTGTCGCTATAGATGTGCATTTTCTAATCTCTGAGAGGGGAGAGGGAGAGAGCGAGAAAGGGAGAGGGGAGGGAGAGAAAGAGGGAGTGGGAGAGGGAGAGAGAGAGAGAGAGAGTGTGTATTATGTACGATACCTGATATAATTTATAAAAAAATATGTGAGTGAAATGTGTTTGAAACCTAATATCATACCAAAAGAAATTTGTATTCTTTAGTTAGATCGAAAGCGTTGATTATAAATTTCCTGACAATTACAAATATTACCTCTTTTCCTCTTCACTGACATCTCTTTTCGTATTGCTTATTCCATAACTAAAGGACGAAATTATACTGATTGCATTTCAATCTAAAATTTATTAAATTTTATAAACCCTTGAACTTTTTAGAGAGGAAGATAAAAGTTCAAGCTCGCTGAGGTTTAGATTGAGCTCGGCAATAGTTCTGTAATTAATTTTGGTTTATATATCATGATAATTCCACTGCGCACGAACGAGATCCTTCTATCCTGAAAAAACAAAACTGTAAATAATTTCACCTTCACCACGTTTAATAGGTCTATACTCTTTCACTATAAATGAAAGAACAGTGTTGTCTGTTGTCCGTTAAAAAAAAAAAATAATAAAAAAAAAAAATATATATATATATATATATAAACAAATTATGTCAAAGATTAAAATTAATGATTTATTAATTATTTTACATAAAGTTTGAATTTATACCAAGGGTGCTATACGTGTGTGTATTATCTTTTAAAAGATAGACTTCAAGATGTTATCACTTCAATCAATGTGACAGAAAATAGCGTTGAGCGTCATAAAAAATAGAAATGAGATGGGCGATCTTGTTGGCCTTGAAATGGTGTTTGTATCTATTTATTTAAAGGTACTTTGAATTTACACACATTTTATGGTCTCCCGTAATAGCAAAATGTAGGTACAATTTATGACCGATTTTAGAATACAATTCTAATGATAGTTGTTTCATAATTTCTAAAATAACTAACTGAATAACCAGAGAAACAAAATTTTTTATTTACAAAATGAAAAATAATTGCGGATCGTCAAACTGGAAAGCAAAATGTCTTATTCCCCACTTTTCAATACTTTATCAATTTTAATTCAGTTTCTACTATTGTTGTTTTATCGGCAAATATTATGTAAACTTTTGATAAAATATTTTGTTGCTCACGCTCAGATTTATTTATAAAATCTTCCAATTCGATTTAGTTATTTTGTAAATAATAAATATTTCACATCCACCGGGAATTGGATTTAACTAAAAAACTCTTATTAGTGATTTTGAATACTGTAGTTTGTTATATTTTAAATGGAAATTATGAACTATATTTCATAATGTGTTTTCTGAAAGTTATTAAAATTTACTTTTTAATTAACTGTCTTTGGGTTTTTCCAAGTGTTGAAAAAGTCTCATTTTGTCCACATTTGTTGAATTCTATTATTACCTTTTTAACCATACTTAATGGTATTCCAACATAAGTCAGCAACTGTGTTTAACATTATTCTTTGAGATTTCCGGATTTTCTTCTACAATATTTTTAAAGACATTTACAATAATACACTTACTTTGACTTCGTCGATTAATTGATATATGTTGAGGCAATATAAACAAACCTAGAATGTAACAAAAGACCAAAACTATTTTGATTCTATAATACAAAGATCAGATGGAACTGTTGTATTATAGAAGGAGTGAGTCATGTGTTTCTCCCCTTCTCTAAGTTATGTCATTAAACTTGTCCCACCCCTTGTATACATAAACTGCACATCTCAATATTGCTCGAAGTTAAAACTTTGTCCTACTATAAATAGAGCATATCCTTACTCCATACAATATTTTTTTTACCAATTCACTAACGGACAATTGTTACTTTATCACAACAAAACCACTCTATTCACGTTTAGTAGCGTGTCATTTAACCACAGTATTTTTAGGATGGTTTAGTTTATTATGTAGTAAACCTCCCAATATTCTCAATAGATAATTTTACTCTTATGCGATATTTTAAATTATTTGTTACATATTTATATTTCGTATAAAATATTATACCACAATTCACACTCAGTTGTTTAACATTTTCACGAAAAATGTATTGTTTCATCCATGATGGTAATGTTAAAGTTTGAGGAATGTATCAAAATATCCCGAATTTCTACATTTTTGATTAAATGTTCAGTTTCTTTGGAAAAAATCAAAATAATTTCTCTTTAAGTGGGTGTGTGAAATAGATTTTTTTAAATTGTGTATTTGAGTCACATTTATCTTATTTTATTACCCAAAAGATTTTTTAACACTAAGTCTAGACCACTTTTTAATAGAAATTTTGTTGTGAGTACAGATATTTAAAAATGATATAGGTTTACCAACTAGCCTATATCAGCGCCTAAATTTTTTTTAATAGTAGGGCTTATCAAATCTTTTTAAACAGTGAAAATATTTCACAAAACTTAAGATTGAAGAATTGAGTAATTAAATTTAGCCATAGGCCTAACAGCAATATTATCCACTTTATGTATAATAGGTCTCTTTGTAAAAGTATACATAATAGGGTTAACTATAAAAAAATGAATAACATTTAAGAATATTTCTTTAACCTATAGCAGTTTATGGTATTGACTTTTTTGTTGTTGCTGAAAATTTAGTTAACATTCCCTAAACAAACCTCTCATAAATGTAGCCACCTTACATTTAACAAATTGTAATGGCCTAAAATAATTTTTTAAATGCATGACAATTTCATTTAAAATAAAACTATACAATATTAGAGTAATATCACTTATAATTTTAAAGATACAGTTTTTCTAAGCTTATGTTATTGGACATGCTCCCCCACCACATGTTGTGTAATCTAAATTTCATCTTACATCATTTGGCGCTTCCTGTGTTTTTGAAAATTAAGTTAATTCTTATTTTCCCCTTGTTTTATTTAAATACCTTATTAACTCTCAATCTGCCTGTTCGACACTAAGTGTTGCTGAGCGATGTGCATTGTCGTTTATTGACACAAAAACATAGTTTTTGCAATTCAACATTTCGCCCACACATAGAATTATCCTACTGCAATAAATTTAATACCGCTGTGAAGCTAATGTTACAAAGATGCATATACATGTTTAAAAATACCATAAATTGTTATAAATAATATTTAAAAATTAATTGGTAAAGTTCTGTAGATCATAAATTGGACCAAAACACTGTTCTGTAGATCACATCTATCTCTTTCGATCTGTGGTTTACAAATAATTGTTCTATTTGTCATAGATCGCGAGATATTTCTATCTAACCAAAGTAATACCAAACGGAACGAATTTCACTTGGCATTCGGTGCAGTTTACTAAATAAGATAATCGATTATTCAATCAATATTTTGTAACCGATCTTTACAGTATGTTGTAGAGAAGATTTCATTCTACAAGTTGGTATTACTTGCTATATCCTATAGTTAATTTCTTGTTTTTTACTCAGAAGATAGCGATGTTTGTGTACTAAAGTGACACGTGAAAGGCGTAACGCTTATTGACTTGGGATTATATTTCTGTTATTCTGAAGGTTTGTTTTATTTATTTATTATAAATTGTGTATACAAGTTACAATATACAGTAGAGTCTTGCAAACTCGGCACTCAATAACCCGGCAGTCCGGATTACTCGGCGACCCTGACGGGAAAAAAAAAATTTCTAAAAACAGCAATGTTCATAAAAGTTCGGCAGATCCCAAAGCGGGCATTAACTTCGATCGCTCGAATCGTTGATGGTACTTTTCCCACGTTAAACTTGTCACAAAGCTTTTTTACAGATTCCCCTCTGTCAAGTCTTTTTAACACATTTAACCGCGTCTCAAACGAAACCAACACACACTTCCGTTTTCTTAACTCTCTCATTTTTATTTACTGTATATACTGTGCGTATCTGTCAAAGAAAACTGAAAAGAAATGTTATATTTTCCATAATGTGTACTAAATTGATTCGTGGAAAAAAAAGCAGCCCATCAAACGGTTTTGCAGTGTACGTCTGCTATATCGACGGGTGCCAATGCCGCGGTGTTATTATGCCGCCGACAATGGGATACCGCTATCGACAAAGTCGTTTGATATCGCCGCCGCTTTGGTGCCGCGATTTTTTTACACTGTCGACAATGGGATACCGCTATCGACAAAGTCGTTTGATATCGCCGCCCTGGTGTTTTAATTACAATTTATTTTTTGCCCTTATTCCCGATAACCCGGCATTTCACAAACTCGGCACACTTCCGGTCCACATTACGCTGAGTTTGCGGGACTCTACTGTATGTGTTTTTATTTCTAAAGTTATTTTTTTTGAGTTAAGTTCTAGTTTTTGAATGATTTATATTTGGCCTAACCTACAAGTCTAGGCCTAAAAGCAAATTTTCTTATATGGAGTGTTTTATTTGATTATACAAGTGTATAAGTGTTGTAACACACAAGTGTATAATATGTGTGTTATTGTTTGTAGAGTTTATTGTTTTAGTAAAATCTAGTGATTTTGTTTTAGGCCTAGCTTTAGATAGTTACAAGTTAGGCCTAGGTTGTCGAGGTTACAAACCTAACCTAACTTTTGTCGATTCCCACTTTTTACAGGGAAAAATTCTTTCTATTTTGAAAATTTTAGAATTTGATTTTTTTTTTACCAATTGTTATTCCCATTTATACTAAAAAACGTTTGTAATACTTGATAAAAATGTAAAATTTTTTTTTCTATGCTCAATTGGACTTTGAAGTGAAATTTAGCCTTCGATTTTTGTGTTTTTTTGTTCTTTGCCATTGTTATGAACGGCCCTTAAAACTGCAAGGGTTCTTCAATTCCAATTAATAATCAAGATCAGTGGTTCAGTATTTTTATTAAATCTTATCTTTGGTATGAAACTTATGTCCATTTCCCTGATACTTTTGTTAGGAATAAACAACACTACTACAACGCTTTACTACAAGACTTTAATACAATAATTTAACTACAAAACTAATACAATAATAGGAATTTAATTGAACAATAAAACAAAACCATATTATTTATACAAAGCCCAGAAGTATTCCAACTATTATTATATATTAAATGAAAGAAATTATAAATGTTTTTATTGGTGACTTTATGTATAGAAATGCTTGCTTACGGTTTGCTGCGTAGATTTCCTGGGCCATCTTCCACCACGGCTAGCCACACAGCCGTGTATCTTCCAAGCTCCAAAAGACAAGAGAGACCTCTAAATCCTGCTGATTGCTTATATACCTTTTGTTGTCTTGGTAACCTAGTTGAGTTTGCAAGTCAAGCATTTCAACATTTTTTTACTTGTTTCACAATAGTTGGGTCATTCTGAGCTTTGTGAATATGATTTCTTCCTAATATAACCTAATATTAACCTAATATTAACTTATTCCTAACACCATACTGACTCCAAAATTATTTTTCAAACTTTTTTTCATTACAGTAGAACGCCTCTCATCTGCCCTCGGGTGGTCCGTTACTCCGGTTAATCCGACCATGCTCGAGCTCGCGATATTGTGCCGACTTGTCAATGACTCACGGCCCGTCTGGCGCCATTCTTTCCGGTTTGTTATCGCTTTCCCGCTTCAATGCTGTGTCATCTCTTGTGTTGTTTCTATTGATTTGTTATAGTACTTGCAAAGTTTATATATAGACTTTATTATATAGACTTTTAAAAGTTTATATATCACTTAAAAAAAAAAATCTCTTTATATAATATGTAATAAATATTGACTGTTTTTGGATAATCCGACCATGCCCCCAGTCCTGAAGGTGACAGATTAGAGGGGTTCTACTGTACACTACACTACTAAATTCTATGAACCTTTCTGAATATAATGATATATAGAAGTTGTGTTTTCTATAAATATTATCATTTTTGGTAAATTTTTAAAAATAAGAGTAACTATTTCCCTTTTTTCGTAAACCGATTTAGGTTTTTTGAAAATGTAACAAATTAATTATTTTTTTCTAAATTATGTTCACAAATATATTACAAATCTCTAGTAATACTTGAAAAAATTCAAAACAATATTTTTGTATGGTATATATAGCCTTGTCTGTGAAATTTTTGCCTACATTACTTTCCGATTTTTTGATATTTTACATAATAACTCCAAATTCTTTACATCTAACTATTTCGTAACTAAGCGGAAACCGTCTCGATTTGCCTTACTTGCTTGTCTCTAGCTATTTCATGTTTAACAACTCTTGCTTGTGAGTTAGTGTGGATTGTTCAATGTATTTCTATTATTGTGAAATTATTTTGTTATTTAGAGTGATTTATATAATATAAGTTGTATATACAAGTTATAATATGTGTTAGTGTTTCTAGAGTGTATTTTTTCGAGTGAATTTTAATATTTTCAAACAATCTGCTTTTGTCATCAGTTCCGTCACTACTTTTTGGGTGAAGGGGTTGTTATCATTGGCCAAGAAGTCTCTACCGTTCTAAAGAGAAGCATGTAGAACATAGAATGTTGCAGAGTTACAAATCTCAAACTTCTTTATTCCAAAACGGGCATGTCTATTATTTGTCATGTATTGGATAAAAGTGCAACGGTTTTTCATGCCGATCATACTTTCATCAATACTTACCTGTTGGGCTGGAACTGAATGAATCAGTTATCATGTCAATGAACGCCCGGACTTTCACCCAAGGGTCATCCCCTGGTTCATTATGTCGTGGACTTTCGATGGATGATAAATGAAACATTGACAGAATTAGTTCATAGCGTCGCAGACTCATCATATTAGATTTAAAATGGATATATTGTGATCTGTGAGTTGCCCAATAAGCTACAAGATTCTTTCTTGGTGTAAGCCCCATATTGATCAACATTCCCCACAATTTCTTCATCTCATTTATAGTAACCCACCTAGATAATCTGGATTCTCAAGTTAAGCTTCCAGCATCTTGCCTTTGACGTAACACTGCTTGTGCGTACTTATTGGTCTCATCGACCATAAGAGCCCACATTGTATTTGTTATAAACAGATAAAGAAATGATATCAGATTTGGACTCATTGAAATAAATCTAGTCCTTACATTTGTTACTATAAATTTTGAGGATATATCCATGTCAGGTTCTGGAGGATCTACATTTACCCATGCCTCCTGTGCTTGTGTTTGTACTTTATGTTTTCATGTTCGTGTTGTATTACGAGCAGATGTAATGTTTGATGTTCCAGGTAGACCACTATCAAGTTGTGCAAGTGTTGGTGTTTGTTCATCAATTTCTGGAAGATGAAAGCCGAGGAAATCTTCATTTTCCTACTTTGGGCGATTTGGGCAACATCTGGCTAAAAAAAAAAAAAATCATAACATTTGGACAAACTACTATCAGAATCACTGCCATCAAATAAATCATCTGCTGGCAAGTCTTCCTTAAAAGTAAACTATCTCGTGTCATCATAATTTCTTGGAGGGGAAGTGTTAATATCGCCCTCGAAATCCTCATAATCTGACAACTCAGGGTCTACTACAATATCCCTGAGATTGTCAGATCTCACTAAGTTATCTCTGAATGCCATTTTATCAAAATCAAATAATTTGTTTGTTCACATTAGTACGCCTATAAAAAAATATTAAAATTCACTCAAAAAATACACTCTAGAAACACTAACACACATATTATAACATGTATAAAAAAATAATAAATAAATCACTCTATATAACAATAAATTCACAAGATTTACAAAATATATTGAAAGAACACGCTTACTTACATCTAACATGGCCAAACACTTGTATGAGAATGTGCCAACTCAGTCTTTTTTTTCCGTTTTAGAAAGCATGTTCTAAGGAAAACCACTGCCATTGTAATTTTGTGCCTATAGACTAGATATTTATACCAACTTGTAGATCTAAACTTCTTCTTCACAGTAGTACAAAAAAGGAAAGATTATATGAAAATAAAGATTGAAATCTTCAAAGTTGGCTAAGCACTCACATAAGTAAATTGTAGAAGTAAATTTTTGGAACATTTTGTAGAATGTTAATCTCATAAACTATATAACTTACAATAATTTCGAATACGTAGTTCAAATGAGAAATAAAAATACTATAAGATATGTTCAACTTGTGTTATTTGGACAAGAATTACCTTTTTGAAAAATAATATGATCCACGAGTACACATTTATTTATATAAGACCGTTGCGTCAGATGCATCACTCTCGCGGAATATTCGTAAACTTTATCGAATTCTTGAATTTTTATTTGGATCGATTTTGGTGTACATGATTATGAAAGATTGAAACATTACCTTTACAAATGATATATTGTACATTTCGATAAATTAATATTTACTAGTATAAAAGTTGAATTAAAAAAAAAATGTGATTTTTACCATGAAAAAACGTGTTAAAATTCGTGATTTTGTTTAATTTGATTATATATTAAAAACTATAACAGATAGAAAGATTTGGAAACCACTGATCGAAAGAGGAAGATGTGATCTATAGTATTATGGTATTATAGTGTTATGGTAGATTTGTTTGGCAGAAATATAGATTTGTGACAATTAGCGAAAGAATTACATAATTTTTGTCATACAACTGTCCAGTGATTTCTTTGCTTACACATCAAAATATGCAAACTTTACCAATGTATTAAATATTATTTATAAAATTTTATCGTATTTTTTCGTACTTGATTATGTCATCTATGGAACATTAGCTTACCAACGGTATTTTATTTATTGTGTTAGGCCATTTCTAAGTAGGCAAAATATTGATTTATAAAAGTGGCGATTAACGGTACTGACATATCATTCATCAACATTAAGTGTTGAAGAGGCGGATTTCAGCTTGAATTAAAAAACACATGCTCACACACCTTTATTTATATCTATTTATATATTAACTGCTTGGGAGGATTCATATATTAGGGTTGGTCATATATTCAGTTGTACCTCTTAGAATGTAAAAGCCTTGTATTTGAAGAAACTTGAATTATTAGTGAAATGACATGATAATGCAAATGAAAAGTTGAAAATTATTTGAAGTAAACTTTCCAAGGGCCTTTAAGTAAATAGAGTCTTTAAAAACTAATGTTTACCAAACATATTGGTTGATAAAGACTAACAAAGATGTGGCTGTTCCCTGACTCTGCAACAGGCTCAAAATAATCAATATATACTCTAATAGTAGGTTAATCTTCTATGAAATTTCAAATTATACATTGCGGTTTTAGGGAACATTTTTACAACAATATTTGTGTTCTGAGAAAGTAATAGACTCAGAAAATGTTCTGCACTCCTGCACAATCATACCACAACATTTAGAATGATGAATTCTTATTTTATAATTGTTCAAAACTGTTTATTTATATTCCCAATATGCAGGTTCCAGTTAAGAGAGAAAGTACGTTTTACAGTTATATTAAATTTGATTATATAAAGTTAATTGACTTGGTATTTATATATAAGTCATGTTGTCCAAGTTTTATGTGATTCTTAAGATTCTGTGTGAGTCTGTAGTCACACCATATTTATATTATTTTTAACAGTAAGTATTCACAAATGAAACACAATTATTATATAATACAAATTATCTTAATTTTAAATACATTAAATTTGTAGATTAGTTATTTCATGGTAAAAAATAAATAAATAAATTCAATTCAAAGAAAATAACCAATTTTAATTTGTTACACAGTGATAAATGCTACCCATGAATTTCTCTATGGATCAACTACAGTGCCATTAGACTGCAGAGAACCAAATTCTAGGACAAGGGTCACAAAAATGCTATGTATGACAGCAAATCCTGAAGAAAAAAGGAAAATAATTGGTGATGTTTTTGTGTCTGTAAGTACATTTAATATAATTAGAATGATATTCTATATTTGTGCTACCATGTACACAATTGACCTGAGTACGTTCTTTTGGCATTTTTAACATTCCTAGTACCATTTAGTTTTTTTCTAAGAAGAATTCATCACATATGTGTGAATATATATTGTGAGGTTCAACATACATTCAACATATAATGTGGGTTGACCAGTTGTAGTTTTGAGGGGTCAGGTCCAGAATGCGCTAGTGTGGGATGAGTTGGAGTATGCAAAATGGCTTGCTGTCCTTGAAGTTAGCAGAAGTGGGCATTAGTATATCACTAGAGTTAATTTTTTAGCTTCAAACCATACCATAAAGAAGTTGAACCCCCTCCCTTACTTTTTGCTATTTTTTCCCTAGTTTAAAGGATAAAAACTGCTAGGTTATCACCACCTTATAAAAAATAGGAAGAAAAGAACATGAAATAAACATCCATGTTAAAATCCCTAGAATACTCTAATGTCTTTGGCATAGGAAGAGAACAATAGCTGGTCAATAGAAACCTGATAGGAAAGATGAAAGAAAGAAAACACGATAACACACTTATAAGTTATGACTTAAACTTCACTTGTGATTATGACCTTTTAAAACATTTCAGGAGTATTAATCAGTTAGTTCTGAAAAACATTTTGGATGCACTCCACAATTACATCTTAGACACCACCAATAGCTTCTTTTTCCAGATGCGGATGGAAATAGATGACATATATTTATTCTTAGAATAAATGTTTAGTCTATGGGATAACAAGACAATAGACACTTTTTCACAATTAAACCACTCAGTTAACTTTTAGTAGTATGTATTTAAAACAGTATGTTCAGGATCGTTTGTTTATTACATAACAAACTTCCCAATTTCTCAATTGATAATTTTACTCTTTTACAAAGTTTTTAATTATTTGCTATGTTATCTATTTCATATAAAATAATGTACCACAATTCATACTCAGTAGATATTTTTACGAAAAATTTATGATTTTTTCGTGTCCTAGTAAGGCAAGAGTTTAATTTTTTTTTTTTACCAGACCTGAATTTTCATTTTCTTGTATTTAATCCAACAGATAAATTACCACTCACCGACTCCAAATGATTTGTTTCTAAAGAAATACAAAACATGCTAAGACTAACAAGTATAACTTAATAATTTAACCTTATTTTCTTAAGTAAAGCTTCTACTTAGTGTTTGTATTCTTTTATTCCTTGTGTAGAATCAGTAATGTCTATTTCCTGGCTGAAATTATTATCTCTCCTTACCTCTTCCCTGAAATTTACCTAGATTATTTGCTTCTCGGATGAAGCACCTTTATTTATTTTTACTCTGTGTACGGTTTAACAATAGTTTTAAGAATTATTTATTTAATACTCTTTAAAAATGTTGAATAATAAAAATACTCGTATTGATTAATTATTTTGGTTCAGTCGTGTTCCTTTGTGATAAAGAAAAAAGATGTGTCAAGCGAATAACCCTTGTGTAAAGCGGCGGATTATGGAGAAGAAGTGAGGAGAGATAATAATTATAAGGTGGAAAAAGACATTACTGATTCTATACAAGGAATAAAACACTAAAGCAGAAGATTTACTTAGGAAAAAAGATTAAATTATTAATTATTACTTGTTAGTCTTAGCACTTTTGTATTTCAATAGAAACAAATCATTTGGAGAGTGGTTAAATCATCTATTGGGTTTAATAAAAATAGGCCAGGAAAAAAGAGATGTAAAAAAACTTGTAAAAGATGTGAAAAACGATTTTTCGTGGAAACTGTAAGCTACCGAATGTGAATTGTGTTACATTATACTTTACACAACATATAAATACATAATATATCAAATAAATAAATAAAATATTGTAAAAGAGTAAATTTATTTGTTGCGAATACTGTATTGGGAAATTGGCTACATAATAAACAAAACCATCCTGAAATCCTGACCATGCTGTGTTTTTAAAGGCACACTAATAAATGTGAAAAACTGTCTATTGTTTCGTTATCGCAAAGACAAAACATTTATTTTAAGGTTAATTATATGTCATCTATTCCCATCTTATCTATTTTAATATTGCTGTGATAAAATAATTCTAAAAGATGTTTCAAAGGAGCATAAAGTTGGGTGTTTGTGTGAGAGAGGGAAGACTACTAAGATCAGAATCAGAGCGTAAACTGTCTGATGCATATAGCTTACTAACACAGGACCCAGATGATATAGTACTAAATTACGTGGTAATAATACGATGGTGGGAAAACTAACTGACCTTGAAACAAGTTTGATGTTCATATTATTCATCTTCTTTATAGTATAAAGTAAAAGTAAGACTTCAAGTCGAAAATAGTAGTTTTTTGGAAGGATGTCTGTTTGGCCCCAATTTCTGATCTGCCCAGTTTTTTGGATATTATTATTTTAACTGGCATTAACCCTTTGAGTGCCACAAGAAAATTTTCATAACTCACCCAAAAATGCCACAGGTATAAATGGTTTTTTGGAGAACTTTGTTATAATTGACACAGATTAAATTGTATACAAGATATCTTAACAAATTTAGTGTCAAAATGTTCAGTGTTACCTAGGCTACAATTATATTTGTAAATAAGTTGGATTCTATATGTAAAAAAAAATTATTTATTAAAAACCAAACTTTAGATAATTTAGAAAAAAAAATTTTACATTATTTTTTTTTTACCTCACAAACCAAAAATATTTTATATATGGGAAGTGTGCTATTTTCTATCTATATACTGTTTTCTATAAGTGACCAAATTTTTAAATTATTTGGTTGAAAACCAAACTCAAACAAAAAACTTTTATCTCAGAACTAACCTATCCCAACCTATCCTAGGCCTATTTTGTTTACCTGATGTACTAGGTTAATCTAAGTTTAAATCAATATCACTATCACTAAACTGATTGTCACTATCACTTTCTGGTTGATATAACGGGTCTAGATCACTGTCATCCCCAAATAAATGTAACAAATCATCTTCAGAGGCTAAAGAGTCATCGTCTGAATAACCTAAAAGTAATCTGTCTACTTCGCTACCTCTTAGATTTTCTTCCGCCATTTCAAAGCAATATATTATCCAAAATACTACTTTAAACTAGTAATAACTAAAATAATAACCTTCAACAAACAAATAATAAAATATCACGAACAACAAACTTCAAAAAAACTGATGACTGTAGCGAGAAAATAATATCAACACACAATAATATCAGTACACTTCTAACCTGCAAGTGAAAATGACAACAGCTGATTTTGTGCATCAGTAATTGTTGTCATCTGTTTAGTTAGCTAAAACAAAATTTTTTCCACCACTGAATATCACTGGATATACCACAAAGTATTTTAAAACACCGAAATACTATATAGCAGATTACAAATAAATTAATTAAACTACGAAATATGCAGTGGCGATGGATCGTCACCGTGGCATTTCTCGCACGAAAAAATGGTGACGATAGATCGTCACCGTGGCACCCAAAGGGTTAAACATAGTCTTTTTTAAAACAAGACCCACATTTACATTGCCTTAAGTTATATGCAGAGATTTTTATAAAGTTTAACATTAAAAATAATTTATTGCTTGTGAATGTTTCTTTAGATCTAAAATCAAAAAGTGAAAAAGTTTCTGCGCTGGGCTGTGTTCAGTGGCGGAGATACAGTCTGGGTCCTACTGGACACATTGTTGCCGCTCATCATGTCAGACAAAGTACACAGTCAACTGACCAATAAATGTTACACTCTTATTAAAATTAAAAACAATACATAAGCATGTGTACTAACTCTTACAGATTATCCATAATCATTACAGTTTTGTAACTATTATTATGGAGTTGCGGAATTGTAAAAGAAATAATGGTTTTTTTGAAAAAATATGTTGACGGTAATTAAATTATGTAAGGAAAAGTGTAGCCTTTCTAATCAATTTTATCGATGTTTTAAAGTGATAAATCGAATTTGGCAAAGTGAGAAGTCGTTATATATTGAGATATAGATGTGAGAAAAATGTTTCCAGTGTTCTTTGTTCCTTGTCAACTTGTGTTTCTGTTGAATAGGTCAAGGTTGCCATGGTTCTATGGGTGCCAGGAACGACATAGAATGCAACGTGTTCTATTCTACGTGCATTGTGTTTGATGTGTGGTGTCAAGTACACTATTTAGTTGGTGTGTTAACAATATCGGTATATTATATTGGTGTTTTTTTATTTTTTATTTTATTTATTTATTTTTTTTACTGTGTGTACTCCTGTTTTAAATGTTTATATGAAGCAATTTTTTTGTAGTCGTGAAAGTGAAGCTAGAAGTAGTAGTACTATAGCAGAATGGAAAAAAGTAAAAATGTTACAAAAATACTGGGCATATTATACAACTGAATGGCTTCTTCTTCTGTGAACAATGTGTTTTATTCAGTATGTAACTGCGACTTTAGTGTAGCCCATGGTGGTAGAGATGACTGTATGAGGGACATTATTTAGAAAATAATAAAGGAATAGCCAACTCAAAACTGTTGACTTCACTTTTTTTCTCAATCCAACGACAACTCAGTTATAAATGCCGAAGTTGTATTTACTTTTTTTTTAATTGAACATAATGTCCCTTTGACTAGTGCTGATCATGCAAGACCTTTATTTAGAACATTGTTTCCCGATTCTGCCATTGCAAAAATATATGTATGCATTAGAACAAAGGACAAGTGCTATTGTGAAATGTTTGTCTAGTTGTATTCAAGACCAGATCACAGAAGTATTAAAAGTGGCACTTTTGCTGTGGCAACTGATGATAGTTCAGATTCAAATGAGAGTAAAATATAGTAAAACCTCTACTTAACGAACTTCTATATATAACGAATTTTCTCTGTAACGAATTTTTTTTAAAAAGACAAATGAAATTCCATTTTAAATGTTTCCATATAACGAAAGAAATCTTCCATATAACAAATTAAAATGTCCGAATAAAAATCCAAAAAATAATTTTTATTATTAAAATTTATGTAATGGTGACAAGGAGAGGCGCCATAGAAGAACCCGCCTCTGTCAGCGAGTTAGTATGAGTCACAGACAGCTTGTGGCTCCGGACTCCCCCTCTATCTCCCCACCTTAGCGATACTGGCGGCACAATTGTACCGTGTTTGGACTCATTTTGCGAGAAATAATATTTAGAGTTCAGTAATTAGAGTAAAAATTAGGTAAAGTTAAAATCTAGAAATTTTTTATTTTGTAGCACAAGGGGTAGTTGGTGATTCATAGAAGAACCATTAGTGGCAGATAGGCCGAGTCGCGCGTGTGAATGTGTCTGTCAGCACTCATCAATAGAAAACAAAAAAGTAAGCTAGTTCCGAGAATTGCAGAAGTACATTTCCGGAGTATGGGATTTGTTTACTAGTTCCCAAGATCCCCTCCCTAATATTAGTCGACTCGGTACGTTAGTCGGCAAACGTTACAAAGAAATACAGTAATCAGCTGCTTCTAAGATAGTCGACTATTTTTACAATTAATACCAAAAAATAACACAAGTTAAATACTGCAGTATTTCTATATGACAATTTTTTTAAAACGAAATTTCTATGTAACGAACTTTTTCTTTGGAACCTTCATTTTCGTTATATGGAAGTCCTACTGTATATTTTCTTGTGACTTCATATTTGGACCAACATGAAGTGAAAATATATACTGTGTTATTGACTGCTTGAATCTACAGATAATAGTAAGAAGGAAATTTTTAAGATTGTAAATGCAGAGTTTAATAAAAGGGAAATTCCCTGGAAAAACTTTATAACATTTGCTTGTGCAAATGTTGGTACTATGATAGGTAAATTTAAAGGGGTTGCTGGTTTTCTCACAAAGGTTCAATCTTCAATTATTTTAATTCAGGGCTGTTCTTGCTATTAAATACTCTTGCTGCACAAAAATCTACAGCTTGCCTTACTGAAGTTAATGTGGAACAGTTATTAGTAAATATTTATTATATTGTGGAAAAAGCTGTAAACCTAAACACAGTTATTAACTGTACCAAGCTGTTTGTGGAGACATACCTCACAACATTTTAAAACATCTGGGAACTTGTTGGCTATCTCTTTTAGAAGCTTTCAAAAGGGTCATTGAGCATAGGACTTGTTAATTAATTTTGTTTTGTGATGTGACAAGTGAGAGTTATAAAAAAAATGTAATAATTTACAATAAAATAAAATAAAAGATCCATTAGAAAATACTCTTACAAAATTTTATTGTTTGTTTTTAAGCAGCCTACTGCTGGAGTTTAATAAATGTATATCATAAGCAAGAACTATCAGTTATTACTTGCTACGTAGAAGACAATAATCTCTTGACTGACTTTATAGTTATATTTCTTAAACCTAGTGCTTTTAAAGACACAAGTTCTTTTTTAAATGTGAATTTTTTAATAAAAAAGAAGATAATTATTTAGTAATTGGGACAATCTAAGACCTGTATAAATAAAAAGTGTTTCAATGCTGAAGATTTTGTACTTTATTCCCTTTTGATGTTGGTTAATTTTATTTAATGGTTGTGAGTAAATAAAAAACAAATTTCCCCTAGTAAATGAATGTTTGAAACACACTGAGATAGCTGATGTCTCATTGCGAAAAGGGAAGACTTTTAACTTTATTAAGTTTCTGTTGAATCAATTTTATAACTTACTTGCTGATGAAGAAGCAGAAAATTAATTTTTTTCAAAATACCAGTATGCATCCTTTGAAAGATAGGGTAGAGTATCTGGTGCAGTGAAACTTCCTTTAACGGGCACTTCTAATAAATAGACATTTTTTGTACTCCTCGACCGGCATCATGCTTTTCTGGCCTTTGTAGTGTTTTTAAATAACGGACTCTTCCAAAAACGGATACGGACACGAAATTGATGGCCAATGGGTCAGTTGAAACTTCCGATTAATGGATAGCAGAGCATGAAATATCACCCTTTTCTAGCAAATTGTAGATGTCTCAAAGCACATATTGGAATGTCTGTTCGGTAATTTCCCGGATGTTGACTTCCTAAAACTAGGTTTGTTTTCTTTGTGTCTTTTATACACCAGTCATTGGTGTCCTTTAAGATTTCAGTTTCAATAGTGGTCGTGAGAACACTGTAGTTAGTTGTGTATTGTGATGTCTCTCAAACGAAAACATTTAACTTTTAAACCTTACATAGTTTGATTTTCTCTCTTTTTAACCCTCCATCTGGCAGATGTTAATTTGTTTTTAAATTCTTCGTTTGTTTAAAAATTAATAAAATATATTATTTGTATACAAAACCTAACTTATAAGACATCATTTTTTCTCAGAAAGATGCATAGAATTCATCTATGTAATAAAAAAAAAATTTTTGAAACGGTTTTGGAGTAAGTATGTTACATGTCAAAAACGAAGTTATCATTTTTCAGGAAAAACCTGTATCAACCAAAATCAAAAGCTTACCACCTTTTTCTAAGATATACTTATGTAATATTTATCAATATATTTAGGAAAAAAAAATTGTTACATGTTCAAAAAAACAAAAAAATGGTTTACGGAAAAAAGGAATTTGGTCATTTTATTTTCAACAATTTACCAAAAAAAGTAATATATATTTTATACAAGAGTACTATATATCATTATGTTCAGAAAGGTGCATAGAATGTAGGTGTGTAGTGAAAAAAAATGTTAGATATATCACATTTGGAGTTTTTTGGTCAAATACCAAAAATCGAAGAGTAACGAAGCAGAAATTTCACAGAAATGGTAATAATAACATACTAATAGATTTTTCGGAATTTTTTCAACGATTACTAAAGATTTGTAATATATTTGTGAATATATTTAGGGGAAAAAAATAATAATTTGTTACATTTTCATAATAAAAAAAACCGTTTTTTCCTAAAAGGTAACTTTCACAAGTGAGGTTAGGTTTGAACTCTCGACATTTAGGTGTAATTAGTAACTTTCTAAAGCTAGGCCTAAGACAAAATCATTAGATTTCACTAAGACAATATACTTTACAAAAAATAACACATCTTCACTTGTATAATCATATAAAACACTCAATATAAGAAAATTTGCTTTTAGCCTAAATTAACAACATACCTCTTAGGTTATCACAAATATAAACCGTTTACAATCTAGAAATTCACTCAAAAACATAAACTTTAGATATAAAAACACATATATTGTAACTTGTATACAAAATTTTTATACAATTTGTATACACAAACCTTCAAAATAACAAAAATCTAATCCCAAAACCAATATGTGCTACGTCATTTGTTCAGTTTTTACGTCACACAATTGCTATGTTTGGACATCAAAACAAAACCTTCTTAGTAAGTATTTGCCTATATTAAGTGGTACCAACTTATAGAATGAAATTTCCTCTACAACATACTGTAAAGTTCGATTACAAAAATTCAATTCTGTAATCGATTATGCCATTTCGTTAACTGCACCGAATGCCAAATGAATTTCGTCTTGTCAAGTTTCTTCTATGGTCAAGTGGAAATATCTCTGGATCTGTGAGACGCAGAAAAATTTGTAATCTACGGTTTGAAAGTTAAAGATGTGATCTATAGAACAGTGTTTTGGTCAACCTGTTTGACAGAAATATAGATTTGTAATCATATCGGGAAAAATGGCGTTGCGTTTAGAAAAGGCGCAGAGTTTAAATTTACAATTTTACGCATCAAAAATATGCGAACTTCACCAATTTTTAGAATATTACTTATAACGTTTTGTGGTATTTTTTTTTTTGCATGATTATGCATCTACGGAACATTAGCTTTCCAACGGTATTTTATTTATTGCGATAAGACGATTCTAAGTGGGCTTAATGTTGAATTGCAAAAACTGTGTTTTAGAGTCGGTGAACTAAACCATATGTCTCATACCAACCCGCCAGCGGGTTGTTCGCCACGTCGAGGGTTAAATTTATATTTTCCTGATTTGCGTATTTGTTTATTCAGTACTGTAGTATGAATATTATAATAAATATTATTACTGTAGTATAAAAGAATATTATTTAATTTACAAATTTGTGTTTTATTGTGTATTTTTGTGAGATTAAAACCATTATGCCAGTTGCGATCGTATATGCATTAAAGTAATTTGCTTTATTATACAGTTGGTTGACGATTTAAATTTTCTCAACGTGTTCAATATTGTTACAAGACGCTATTCTAGTGGTTTATCATGGGTCATCAGCCGCCCTTTATAACTGCATCTCTCCCGATGCTGTCCAAGCAGTGTCCGTTATTTGGAAGTTTCACTGTACAATATTTCAAAACTTTAGGAGTTAAAATTTATTTTACTTTATCCAAATTAATACTTACTGTCTTATATGCCACACTCTAATGCTCCAACAGAAAACTCAAGTTTTGACTTTCATGCTATAAAAATAAGTTTTCAAAAAAGCAAAACAACCCAACAAGGCTTTCATTATCAACACCTGTAGCTTCTAATTAATGTACATATAGTAATAATAGTAAGAAATAATAAATAAATGTTTATGATAAGTTAACCTAACCTAACCTGTCTATATAATTAAAAAAAAAAAAAAAAAAAATATATATATATATAAATATAAATATATATATATATATATATATATATATATATATATATATATATATATATAGTTTAAAAAATGCAATTGGTAGCTTAAAATTAATCGTTAATCTTTTATTAGGCTTAAGTAATTTAAAAAATAAATCTGTTTAATTTATATAAATAAGTAACAATAACAAAAAGAGTATAATATTATTTATTATTATATGTATAATATCAGTAGTAATATATATGTAGGCCTCATTTTTTAAATATATTGTTTTAATTATGAACATTATTCTATTATAATACAAGCTACTTTCTTTTTGTGATTATGTTTCTGCACATTTGATTACTGATGGCCTTAATGAAAGGGTGGCAGCTCTACATATGTTTCACAACAATATTGTGTAGATGTTTTTAACATCTAACTTAGACTATGTTAAACATTATTGTTGTGTATGTGAATAAAACTGTTTGGTATAGATTGCAAATGTCCACATTGGCATTTAAATCACATTGGCATTTCCTTCGTGTCACATGGAAATGTTTAATATAATTTGATTAACACTATATTATAAAAATCTGCTTGTCAACGCTGGATATCCAATCTTGCCAGTGTAGTTTGTAAAAACAACAGTGAAAAATCTGTATAAAAATTGTCGTACACAATTTAAAAATAGAAGAGAAATATCGCCAAACTGAACATTGTAGTTGGTTGATAACAATTAATGTCAATGAATCTGACTCAAGTGTTCAAAGTGAGAGTGATGACATGAATGAAAGTGAAGATGAGATTGATTAATTACATATAGCTTCCAAAAAAGAAACCCACACAACGAGTTGCATGCACATTGTGGAAACTATCAGATATAACAATATCTTATTTATCTAATTATAATAGATTAATTAAATTACATAAGTGACATTTCCATGAATTATAAAGAAATCATGTGAGCTTTTTGCCAGATCTAAAGCGATGTCAAATTTAGTTACTTGTTTTAAGTTTAATAAATTTTTGTATAGTTTTTTTTATTATTGATATTTTGTTCTTTTACAGATTGCTAATGATGTAATAAGTGAAATGAATTTAAAACCTGAGGAAGTAATACTAGCACAAGGGACACTACGGCCAGATCTAATAGAATCAGCTTCTAATTTAGCAAGCAGTAAAGCAGAAACAATAAAAACACATCACAATGACAGCCCGTTAATAAGACAACTTCGAGACCAAGGTCGTGTTGTGGAACCTCTGAAAGATTTTCATAAAGATGAGGTATAATTAAAAATATTTAAATCTGTTAGTAAATGAATTTATTAAAAAAACAAAAAAAAAAACAAAAAAAAAAAAAACAAAAAAAAACCAATATTGACTGGATTGGCATAGTGAAAGTGTTTTAGACTTATATAAAAGAAGTTTGTGTGCCTTTAAACTTGGGATGACAGTTTAATTCCCGTCAAACTAACAAATGTAACAACTAAGCTTATACAAACATTCAGTGAGTTTTGTGGTTAATAACAATATGAAAGAAGTAATCCCCAAATCACAAATAAAACACTAACACAACATTATAAAGTTTAAAAAAATCCTTATGTATATTTCGGTAACATAACTACCATCCTCAGATGGGTATAAAACAATAATGAAATAAGTACTAGCCTTTGCATTCCCAAGGTGTGCCTGCATGGGAAATACACAGATTTTATTCTAAATTATATAATTGATCTAGGATTTGAATATTAAGCCTTACCTAACATAATTTTTCTGTGTTGTAATTATTATTTTGGATTAGAAAAGAACCAAAATGATTTTTTTAGTTATAAAACAGAATTTTAAAATTCCCAAGTCATTTTCATTAGGTTAGATTACATTAACCTTGTAGGCGGCGCGCATGTTAATTTTCTTTGTTTGTTTAAAAATTAATAAAAAATATTATTTTTATACAAAACCAAACTTATAAGACATCATTTTTCTCAGAAAGATGCATAGAATTCATCTATGTAATAAAACGATTTTTTTTTAAAACAGTTTTGGAGTAAGTACAGTATGTTAGATGTCAAAAATGAAGTTATAAGAAAAATGATCATCCAAAATCAATAGCTTACCACCTTTTTCTAAGATATACAAAAGTTTTGTGTAATATTTGTGAATATATTTAGAAAAAGAAAAAAAAAAATTGTTACATGTTCAAAATTAAAAAAAATATTTTATGAAAAAAGATAAAATGATAATTTTTTTTGAAAAATTCACAAAAAATAGTAAAATATATTTTATACAGAACTTCTTAAATCATTATATAGAATTTAGGTGTGTAGTGAAAAAAATGTTAGATGTAAAACATTTGGAGTTTTTTTTTGTCAAATACCAAAAAATCGGAAAGTAACAGAGAGAAGAATTTCACAGTAATGGTAATGTACACCATACAAATAGATTTTTTGGAATTTTTTCAACAATTACTAGAGATTTATAATATATTTTTTGTGAATATATTTAGGAAAAAAAAAATTGTTACATTTTCAAAATAAAAAAAATTGTTTTACGAAAAAAGGTAAATTTATCCTTTTTTTCCAAAAAATCACCAAAAATAGTAATATTTATGAAAAACCAACTTCAATATATCATTATATTCAGAAAGGTTCATAGAATTTAGTAGTGTAATGAAACAAAAGTTTGAAAAATAATTTTGGAGTCAGTATGGCAAAGAACCAATAAAACAAACAAAATTCGAAGGCTAAATTTTCCTTGAAAGTCCAATTGAGCATAGAAATAATTGTTTTACATTTTTTTTCAAGATTAAAAACATTTTCTAGTATAAATGTGAATAACTATTTGTAAAAAAAAAAAAAAAATCAAATTCTAAAATTTTCAAAATAAAAATAACGTTTTCCCCTAAAAAGTGGTAATCGACACGTTAGGTTAGGTTTTAAACCTCTACAATTTAGGCATAATTAGTAACTTTCTAAAGCTAGGCCTAATACAAAATCACTAGATTTCACTAAAACAATAAACTTTACAAAGAATAACACACATATACACTTGTATAATCAAATAAAACACTCAATATAAGAAAATATGCTTTTAGGCCTAGGTTTACAACATACCTCTAGGTTATCCCAAATATAAATCATTCAAAAGCTAGAACTTCACTCAAAAAAAAAAAAACTTAAGAAATAAAAACACATATATTGTAACTTGTATACACAATTTATATACAATTTGTATACACAAACCTAAAAAATTACAGAAATATGTAATCCCAAAACATAGCGCCACGCCTACTGCATAAATTTATGTCACATACTCGTCTAAAAATGCCTATGTTCCGACTTGAAAATAAGAAACAGAGAGTAACAGTACCCTATATCAAGTACTACCAACTTGTAGAATGAAATCTCCTCTACAACATACTATAAAGATCAATTCAAAATATCGATGATCTTATTGAGTAAACTGCACCGAATGCAAAGTGAATTTAGTTCCGTTAGGTTTCTACTATGGTCAAGTAGAAATATCTTGCGATCTATGAGACACAGAACAATTTGTAAACTACGGTTAGAAAGAGAAAGATGTGATGTATAGAACAGTGTTTTGGTCGACCTGTTTGACAGAAAAAATATATTTGTAATCATATGGGAAAAAATAGCGTTGCTTTTACTAAAAACTGCACAGTTCAAATCATTGATTTTACGCATAAAAATATGCTAACTGCACCAATTTTTGGAATATTATTTATAACGTTTTGTGGTATTTTATTTTGCATGATTATGCATTTACGGAACATTAGCTTTCCAACGGTATTTTATTTATTGCGATAGGACGATTCTAAGTGGGCGTAATGTTGAATTGCAAAATACGTGTTTTCCGGTCGTTAGACTAGACCATGCATTAAAAATCAACTAGCGGGTTGGATAACCGCCATTGGGTTAAAAAGAGGTTGTAACATTTTTAATACAATTGAAGGGTAAATAAATAATAATTCAAAGGTAAAGAGTCCTGGCTCAGATTTAAAAGAACAATGAAATATGAGATTCAAAGATAAAGCCTAGAAAGTAAATATAACCTCAAAATTCGTATTTGGATAAGAATTCATATAAATGAAAATTTTATATGAATTTTCATTTATATTTATTTAACTGGTAAGTCCAGTTAAAGCTAAATTAAACTAAACTTACCTATTTTCGAAACAAATAAATAATACAACCAAATTTTATCCACAAGCCTAAAGTTAGCGGTAAGAACGTTTTCATTGTTCTTACGATGTAAAGTTAATCATGTTTAGTGTAAATAATATTAAGAATTGTTTTAAAAGCATTGTATATAATTTAAATAAGTAATTAGTGTTAGAATATTAGAAGAAGGTTGTAACTTGTAACATAACCAATAACAAGTGTGATTGAAATGATTAAATAAACTCTTGACTACGGAAGGCTAAATGGTAGATGAGGAATAAGCGCCGGAGCGATGGAGTTGAAATAAGGTCGACTAAAGTACATTCTATATGAGATATTAAAATGGACATTTCTGAGTTTAAAAGAAACAATAATAGGTAATTCGAAGTTGGATATGTTAATAGATAGTTTAAAATACGTAAAATATACAGTTAAGAACAGTGAAACACATTTTTGGAAAATAATGTGTACGTGACCCAAAAAGTGTGCCTGTTGGACATAGGATATTCAACAAGATTATAGTAATGGCCGTGAGTTAATTGTAGAGCGCCATATTATTTTGAATTTTTGATGGGGTTCCTTTTAAGCACTTCTAATTTTGTATCCACCAAGTGAAGGTGTATTTGCTAGTTGTTATTAAATTTCATAAAAGAGAATAAAGAAACAATGAACATAATTTATTGTACTTACCTTATAGTAATATAACTAACACATGCAAGAGTAATATTATTTTTCAATAGTACAACCAATGAACAGTAATTAAAATACAGTCACCAACATTAAGGTAACATCCAGCTAATTTTGTTACATACATCCAAGATTATAATTAATTTTGAATAAATAAAAGTGAATAGAATTGTATAAAATCTCTTATTAAACCAATTAAATATAATTTTTTTTGGAACATTTGAACTTTGCAATCTAATAGAAATTAATTTTAATAATCCAATTTGTATTATAGTTTAAAGTATGGATTTAAGTGATTGCCTATTTAACAGCCAGGGATTCTGTAACCCGAGAGAAAGAAACTTGCTTGAAAAATTTAGATATCAGTATTAATTGTATATTAAATATATCCAGAGGAGATAATATATAATTGTAAAAGTAATTCCATTTAAAGCTAATTCTCAAAAGAGAAATTTTGTACATAAATAGAAAATTGAACAACAGTGATTAAACATTGAGTTTATAAAACAAAAAACAGTCTGTCATTTATAGTATTAACAATATTTTTACTTTAATTTAGCTCTCAACGTGGGGCAACTTTTGTTCCTGAGAAGGAGATATAAGACATCAATTATTTTATTATAAATTTGGAACCTCAGCGTGCTGGCTAAATTGAATATCAAATAAAAAAAAAATATTATAAGATGTTAAAGCGTTAAATGGCCCCAAGTACTGTGACCATTGGTTTATTGTGCAACTTAGTATCTAGTTCAGTAGATTAGTCCCCTTTATGAGTTTTAGTAGTCCACTCACTAGCTCATCCCACAAAAGTTCACCAGGAGTTTGGAAACCAAACACTGTATGCTTACTCAGATAAGATATTAGTCACGACTCTCATGTATGTGCAATTGGATTATCATGATAACTGAAATTACAAAACTTGGTATTATTTTTTAAATTAGTAAATTATAAATTTTGTAGAAATATGCCTGCGTTTTGTTTTAAAGTTAATTCATAAACGTGAATTATGATGGTATGTTATTTTTCTTTTCCGCTAAAATAATGTCCTCCTATGCCAACATTATCTTTATAACCTTTTTCTAGCTTATTGAGTGTGGTTGTCAATAATTATTGATGCATTTGCTCTGTAATCTGTAAAGAATAATCTTGTAACAAACTTTGTTAATGTTGAATTACCGGTTAATTCATAGAGGTTAATTCATGTTAACTATTCCTTATATTTTCTGTTCTTTGATTTGTAACGCCCGCTAACAAAGCAAAATAAATGTAAAACATAACTTGCCAACAATGTAGATTAAATTTAAAATGCCTTAGTAAACTCTCCTGCATAATGCTACCATCTGGTGGGCAACTCTGGAAACGGTGTTGCGCGATCTGCTAATTAGACCTTAACCCCGGTCAACCTTGAATTCATCAAGTCAGTACGTAGTTCGAAGGGCATCTAGTCGTATCTCAAAGTAGTCACATAATGTAAAACTTCAAGTTAATATTTCTTTATTTAAATAATCTCGGCTCTTTCTTCAAAATTACTCGTTACATTCAGTCTAAAATACGTACAAAAAAAATTTAAAAGCTCTTAAGTTCATAATGCGTAACTCGCCGAATGGTTTTCTTGGATAACTTCCTTTCACGCAAATAGCTCGTAAGCTTTTGTCAACCAACTCCAGGTAACAAGAATTAAATTGACCATATTAAAAATTTATGTCTATATCTTTTAATTTTAATTGCAGCTATGTATTGTCTAGAAATAATTTAATCATAATTAATTTTCTTTGAATTGTCAGTAATTTCTTTTGAAAAACATAATTTTTTATAAAAGTAAAGTAACCATTTTTCATTTAAAAATTAACTTAAAGAATGAAATTATAATCTTTAAGATAATCATAAAATCAAAGAATTAATTAATCAATCTTTCATTTTAATTAAAATCTTTTATTTTCTATTTTCTTGCAATTTGTACCAGTTTTGGATTTCAGACAAAGACCGAGCTATCTTGGTTTCTTTATTAATAAAAACTTATTTTCTAATTTCCTTTTGAAGACATTTTGTAATTGTGAAAATATTTTTCTTTTTAACTACTTTCAACCTAATTTCATTACATGTAAAAAATCTTGTTAAAGAACCTGTATAAAATTGCTTAAACCTCTTTTAACAAGTCACTTTTTTGTGCAGCAAATGCTGGTTCAAGGTCAGGACAAAAAAGCAAGTTGAAACACAATTCAGGACATCCTAGCTCATAAGAGTTCAACTTATAAAAAAAATCTTTTTGAAACGTGCCTCATGGTATCAAAAATGAACTTTGCCTGTGTCTGTTAAAAAACTTTAATAAAAAAAATAAGGCCTAATAAAGTGAACTTATCTTGGTGATCATTCTTGGTGAAATAAATATGTACAAATTTTAAATTAATTATAGGATGGGACTGCATGCAAATTTTTCGGCCCCACGACCCCAAAGGGGTTTTTTCTAAATTAAAAATATATATATTGACGTCAATAAAAATTTAATTTTCTTATTATATAATAAACTAATCTTTTTTTTTTTTTATTTAGTTGGCCAACTCAGTATTTAAGAAATTTAATAAATAAAATTGTAATAATTTAAAAGCAATTTAATGATGAAAACTTGTTAGATTTAATATACACTTTGAACTTAAATTTATTTTCAATAATTAAAATTTTTTTTTTTTTTTACAAATTAATTTTACTCTTTAAAATTTCATCTGTAACAATTTGTATGGGGGGGGGGAAAGATTAAATTAATTGTAAATTTTATTAAGGGCATGTAATTATACAAAATTTGTTTATTGATAAACATTTGTTAATTAAGTTATTGTTAGCTTATATTCACAGTTTGTGTAAATGGTCAATTTATTCCAGCATTAATAAATTTCAGCACTGTTTGGAAATCGCTTCGTTTTATTTTAAACATGTTACCAATCTGGTTCCAATAGTTCTTAAATCTTATAAAAACAATAATCGCCTGGTAACAGATTATTGGAATAGTGATCTATATAAAATTATTTCGTGTTCATCAATAGCCTATTTTATTTTATGGTGAGCTCTAATTGTCAAGTCCGAATTGATTCGAGAAGTATGAATCAGAGATTACACTAATTGTAACTAACGATGACATTATTATATATTTTTGTTCTCACAAAGAGATGTTCTAAGATATGATGCTATCTTGATTATCATTATCTTACAAGTTAGTCAGTAGTTGTCTGTATTAGAGTTGTAACGGATATCCGGTTAATATCCGGTATCCAGCCTATCCGGCCCTTTTTTTTAGTATCCGGTATCCGGCCGGATACTTAATTATCTAAATGAAATTAATAAAATAACTACAAAAAACTTCAACCACAAAAAACAAATACCGAAAAAATCACTGACAGACCGTTGAATACTAGTGTTTGACGCATGAACGATAGAAGCCGCCAACTCCCCCACTCCTACGGTCCAAGAGACAGGTTCGTACTTGTCTTTCCGTGAATCATCGCTAGAACTACACACACTACCTGAGCCGGATATCCGGCTCTCCGGCCTAGAACCTCACCGAATATCCGGTATCCGGTATCCGGCCAAAACGACTATCCGTTACATCTCTAGTCTGTATTACTGATACATCGTGATCAGTACTAATTGTATAACAGTGTTGACCACGTGTTACTATTTAATTATGAACTTACCTTATAGTTTTTATGTCATTTATTCTTGGACTTTGATAACTTTTAACTGTTAAGAAAGAGTTAATTAAGTAGTTGAATAGCTGTTTTTATTTTGTGGTGAGCTTTAATTGATAGGAGAGGTTTGAATTGTAAGGAGAGGTGATAATCAGTAATCGTCGATTATGACAACTCAGTAATTAGTCTCATCCATAATTTATATCTTATTTTGTTAGGAAAACTTTGGAGTACTTTTATGAATGTAATCATTTTAAAGTGTATATGTATTGTTTAAATTTACTGTTTGACTTTATTGAATGTTATATCATTAAAATTTGTTTTAGGTTCGCACATTGGGTCGAGAATTAGGTCTAAATGCAGAACTAGTCATGAGACATCCATTTCCTGGTCCAGGTTTATCAATTCGTGTGTTATGTGGCGAAGAGCCATATATGGAGCGGGACTTTTCAGAAACACAAGTTCTTGTTAAAATAATTGCAGAATATGATGAAATGTTAAAAAAAGTATGTATTATTTATTACCGTAAGGTTTTATTAATAAAAAAATAGTTGATTTGTATTTTTTGTATTACCATGCAAAATGCAAATGATATTAGTTTAACACTAATTACTGTGTTGGTTATTTATTTATTTATTTTTTTTTCTGTCAATTTTAGAATTATAGTGTTTTGAATTTTATTATATAGTTTAACAAATATTTTTAATTCTGTGAGAATATGGATTTTGTTTCTAGTACTTTTTTTTTTTTAATTGTCAACAAAATTGCTGTATTCAGGACTAGAAAATTTTCCTCATTTTTACCATCAACTTGCCATAGATTTAGTTCTTATTACTCATTTGTCATGCAATTTTGAGAAGAGTACCTTCAAATATTTTTAATTGTAGGTATTAAATTGATATGTGTAACTAAACTGATTAATATTAAAAAAAAATTTTGCAGAATAAAAGTTGAAAATATTTGTTTTTTCTTATTGAATCAGTTTAGGAGTTGAGGAAAATTTTGAAATTTCATTAAAAAACTATGTTTTATTCACTAATACAATGTCAAAAAGTTTTCTGCAAAGTTAAATAGTTATAGAATGTAGACCGAAACTTATAAATTACTTAATAATCAACTCCCAAGTGCACAGACTGTGATGCCTATTATTGTTATGTTACTAGATGTACGGGTTGCGCGAGTCTGGATTTTTCAATTATAGTCAAGCCTTGGGTAAATCGAGCCAAGCTTGAACTTTTACTGGGCTAAAGTTTTTATGAGCTACACATTTTTTACAAGCTTTAGTTTCAATCGAGCCTTTAACAAGTTTGAGGTTTAAATGAGCTCGAATTTTGTATGGGAAATATGGAGAAGCCAGTGTAGAGGAAAAAGTGAAGTAGCTTTAATTAACAGCAAATGAACATTATCAATCCAACAAAATGAATACAAATGTCCTTTGGTATGAATGAGATTACGAACCCATTCACATATTTTCTTAACAATTACGTATTTTATATCTAACAAATCATTTTGGATTTGTGGATAAGGATTTTTTAGTTCAGGTAAACTAAAAAAAAATTAATACAATATATTTGGTTTCATAATAATTAATAGTAATAAAATTCACGAATATGTGAATTACCGAGTGCGAATTTTGGTAAATAATTTTATACAACAGTTATTATATAATATCAGAATTGATAAAAAAATATTGTTTAAGAGTAAAATCTTTGAGAGGTTAAGTCTATCACAGTGACTAGCAATAATCAAAATAGAATTGAGGTGGGCGAACTAGTTGTCCTTGAAAAGGTGTTATGTAAAAAAATCAATATCACTACCTTTATTTGTTGGAGAAGTAAAAACATTTTCTGAAAATTCATGTCAATATCAGATGATAATGTTGTTTTTAGTATGAAATATTTATCTATAAATGTTAATATATTTTGTAAATAAAAACAAATATTTCAGAGTTAGTAAAATGCCATACGTTTTGTAACGATGGTGATCATCATTGCCTGAGACCTCACGAGTAAAATTTTTGTCTTTTTTTTACAACTATCTAAAACTTTGTATACAACTCTTTGGTAGTATATACTCTTATACGATTTAGTTTTAAAGCGGGACATTTAAAAAAATTCTCAACTTCCCAAGGATTAAGGAAGAAAACTCATGTTTACAAGTTTTTTACATACACAAATTGTTTAAAATAAACTGATTTTTCTTGTAAAACTCTGATTTCATTCTACTTCAATCGAGAATAGTTGACGATACTACTCAAAATTTCATGATAACAAAATATTAAAGGAGAGGAATTATGGAAAGTTGAAGTTACAAGTTGAAAATGAAGAAAATTGATGTTGTTATGAAAAAAAGCTATTTTGTTTCAAACATTCAAATCCCGTTCCAAATCTAAAAGAATATTTAAAACTTTTCAACAAGTACATTATAAAGTATTTATTTTAAATAAATTTAAACTGTAGTAACCTAATTAAGTGGTCAATATATAAATGAAAACAGGTGAGTAATCTGCTTGTCCACAATAGCTTTTATAGTTGATATTTGTATAATTTTAACTTCTAAATTTGTAACTAGAAACTTATGTATATAATTTCTAAATGTTTCTTGTCAGAACTTCACTAATAGAAACCATTTTTTACTATTCCTAGGATGATTTTTAATAATACTTGGGGGAAAAACAGGGAGGAATAAAGAGTAGGCTAGTTAAAATTTTATTTAATTAGTGAATATGCTTTATCATATTTTGTGTCATTGTCCCATGCATAAAATGTGATTTATTGTGGTGTTTTATATTTACCTTGTTGTTTAAAGGTAAAAAAACCTGTCATCTTCATCTTATATAAAGGAAGAAAGATCATTATATAAAGATCCCTAGCCCTGGAATATTCTTAATAAATAGTATTAAGATTGAAAGAAAACTAGTGTTGGTTAAGAGAGATCAGATAGGAAAGATGAAAAAGAGGGATCTAATACAAGAATATATAAAAGGTGTAGGTCCAGTTAGGATTACTCGGCATTGCCACACCTGCACTCTCTATAATGAGCCTCTGAGGGTGTTGCTTTTAAACACTAATGATAAACTCTAGTACAGAATAAATAATAATATTGAAGAACACTATGTTTATAACACGAATGGAGTTTATGAACTAAATTGTGGCTTAAAATTAACTACATTTCAACGAAACTGATGAATACATGATTTAGAAATTATCCCATTAGGATTTATAAATATGAAGAGACATTCAAATTATTTAAAACACCTACAAAATATTATAATTAAAACAATTAATCAATCGGATATAATGTTCCAAAATATTATATGTTTTATATAGTGTTATTAAAATTACAGACACACCATAAAGTATAGTGCAGTGGTATCAAGGAAATTTTGTTTAAAATTTTTAATTTTTGTATTGATTTCCCTTATTATTATTTTTTTTTTCAGAAACATGCATTATTAAATAGAGTTGAAAGTGCAACAAGTGATGAAGATAGAATAGAGCTGATTAAAGTCTCAAATAGACAACATTTAGCAGCCATATTACTTCCAATTCGAAGTGTTGGTGTTCAGGTAAATGATAACAATAAGGCACTATAATTATTTTCAACTTCTGATGTTTGAATTTATTTCTAGTAAGGAAATGTTAAGGAAAATTTGGTTTTATTCTTCTGAATAAGATTTTTAACTCTAAATGCTGTACATTAAAACAAATTCCAACCACTAAATTGAATTTTAACCTTTTGTAATTGATAATTTCTTGAGTATGTAAAGTGTATAATGTAATTGCATTATATTATTATTTTGATGGTTAATATTAATATTAACATGTGCTTTTGGTATTTAAATATAACATCTTTTTGATTTAGGACATGAAAGGTTGAGGAATGTGCGAGCCCTCGAAACTTCGATCCAAGCCCGAGCTTGAGCTCGAGTTTTGCACAAAGATTGCAAATTATCAAGCCCTTGATTTTTAGGACGATATGATTTTCAGAGCCAGGTTCAATTTTACGAACTCTGTAAGGTTTTCTGATCAGGTTTATGAAAAAGTTTTGTAAATTTTTCAAACCTACTGGGTTACAAATAACCCAGATAAAGCAGTGATAGCGGAGGAGAGGTAAGGATAGATAACATATACTAAATTAAATCACATCAGATAATTAATTGTACTGTGTATTTACTCCACCGGCTTATTAAAAATCAGAAATTTTTACGAGTCAAGCTTGGTTTCCGAACAAGGCGCAAACTGATGAAATAATACTGCAACAAACACGATAAAGCGTGAATTAATAAATGATAAAAAACGGTCAAAATTGACATTGAAATGAAATATTTATCTTTAGTCGCCCTTCTCATGAGAGACAAACAAGTTTTTATTAACATGTGTTGTGAGTGTCCGATTCAAATGTGATGACTAGATGTCAACGCTCATCACTGAAGACAGACAGAAACCAAAATGTTTCCGTTTTATAATACATTATAACATCAGCAAATATAAAAATCTGATTTTTTCGTTTTATACAACAGAAATCGGATTTAGTACAACAGCCAAATAATAAAATCCGATTTCAAAATTACAACTCGTACAAAAATGGAAGTTATTTGCATAATGTTAAATATCAAGAAAACAGAAATTTATAATTCATGTTGTTTATCCAATAGTACGTGTCATTAATTAATAATGCCAAATTGGTTACAGCGGGGCCTTATAAAACCTAAAATAAATACTGCGAAAGGGTAGTATTAAATAATAGAACCTTACATTATTTAGAAGGGATGGAATAAACAAGAAAAAAGGTGTTATCATTCAGAAAGCAAATAACCCAGATAAAGCAGTGATAGCGGAGGAGATGTGAGGATAGATAATAATTATAGACAGGAAATGAACATTTCTGATTCCACACAAGGAATCCATACAAACACTAAGTAGAGCTTTACTTAAGAAAATAAGATTGAATTATGAATTGTAAGTCGTAGTATTTTAAAATTTCATTACAACCAAATCATTCGGAGTATGGATGCGGTGATTTATCTGTTTGGTTTAATAAAAGAAAATTATTCTAGTAAAAAAAAAAGAAGAAAAAAAAGTTAAACAAAACAAAACTCATGCCTTATTATTGACAAAAAACCAATAATTTTTCGTAAAAATGTTAAACTACCGTAGACTCTCATAAATTTGGATCACAAAAATCCGGACCGGATGGTAAAATTTTTTAAATAATTTGCTGCTTTAGCGCCTTCAAATTTCACGCGATCTTCCGCATTGCATTCATGACATATTTTGTAATGATTCACGAGCAGTGGAAGTTTCCGCACGGCTGAGGTAATTGACATGCCCTACCCTGTGTTTTACTTAATTGCAGTCAAGTACTGTATTATGTACATTACAGTAATAGTATCATTAGTTAATGTGTCAGAGTGTAACAAGTGTCGTTGGGTATCGGCATGGGCCGGTAGCAATTGCATGTGCGGCTTATCACCGCTCGTATCGGCCCCGCGGCCGACGTATCTACGACTCCGGGAAATCCGGATTTTTCGGAATCCGCACCGCCCGTCCGCTACAATAGTCCGGATTTACGAGAGTCTACTGTATATTATTTTAGACGTAATAAAAATACATAACAAATAATTCAAAATATAATGTTTGCTTGCCATCATTCTGAATACTGATTATAGTAAATAATTAATTATTTCACTTACCGTCTCCACTTATGGCCGTCGTATTGTAATACAATGGTAAATCAGAACACTGGAGACGGTAAGTGAAATAACTATTTATTTCAAAATATTGAATAAGAATAAAATTATCTATTGAGAATATTGGAATGTTTGCTACATAATAAAGAAAATAATCCTGAAAATACTGTGTAAGACATACTACTAAATGTGAATAGAGTGGTTTTGTTGTGAACAACTGTCTTTGTCTTGTTATCAAATTGAAAACCAAAAGATTATGTAAGGAAATGTTCACTATTTCCGTCTTACAATCCTATTTCCTATTTTGATATAACTTCGATTACATAATCTGATAAGAAAGATCAAAGAAGCTTAAAAAAGAGCATCAACCAAAAAGTTATAATATACTAAACCAAGTGGGAATAATACAGTGTTGGGAAAACTAATTTCTAACTAACTGACCTTCAACAAGTTTGCTGTATGTCCCATATTATTCACAATAATTCTTGTAATTTACTCACAAGGAAGTAAAATTTAAAAAATAATAAATTTTTAAAATTGAATACAAGAAACAGTTGGGAGCCCCCCTCCTCGAGTTGAAAATAAAAAGTGAATCTTCATTCATCATTTCCCCACATTTATCGCTCAGATTCTGCAGTCGAGATTGGAAACATTTTTAAATAATGTATATTTTTATTTCATTCAACCTTCCCTGAATGATGGTTTTACCAGTTCAACCATTCAAAAATATAAGCCCAGTCGAAAACTCTCCAGTTTTAATAGTTTTGTAAACAAAATGCCAAATAACGAAAATACAATCACAAAGTTATAATTTTCAAGTAAAATTAACTTAGTTAAATTGTTTCTTAGTGTAAATACCTGACTATTCAACGAAACATCCACAGCTAATCTCAAGTTGTAAAATTCTTATTGCGCAAGTGCAACAATCAGTTCTAGGCCTATCTTCAATTCATTCCCACAATCAATACATAACTCACGGCAGTTCACAATGACACGTAATATCTACATTTAACATATTAATTCCCTGTAAATCAGCGGCAAATAATTTTTCGTTATTGTAATAACATAATGTCCCATAAAATAAAAATGTATTAAACCGCGAAATACACTACTGTACAGGTTTTGAGTATCAGTCCGGCTTAGTGTTGATTGAGAATCTGTTGCTATTCAACTCATTGCTTAGGTCTACACTGAAATGAGGTAAAGCAAAAATCAAAACGTTTCTTTTTCGGTTTGGCATTTCAATTATAACTGATTGCAAAATAATTCCCATTTTCTCCAGTTTTGTGTTTAACATCATATTAATTAAGAAACCGTTATTCATTAAGTCGCATTGTACTATAAAGTTGTACACAATACTTTCTGAATAATACAAATTTATGAAAAAGAAAAATAAGTAAGTCTTAAATTATAATTTTTGTCCTGATGTATTGATAAAGCTACAATAACCAGCTAGTTTTTTCCACCTAGGGTTGTTCTACTGATAACACATTGCTGTCTATTCTTTATTACGTAACACATAATTTACATGTATGATGTTTTTTCTGTCACCTTTTTTTTAAAAAAAAATTTATACAATATTTACATTAATTAGGAAAATAGATACATGTAAGGAAAATGGAAAAATGTAACTAGATTTGTGTTTACTCAGTGTACTGTATAATATATTATTCTGTTAAAACTATTGAATCCGATACAAAGCTCTGGAGGAGCGATTATAAATCCAGGCGGTATCTGTTTCAAAATGCCCTTGTTTGGATCTTTTCCATATGATCGAAATTTTTTGTTTTAATAGTCCCAAAATGTTACTAGAAATGATAAATTCACTACGCACGCTTTCAAAAACATGTGCTCATATTTGTATTAAACAAAATGTTAAAAAATCTCTAATTTTTTTTTCTTTTCGCTAGTATATCTCAAAAACTATTTTAAAGAAAAGTTTAAGAGGAAAAAAGTTTTTTAATTAAATTTTGTACAAAACATAGCTGGTTTAAAGTCGAAAAATATATTATTAATATTGCAAAAACCATAAAAAAATTGAATGTAATCAAGTCTTTTTGCGAATTTTGAAACTTCATATTTGGAAAGGCGGTATCTGTTTCAAAATGCCCTTGTTTGGATCTTTTCCATATGATCGAAATTTTTTGTTTTAATAGTCCCAAAATGTTACTAGAAATGATAAATTCACTACGCACGCTTTCAAAAACATGTGCTCATATTTGTATTAAACAAAATGTTAAAAAATCTCTAATTTTTTTTTCTTTTCGCTAGTATATCTCAAAAACTATTTTAAAGAAAAGTTTAAGAGGAAAAAAGTTTTTTAATTAAATTTTGTACAAAACATAGCTGGTTTAAAGTCGAAAAATATATTATTAATATTGCAAAAACCATAAAAAAATTGAATGTAATCAAGCCTTTTTGCGAATTTTGAAACTTCATATTTGGAAAAAAAACCCTTTTGGTATGATAAATCTCCACACCAGATTTCATCAAAATCGGTCTTATTGTTTTTGCCTGATAATTTTACAATTCAGATATCAAAAAAAATATTGAAATTTTTTCAAGTTTAACAGACAAAACATCCTCTAGATACTTGAATATTTTGTCACATATAAAAGGACATTCAAGCTTTCAAATGCATTTTGAAAAATTGAAATCTGTTAATTAGGAGAGCATTGCTAAATGTTTAAAAATGTGTTTAATATTTGGGCTTATAAACAAATAAAATAACTTTGTGAATTATTAATTAATTTTTTCTTTTAAAAATCATATCAAAAGTAGTCAGAATGACGCTTCTTTAAAAAAGTACATGATTATTTCTTAATTCATTCCAGAGTTATAATTGATCAAAGTAAACCGTCGTTTACGGCACAACTATGAGGGTAGGAGGATGGTTATTTTAAACAAATACCTTAGTCATTTTGAGTATTTTCCACTTATTAAAATCAAATCTTGCGCATATATGTAACCCTGATAAAATGTAACTTAAATTTGTAAGAAATTTATGATTGAAATCACATGTTCAAAATCATAACACGCCCTAAAATGCAATTATCTCAGCTTCTAGTGACCAATTTTGATGTTTTTTTTTTGGTTATATCGATGTCTTGCAAGTTGAAAAGTTTAAATATCTCATTGACAAACTGGTATTACTAATAATTATCAGACTCTTAACACATCAATAATTTTTCATTTTAAAAGTTTATTAATAATCACCTGTTTCACATTGTTTATTACACCACTAAACACTTTATAATGTTATGTATTTTTAACTATGAATACAAAAAAATATTTAAAAGTAGAAATTGTTTAAACAATAATTATTTAAATAGATTTTGAAAATTTTCAAATTTACAAGATTATATATAATTTTGGCATTTTAAAATAATTTCTTGCATAGCGCAACAATAATACTGCAACAAGAGCTGGATATAACATGAACTGATGAAATGATAAAAACAGTCATAATTGATATTGGTTATGAAACTAATGGATATGATATTTATATTTAGTTGTCCTTCTCATGAAATAAAAAAGTTTTAATTATCTTGTGTAGATCAGAGTAAGTTATAAGAATTAAGGAAGTAAAATGCTTCAGTGGTGATTCCACTTGTTCCGCTTTAAATTGACAACTTAATGTCATCCACGCATCACTGAAAACAGGAAACCAAAATGTTCCCGTTTTAATGTAAACAGTGGGAAAAAAAATCTTATTTAAAAATTATAACTCAAAGAAAAATGAGTTTATTTGCATTGTGTTTAATAGAAAATTGAGAATTTTGTAATTAAGTCATTTATTCAGTAAACACGTGTGTCATTCATATTATGAAATTATTTACAGCAAGGTCTATACTACTAGTGTAATGAAAGTATCACAAAGCTACACGATTGAACTCAAGTAATCTATCAAGAAGAGGATGTTTGTTATTTAACATTTTATAGAGTATTAAATAATGGAACCTTCCACTATTGTTATTTGTTAGAAGAGACATAAAAAAAAAAAAAATAAATAAAAAAAAAATAGAGGTATCATCAAGGAACCGAATAACCTATGTAAAGCCAGTAACCTAGGTAATCACTGGAGAGAGGTGAAGAGATAATAATTATAGGCAGGAAATAGACATTACTGATTCTACACAAGGAATATAAACACCAAGCGTAACTTCACTTAAGAAAATAAGATTGAATTATTAGTTATACTTGATAGTCTTTGCATTTTTATATTTAATTAGAAACAAATCAATCTAAATCTAAGAGTTGTGATTTATCTGTTTGTGTTAAATAAAAAAAATCAACTCAGGTTTACTAAAAAAGAAAGAGAAAAATTATGAGTTACTAGGACATGTAAAAAAACCATAAATTTTTCATGAAAATGTAAATTAGGTAGTGTAAATTGTGGTACATTGTTTTATGCTAAATATAGGTAAATACTTAGCATAATAAATATGCTAAATATAGGTAAATATATAGCATAATAAATAATTTAAAATATTGTAAAAGGGATTAGCCCGTAGATGCCGCAAGGCGAAACAATTGTAGCTAAATAAGTTAATAAATACATTTGAAACTGTAGCTTAGTGCTTATTTTATCCTTATTATGGAGTTTCAACAAGTAGTTACTGCTGTTACAGTTAAACTAAAATTATCAATTAGAATATTGGGTCCTGAACATATTGATACACTACTAAACGTGTGAACCTTCTGGTTTTGTTATTGAAAAACATCTAGTTCTGTAGTTATAGCTTATAGACAAAAATTGGTTTTAAGGATATGCTCTCTATTCCCATTTTAAAATTTTATTCCTTATATTAATATTATTTCGATTATGCAAATAGATAAGAATGATGTTTCAAAGAAGAGCAAAGTCCTGTGTTTGTGTGACAGAGGGAGGGGGAGGAGGAGAGAGAGCGCAGGCAAGAAAGGATTAGAAACAGTGTCAACATTCCAATGAATCTAGTTTAATACCAATATAGTTAATATAGGCTATTAAACTACAAGCGAGTAATACAGTGATATCAAAACTCTTCTCATTTCCACAAATCACTTGAAATTTACTCACATTTAATTTTTACGCACATATAAATAGTATAATGAAAGTAAAATTATGAAATAATACATTTAATGTTGAATACAAGGAAGAGCCATGATCCACCAAGTTGAAAATAGATTGTTTTGTTTTATTTGATACATGTTGAAGGCAACAGGATGAATGAAACTAATCTATTTCCTGTCAATTACAGATCTCTCATCTTCCAAAGGCTTGCTTGTTTACTTTTAAATAAGGATATTATTAACCTTAGTTTTGGCATGCGGATCATTTGAGCCGTAGAAGCCATTGACGGTTGACAGACAACTGTAAAAAACTCTGATATTGCAACTCGACATTAGGGTTACTTAAAATCATCCTACTGAAATAAATGTTATACCATTGTAAAGCTGACGTTTCGTAGATGCATATACATGTAATCAAAAGTTCATAAAATGCTATAAAAATATTTAATTAATTGGTAAAGTTTGGTGTGTTTTAGTCGTAAAAATGGCAACTCGCCAACTCGCATTACAATATAAACTCGCGAGTTATTTAATTTATATAAATTATTTCCTTTATTATTTCCATTATTTCCCTCTGTAAATTATTTCAAATAAATGTGCAATTGTACTGTTTTTAGTACAAATCTTTACCTATCCAACAGAGTTCGCCACATGTCTATAACTTTTATAGTATTCAATCTTTAAATTAGTTACGACAAAAACTCATTTTACAGATGTATTCAACAAAAAAAAAGTTGTTTTCTTCAACTCAACCTTTAGCCTAGTAAATGGAGTCGTAGAGAAATGAATTATACACCATTGAAAAGCTCGTGTTTCAATCTTTCAAAGCTGTCTAACCTGAATTTCATAGAGAGAACAGAAAAGACAGAAATATGTCTCGTAGTACGGCAGTTTCGCGAAAGGGGGCACCATGTTACGGCACAAGTTAATGCCATTTCCAGGGTTAACATGATAAGACAGGTCTGTTTGGTGTCTGTCTCTGATCTTCCTACAGTTGGGAGGAGTTTGGGGTATTTTAACTTGCGATAATCGTAAGCTTTCCAAAAAGAAAATTACACATACTTATTACATTACCATAAGCTATACACAGAGATTGTTTAAATTATTAATTGTTTATGAATGTTGTGTTCTTTGGATCTAAAATCAAGAAGGAAACTATCAACTATGTTATCTGATGATATTTCCTGGTTTTTTTACTTTATGTACTCACTCTGAGATAGGATTAGTAGGTTTATCACGCTGTGGCTTTTCTCTTTCGCACAATTAGCACAACTAAATAATAAATAAAAAAGTTTTCATAACGCAAATCATTAACTTTAAATTATTAGAAATGTTATATTAGTAATTCTATTTTATGTTAAATCTAGTATAAAACGGAAAATTTTGATTTCCGTATGTCTGCAGTGATGCGTGTTGACATTTAGTTGTCACATTTGAATTGGACAAGTGGGGACTTCGCTAAGGCAGCTTACTTCCCATTTTCCTGGTACAGTATCTTCCTGTTGTAACTTTAATAACTCACAATACATGTGAATAAATTTTTTTATTTTTTTTTAATTTTTTTTTTTTTAATTTTTTTATGAGAAGAGGGAAAAAAGATAAATATCATATATCTGTGTGGTTCATTTCTTTTTCGATATCAATTTTGACTGTTTTTTTCTCATTTATTAGTTCACATTTTATCGTATTTGTTGGAGTATTATTCCATCAGTTTGCGCCTTGTTCGGAAACCAAGCAATTCTTGTAAAAGTAGACCTGCTCAAAAAACTGTACTGAGTTCATAAAATTGAACCAGGTTCGGAAAATCACGCCGAGATTGGAAAATCAAACCGAGCTTCAACATACAACCCAGGCCCTAAAAATTGAAGGCTCGATAATTTTGCAGCCGTTCAAAATTCTGTGGAACAAACGGGATAAGCAATGTCATTAAGTAATATTATGCTCCCAGGAAGCTTTACCTTCAAATAATCTATGACATTATTAGTTCTGTGAAGCCCCATATTGCTGGAACCAAATATATTTGGGAACTAGGCGTATCCATCTAATTTGAGGTATCAGGAAGTTTTTAAGCATAAATAGATAATGATCTGAAGTCACTGTAACTGTTCACCTCACGACACTTTTAAGCATTAATAAAAAATGATCTGACGTCACCTGAACTGTTCACCAGTTCTTCTCAAGAAGTAGAACCAATGACACATTAATTTAGTAACTACACCACACTGTTGTTCCGTCAAGATTATAGATTTCTTAAGGTCTTTAGGATTCATATCTGACCAATAACGGAAGTTTTAACTGTTGATGTAACCAGACAAATGGAAATAAGCCACATTGTTCATTATGAGAATCAATCACCTGGTCGAAATGCTGTAACAGACATAATCATTAGGCTTTAACTCCTGAACAATGACTATTTTGTAAGTGTGGACGTTTAAAATCCAAATACAGAATTCGGCTTATGCTGCAGTATTCAGAGAGATGTGTAGCAGCCATTTATGTTTAAGAGCTCTCCGAATGGACGGGTTTCTACAGTTTACCTTACTTGCTCACCATTCTCTAGTATTCTATCTGAGCTTGCATAACCTGTTAACTTATGTTTTAAACTAATACCTGATTCGTTGAAGTTGTTCATCCATAACAAAATTGTGTTATGGGTTGGAACCTCTTCGAACCACGTTGAAGTACTGTTAGAACTGACACTGAGTATACGTACTTAATTTTTGAAATTATGTTTAAAAGTTTTTTTATACTAATACTGTGATGTATTTTTTGTAACAGGGTGATTGCAGAAGCTACAGTTATGTAGTAGGTTTGTCATGTGAAAGGGAACCTAACTGGGAAGATCTAGTTTTTCTAGCAAGACTAATACCTCGAGTGTGTCATAATGTCAATAGAGTGTGTTATATAGCAGGTGATCTAATAAAGGACCAGATTTTGGACATTACACATACCTACCTCACTTCCAATGTTTTATCTACAATCAGACAAGCTGATTATGTTGCCACTCAGGTATTTTATCTTATGTTCAATAGAACATTTTAATTTAATTTGAGTTATTTGATTCTCAAAGCATTGTTATTTTTGTACTACAGCGTAAAAACTCAGCTATTCTTTTGTACACTGAGCTAGGCTACGCGTCTTCCCCTTTTTAACCCTCCAAGTGGTGTATGTCAATTTGTCTTTAAAATTCTTCGTTTGTTTAAAAATTAATAAAATATATTATTTGTATACAAAACCTAACTTATAAGACATCATTTTTCTCAGAAAGATGCATAGAATTCATCTATGTAAAAAAAAAGAAAGTTTTTTTGAAACGGTTTTGGAGTAAGTATGTTACATGTCAAAAACGAAGTTATCATTTTCCAGGAAAAACCTGTATCATCCAAAATCAAAAGCATTTTACCACCTTTTTCTAAGATATACAAAAGTTTTATGTAATATTTATAAATATATTTAGGGAAAAAAAAAATTGTTACATTTTCAAAAAAACAAAAAATGGTTTATGAAAAAAGTAAATTTGGTCATTTTATTTTCAACAATTTACCAAAAATAGTAATATATATTTTATACAAGAGTACTATATATCATTATGTTCAGAAAGGTGCATAGAATGTAGGTGTGTATTGAAAAAAAATGTTAGATGTAACACATTTGGAGTTTTTTGGTTAAATACCAAAAAATTGAAGTGTAACGGAGCAGAAATTTCACAGAAATGGGAATCAATAACATACTAATAAATTTTTTGGAATTTTACCAACAATTACTAGAGATTTGTAATATATTTGTGAATATATTTAGGGAAAAAAAAATTTGTTACATTTTCAAAATAAAAATACCGATTTTCCCTAAAAAGGTAACTTTCACAAGTGAGGTTAGGTTTGACACCTCGACAATTTACGCGTAATTAGTAACTTTCTAAAGCTAGGCCTAAGACAAAATCAATAATTTTAATAAAGAATAACACACATATACACTTGTATAATCAAATAAAACACTAAATATAAGAAAATTTTCATATAGGCTAGACTTAGAATATTGTTCTAGGTTATCCCAAATATAAACTGTTCACAAACTAGAAATTCACTCAAAAACATAAACTTTTGAAATAAAAACACACATATTGTTAATTGTATACACAATTTATATACAATTTGTATACACAAACCTTCAAAATAACAGAAATAATAAAAATATTACACAAATGCCACGCCCTTTTGCTTGTATTTTATTTCACCACATCTCGGAAGGTAGCCGTTGTTTTGGACTTGAATAGAACCTACAGAAAATGTCAGTTGGTATATCAAGTGGTACCAACTTATAGAATGAAATTTCCTCTACAACATACTGTAAAGAACGAATACATTTTTTAATATAGAAAAGGAATTACGTCATTTCGTAAACTGCACCGAATGCCAAATGAATTTCGTCCTGTCAAGTTTCTTCTATGGTCAAGTAGAAATATCTCTGGATCTGTAAGACGCAGAAAAATTTGTAATCTACGGTTTGAAAGAGAAAGATGTGATCTATAGAACAGTGTTTTGGTCAACCCGTTTGAAAGAAATATAGATTTGTAATCAAATCGGGAAAAGTGGCGTCACGTTTACGAAAAGGCGCAGAGTTGAAATTTACGATTTTACGCAACAAAAATATGTGAACTTCACCAATTTTTGGAATATTATTTATAACGTTTTGTGGTATTTTTTTTGCATGATTATGCATCTACGGAACATTACTTTTCCAATGGTATTTTATTTATTGTGATAAGACAATTCTAAGTGGGCGTAATGTTGAGTTGCAAAATACGTGTTTTAGAGTTAGTGAACTAAGCCATGACTAATGTCGCGACCCGGTCATTTGTAAAAACCGGGTCGCCTACCCGTTCCAGGGTTAATTAACACACATCTCAAACCCTGTAATATTTATTACAGGCTTTGTTTTCGAGAGTATTGAGTGTATTAATTTAGACGGTTCACTGGAAGTATAGGCTTTTTCAATTTTCACCTGAACCTCTTAATCCCTTCAACAGTTTAGGTTGGGCCTAAACTATTGGTACCCCCCTTTATTTAACATTTCCAGTAATTATTTTAATTTTCCCTTAGTTCAGGGAGCTCACGAGCAAATTTTATTTTTTGTATTACTTATCTCAAGAGCGAGTTTTGGAAAGTTCCTCGATCACAATCTATATTAGTCATTACATATAAAATTATATACATCACTTTTTGCAACAAATTAAGTTTTCATTTATATTTAAACATAATTATTTTTTCATCAAATTTTTTACAAAATATTTTCTTTTATAAATTCATCGTCTATAAAACAAATTAATTCTTAAAGTTAAGAGAATTAAACATGGAATTCCACCAAGAACCACCGGTCTCAACACTAATGAAAACATATAAATTTATTCACACACAAAAATTATCCCAGGAAAACTATTGAAGGATTTGAATTTATTTTATATTGCACTTAGTGACAACTCACTGTTTTATCAAATGTTATAAAAAGTCAAACCTTTACCGATGTGTTGACTTTCCTGGAATTTTGTGATTGTGGAGTAGATCTGTGTTGTTAATCTGCTATCACCTAGCAGATTATCCATTGGTACAGCTAGGTCTAGTCCAATTTGGCAGTCCTGGTTTTATCGTCCCTTGTGACATAAATCTGCCCTTCTATTTGACTCTAATACTTAATTGATTTTACTATTTACTTTATTATTGACTTTACAAATTTATATCAAGATTTTGATGCAAACTGTCGTGAAGTAAGGTGATCTTCTACTTTGAAAATTTATTACAAGAGAGTCCTCCGAGAGGATCAGCGGCTCTATTTATAGCCGAAGTACATTGTATTTCTCATACCAATTTTCTTCCCTTCTAGGCGAGATACAATATTTGCTTTATATTCCTTAAATTTTTTAATATACTTTTAATTTATTTTTTCTGTTTTACACTGTGTTGTACTATTTATTCTGAACCTTAGCATATTAATTATTCTCTTCTAAACCCTTTTTAAATTACTTTTTCATTAATTAGTTTATGTTTTAACTGTTGCTGTCAGTTAAAACATAGACATCATGGCTCCGCTCCTCACGATGTCACGGTTTCCCGACTTTCTTGTTCTGCAATATTAAACTTGAATATGGGCTGAAATCCTTTTGTTTTATTTTAAACATGTATAACTTGTTAATTTTCTGTAATTTTTACTTTTTGATTCTTGCATCTTGTTGGTCTTGACCGTGGCTTTTCTGACGATCTCGATTTGTGATTCTAGGTGTTACCATTCTTCTGTTATCGTTGATACTAATTTTCTTTATTTCGTATTCCTACTTTTTACACCTTTGTTCCTACTTCACTGAAACTCCATAGTTTCATAGAATTATGCGTATTAGTTTCATAACCGAAAGGAAAAAATTGTCTGATTTTCTCGTCTGTCGATTTTCACACTTTTTCTTACTTCTTTTTGCACTAACAATTTTACTAAATTTCTTTTAATATTTTTACCTGGGATTTACATTTTCTTTTATTATTTATTAATCTGAAATTTTTTTTCTTTATCTTTTTCCATTTTTCAACAAAAGTGTGAAAACTATTAATTTTTTATTTTGGTGTGGAATTTATTTTTTACTCAATTCGTCATTGCTTTTATATGTCTTAATATCTTTGTATTAATTAATCAATTTACATTTTCTTTTATTTACTTTTAATGTGTGGTAGCACATTTCTACCAACTTTTTAAATAATCATTATTCCCGAATTTTTTAAAGAATAAAATTATTTAGATTTCCGAAAATGTAGTTTATGGAAGTCTAAGACTTTGGATTTTGACCAATTTTGAAAATTTCTCCCTTTCTTACTTTGTCTTTAACTTTAATTACGTCAATTAATATGAAATATTAGTACTACTTGTACTACAATAATTACATATTCTTAAAACGGTTTATTTCATATTTTCAAAATTTATCAAATACAGTAGACTCTCATAAATTCGGATCACGAAAATCCGAACCGTACGGTAAATTTGATTTTAAATAACAATTTACCGTTTTAGAGCCTTCAATTTTCACGCGATCTTCCGCATTGCATGAATGACTTATTTTGTAATGATTCATGGGCAGTGGAAGTTTCCACGCGGGTGAGGTGGGGTAAGGCATAGACACGCCCTATCCTGTATTTTACTTAGTTGCAGTCCAGTACATTATTATGTACATTACAGTAACAGTACCACTAGTTAATGTGCCAGAATGTAACACAAGTGTCCTTGTGTATCGGCATGGGCTGGTAGCGATTGCTTATCACGGCTCGTATCGGTACCGCGGCCGACTTATCTCCGACTCCGGGAAATCCGGATTTTTTGGAATCCGGACCGGCCATCCGCCACAATAGTCCGGATTTATGAGAGTCTACTGTACTGATTTTTTATTTCAAAATGACTAACTCAGAAAGTCGCTGTTTCAATGGGTTCACGAATCGTGAAGTCAGACCGAAGTCATAGTCCACTTCCACAAACTCGTTTAAAAACAGCATAGCCTTCTACTGTACAAACTTCTTGCATGTTTAACTGTATTCTAGTTTTTTCCAAAATTTGTCAAATATAGTTCCCATACAACGATATTTCCATTGTAGCACATAATATATTAATGTTTAGTATTTAAAATTGTTAAATAACAACAATGCAGTACCAGAACATTGTCTGAATGGATGTAACATTTTATGGTGTCAACATATTTTTTGATTGGTCAGTATAGATAAAAACTTATTTTGTTGTAGGAAATAGTATACAGAAAATAATTCTAATTAACCTTTATCCCTAAGATTTTAATACATTCTTTAACTAATATTTTGTAGTTTTTTTAGTACCGGTAATATATTTTAAAGAAATCTGAAGTTAAAGTGATAATATTCTACAATCTAAAAATCTATTTTGATAAATTCTTTGAAAGTATAGCTAATATTGTGACCGTCTCCACTTCTTTTGACCAGCTGGAAGCTCCGGCTGGCTGGAGACCACGTACACTTTAGCCGAATCTTGTCAGGATGGGCCAAGGAGTCGGGTTAGGACGCTAATGAACGCACGCAACGGAAGTTAAATTAAATGTTTTCTTTTATTTTAGCGCCGAATTAGAAGATTACAGAAATAATTATAATTTATAAAAAAGACATAACGGCTAGATAAAGCCTTAATAGTGGCCGAAAAGCACACCGATTAATTATATAGCACGTGGCCGAAAATGGACTGACCTTGTCCCGTAGCGGTCTGCCGTTCAACTCCCTTCTCGCGGCTCTCGTAACAGACTCTCGCTCGGCTCGCTGGTTATAGCCCTCAACTTCTCGTCTCTTTCTCCCCCCTTCTACGTGATCTTGCACTGCTCAACAAAATCGCAAGTGCCAATTCATATTTTATTATTTAGAATCCCTTCCCATTACATCCAAATTTATACTTATTATGGTTTTTATTTGGTGGGCTCCTTGGCTGGGCCACATCACCCCCCTCCATACAATTTGAGCCGTACCACTCGGCTCGTTGTAAAGTGGTGGTTAATGTGACACTCCACTCATAAGCAAAAATAAATTTAAAAAAAAAAATCGCCAAAAGAATATACCACAAAATTACTTTAAATTTTGAAAGGAGAGAAAAAATTCGAACGTGAGGTTTTTGTATTTCCTTTTTGAAAAATTTGTGACCGTTTTGTATTTGAGCCGATTAATTATGCAAAGTCCAATCCTAATTATTAAAGTGAAAAGTTTTGTAAATGAAATAAACTCTGTAAATGTGGACCTTGGATGGAGGCTAAATGTTGATGTAGTCATTAACAAGCTGTCAGCCTCAGGCTGTGTCAGCTGAAATTCTAACCGTTTCCGGCTTGAACCGCTAGGTCTGCATTGACTATGGCTTGGTTATAAATGTTGATATATTACTTTGCTTGAATTAATAATTTATTACAATTCTTCATTAAGTTTTATAATGATAAAAATTTATTTAATTTCGTCCTAACAGGTTGATAGACATTGTTACTCTATTACATATGATCTCCATTTGTCATAACTTAAATTATGATATGTCACTTATATGTTCGTATATACAGGGCTTCCTGTAAGTCTAGTTCCGTTTACGAGTTATGTACGAAAATCTAAATATCACCAGTATTTTAATTATCCATTATTATGCCTCCGTCAGCTATTTTACAAGATATTCAATTGCGGTTTTTGGACCTATATTTATTGGATCTTTTAATCTAATTTTTATCTAAGGAATAATCTCCTCACGCATATCCGCACATTTAGGGACATTCTGTATATATATGTATGTCACATATGATTGAAATAGTCCTTAAATCAACTTCTAAATCATCTAAAGTGATAATACCTCTCTCCCTTTCTCTCTCTGTTTGACTCTGTCTCTGTCCACTTTCAAGATTATATTTTTTTGGCTTTATTAACCCTTTTAGGACCATCTGACGATATTTCGTCAATTTTAAAATATGCGCAAAAGACCATCTGACGAAATATCGTCAAATTATTTCAATGCGTAAAAGACCATTTGACGATATTTCGTCATTTGCGAAAAAATTAATTTCAACGTAATTAAATAGGTAAAAGTAATAAAATTGTTATTTTTGAAGACTAAATAATGTCATTTATAATAAATGTAATAATCATTATTAACTCATAATATGAATAAATATTTTAAAATAGACAAACAAACTGTGTTTATTTTCTGCGCCTATCTGTGCGATCAGCTGTATAGGCCTAAGAATTCTAAAAGCGTACGTAGTGATTTGTCTCTTGGTTTATCTAACAACAGCGTATTTACACTGCAAAGTACTGTTATTCGAATTTTAATATTGTGTTTTGGTTATTTTAGTGTTATATTTTACTTCCAACATTAAGTTTTAATTTCTAAGTGTGTTTTATTTGTCTAAAAAATGAGTGGTGACAGTGACTTTGTTAGATCGAGTGAAATTGATAGGTTAATTGATGATGAATTGGATAGCGATTTATGTAGCGAAAATGATGAAGACATTTTTGACGATTCAGATAAAGACCCAACCTATGATCCAAACAGACCTCAAACATCGTCTTTTCTGGGTAATTTCGGATCGTCAACTATTACCGACAGTGACAGTGAAAGTGAGGTTAGGCATGAAACACCGATAGGCCTACATACGCCTACAGTTTCCAACATTGATAGGCAGGTTTTGAGTGATGATTCAGATATAGACGATGAATCAAGTGATGCAGATAATGATAGTGATATCTGGAGTAAAGTTGAAGATACTTTTGAAAATAATATAAGTTTTTCATTCACTGAAACACCTGGGCCAAAAAATTGCCCTACACCGGATTCTAAACCTATTGATTATTTTAAACTTTTTTTTACTGAATCATTATTAAAATCATTTGTAAAAGAAACAAACAGGTATGCTGAAGATACAATAACATCAAAAGGACAAAATATTTCCCCTTCAAGTAAATTTAAACTTTGGAAACCAATCACGGTGAACGAGATGTTGAGTTTTATCATTGTTATTTTGAATATGGGCCTCATAAACAAACCAACACTAAAATCTTACTGGTCCACTACATCTTCACAAAGCACACCCTGGTTTCGTAAAATGTTATCTCGTACACGGTTTGAACTAATTCTTGGATTTTTTCACATAGTAAATAACAACAAATTACCAAAAAGCACTGAACCTGGATATGACCCATGCCAAAAATTTCAACCCTTACTGGACCATGCTAATATGACTTCAAAAAATTTATATACACCACACCAGCAAATATCTATAGATGAAAGTCTTATTGGTACAAAGAGTCACTCACAATTGATGCAATATCTCCCTAATAAACACCATCATAGATGGGGTATTAAATTGTGGGTGCTGTGCGATTCGGTCTCAAAATATTGCATGAGCTACTTTTGTTACAAAGGGTCAAGATCTGTTGAAAATGCTACTGAAATAAAGAAAAATGGCCTTGCATTTAGTGTAGTAAAAAAATTATTATCGTTTTGTAATTTACTAAATAAGGGTTACCATTTGTTTACAGACAATTTTTTTTCTAGTCTTCCTCTGGCCAATTTTTTATATAACAGCAAAACATTTTTCACTGGAACAATTAGGAAGAACAGGAAAGGTTTACCACAGGAAATAAAACAACAACTTCCAGTAGGCAGCAAACTGTACTACAAAAAAGATTATTTAGTCGCTATGGCATACCGACAAAAAAAGTCACAAAAAAAGCCGGTTCTTCTATTATCAACAAAGACATCAAATCAAGATAAAGAAATAAGATGCAGAAGATATGGAAGAGAAATAGTAAATGAAAAACCATCTGTTGTAATTGATTATAACAAACATATGGGAGGAATAGATCATTTTGACATGATGTTATATACCTATCTGGATGAGCGCAGAACTATCAAATACTGGAAAAAGGTAGCATTCAATATTTTTGCTAGAATGGTTTTAAATTCATTTGTTTTATATAAAGAAAATCGTGGAAGTGAAAACCTAAAAAATATGTCCAGATACCAGTTTATTGTGTCAATTGTTGAAGATGTGTCAGCGAACTGGTTCGAACAACAAAATCTTGGAGAAAATAGTCGAAGACCTACTAGACCAATTGAAGGAGATGGTGATAATTGTGGAGAAGTTGGAACTATAAAACTACCTGGTAAGCAAGAGAAGACCTGTAAAGTTTGTTCTATAAAAGGGAAGAGGAAAAGGTCCAGAAGAGCATGTGGAAAGTGTGGTGAAGGATGCCATGGCGAATGTCATTACAAACATGTATGCCGATAAAAAATTAATTAATAAATCAGTGGTTTAACATTCTAGTGTAAATATATGACTATAAACTGTGCTTAGTGATAGTTTTATAGTGCTTCAAAAGATTTTATGTGAGTACTTCATTTCAATTATTTACAGTTATTGCTTATGCTAGAATACGAGTAAAATTTAGAAAAAAGGTTAGGTTTTAATTTTTTCTATATTTTTGTTGTTTCTGTACTTATCTTTATGAAATTTTCAGGATTAATATAGAACATATTAAAATTGATAAAAATCAAGTTTCCCACAGTAAAATTTTTGTTTGTTTTTAAAATAGGAAATTTTGAATTTAAAAGTTAAATATGAAATTTAAAAAATTTTCCCAATTTTGGCGTTTTAAAATAAAAATATATATTATTTCAGCTAAAATGTTCATTTATTAAAAAGTCCATTTATTTATCTTCAATTCAAAAAAAAAAATTTTTAATTCCATTTATAAATAAATATTTTGTGACTTTTTAAAAAAAACTTGCCAAATAAGTCTATTCTTATAGTGTGCAGTTTTTAAAACCTGTTGCCGAAATTCAGATTACACTTTTTACACACCCCCTGAAAAATGGTTGGTCCTAAAAGGGTTAAAAATTTGGCATAAATGTACAAGTATATTGAGCCAATGAACTTGGTTAGCAGATTATAAAATAACATTGGTTTTAAATAGTTTTTTTTTGGAAATAATTGTATATAGATCCTAAAATAACCCAGAATAACTTCTTGTGTGCAGCTTCAAAATTTGTATCCATTGGTATTCAAATGAATTTCTATGATTTAAATTAAGATAGTTATTGATAAAAATATATAACTTTAACCCCCATAAACTAAAAATTAGAGATCATTTTGGTAATAACCTTTGCAACAAATGAAATTTAAGTCGCAATTAATTCATTTCAATTTAACATGGTTTAATGTAGCCTTTTCTATTCGTTTAATATATTTGTATCTCCACAATTAAAGTCATTACACTTAGAAATTGTGAGACCGCTTGATTAGTTCATCAATTAATTTTGCAAATCAACATATCGCCCATTTATAATCGTCCTATAAATAAAATAGTGTTCGAAAGCTAATGTTACGTAGATGCATAACCATGCAAAAAAGATACCACAAAACGTTATAAATAATATTCCAAAAATTGGTAAAGTTTGCATATTTTTGATATGTAACGTCAAAGTTTTGCACGGTCAAGTTGTAAACAAAAATGATGTCATTTTTCTCTAATATTCCCAAATCTATATTTCTGTCAAACAGATCTAACATAACACTGTTCTATAGATGACATCCTTCTCTTTCGATCTACGCTTTCCAAATCTTTCTATCTGTTAGAGTTTTTATTACATAAAAATTAAACAGAATCAAGAATTTTAACTCATTTTTACATGCAAAAAATGTAATTTTTAGCATGTAAAAATGAGTTAAAATTTTATCCTACAACTTTTATCCTAGTAGATATTATTTTATCAATAATATTTAAAGATAATGTTTCAATCTTTCATATTCATGTATACCAAAATCCTTGTCACTAAAACTAAAAATTGAACAATTCACTAAAGTTGTTGACTATTCCGCTAGATCGCCTGACTTGATGCGACAGCGTTTATATAGAAAAATGTGTATTCTGTGTTCATATTATGATTTTACGAAATGGTAATACTTGTCCAAAAATGCCACAAGTTGACAATTTTATATAGTATTTTTCTTTTTCTTTCGAACTACGAATTCGAAATCATCGTAAGTTATATAGTTTACGAGATATATCCATTCAACGAAGTAGTAACCAAACCGAACGAGACTCATTTTTCTTTCGGTGTAGTTTACTAAATAGGAAATATCGATTACTTACATTGATATTTTGTAACCGATCTTTACACTATTAGGAAGATGAAGTTTAGATCTTTCAGTTGGTACAACCCATTACCTCATAGAGTTATTTTAGAATATTCTTTCTCAACTTGAAGTTATCGTTTTGCGCAGGTTTGGTTTGTCTACTAAATGACATATTGGGCCTAGGCTAGTGTGTGGGTTGGTTTATTTCTGTTATTGTGAAGTTATTTTGTTAGATATGTTTATTTATTTATTATAATTTGTGTATAAAAATTATAATATCTGTATTATTGTTTGTAGAATTTATTCTTTTGAGTGAATGTTATTGTCAGACTTATCTAATACTGATGCTGTCTGGATAGGTTATGTTATAATATGTGCTCTAATCTCTGTTTGAAGTTATTTGTTAATGATGGAAGTTCAATTTTATTATTATACATTTTCAGACATTTTTAACATACAAATGATGGCAAATGTCCGAAAAATGTATAATAATAAAAAATGTGCTTTAACCTGTACACTACCTTTTCTATGCAATTTTGGCCTCGGCCGCTGGACGATTTTTTGATTCCTGACCTAATAACTCGAAATTTTGTATATATATATATATATTTTTTTTTTCACTACACAAATAAATTCTATGCACCTATCTGAAGGAAATGATAATTTGAAGTTCTGTTTTGCATAATATTACTATTTTTTGTGATTTTTTTTCAAATTAGGCCTAACATTTCACCTTTTTTCGTAAAACAATTTTTTTTGAAAATGTAACAAATTATTATTTTTTTCCTGTGCAATTTGTGCCTCGGCCACCGGACGATTTTTTGATTCCTGACCTAATAACTCAAAATGTTTTATATCTAAATTTTTTTTCACTACACCCTTTCTGAATATAATGGTGTATAGAAGTTGTGTTTTCCATAATATTATTATTTTTTGTGATTTTTCACATTAGGTAGTAACATTTTACCTTTTTCCGTAAAACAATTTTATTTTGAAAATGTAACAAATTATTATTTTTTATTTATCAACTAATTTATTCAAAATTATATTACATAACTTTTGCATATCTTGAAAAACAGTAATACAAATTTTATTTTGGAAGATTCAGGTTTTTCTAAAAATTCTTACATTCTTTTTTTTGTTATGTAACATACTTACTCCAAAACTGTTTCAAATTTTTTTAATTTTTTTTATTACATATAGATAAATACAATTGGTTTCCCATTTAGGAAAAAGTAAAAAAAAAATGATGATTATTTTGATTTCCTCAAAGTTTCCTATTTCTATCACTTGTCATAGATTATTGTATCATATTAAATTATTTATTTCGTGAATCTTGAAGTTTGGGGTAAACGATATCTAGTTGGTGTCTAAGGATTAGGTGGTTCATTTTTCCAATTTATTTTTAGATTATAGTTTCTTTGGACTTTGTAATAAACTGATAAGCTAGTTCCCACTTTATGAACATAAATGGGTTAGGTTACATCTTTTTATTTACATTTATACAGATTTGTAAACATAATTTAGGGATAAATAAAAATCTAATTCAATATACTAAAGAGTCATTGAAAAAATTGTCTTGTGATTTTGAAGTAAAATAATGCAGTTTATAGTTCAGCTAAATTGTTTATACCAAACAATACTTATTTTTTCTTGTTTTAAGGCAATACTTCTCTGTTATCATCTTGTAAAAAAGGAAGAAAAGAGCATAAAATAAAGATCCTAGTCCCTCCTTGAATATTCTAATAGTGTCTAGGTCAGAAAAGAACAAGAGTTGGTCAAGAGAGAACTAATAAGAAAGATAAAGAGAGGGGTCTAACCCAAGAGATCATGAAAAAGGTTTAAATTAGCTAGGTCCTTTCGAGTTTGCCTACCCTTATTCACTAAAGGGAGCCTCCTTGAGGGTAATACTAAAAAAATACTGAAAATCATCAAGATTTTTAACATTACTAATAAGTTTTGATATGAATATCCCTCTGTTCCTCGGGAAACATCTAAGTAAAAGTCAATCGCCACCCAGGTATGTATGGCAATGATTCTCTTAAATGGCGTATATCGTGGACAATGTGACATAACTTCAGAAGAAAAAGTCCGTAGAAATCATATCAGGACTTCTTGGAGACCACAAAACAGGACCATTATTTCCTATCCAACAGCCAGGAAACCAGTTGGAAAGCTTCCGCTACATTTGACTATCTTGGTCCATCTTGCTGAAAAATAACATCAATTTTCTTTTCTCTTTCTATCATCAATTTGTACGAAAACACAAAGTTCGAGCTTGTGCAAGTAACACTTTCAATAGTTTTCAGTAAATTTGAACGTGTCTTTCTCACCCACACATTCTTAGAAGAATCATGATGATACTGTAAAATTTCATTTGGTTATTGAACCCCCAGATTCTTCAGTCATTTATATAGAAAATTGTTTCATCGCTGAACCAAAATTGTTTAAGGTACCTTTGTCTATTGAATTTAGTATTGATTGTCGTAGCAAATCCAACTTGTTTAATTCAACTGCTTGATTAATTTCATGTTTAAAACTGGATTTTGTAACCATGTAATATTAAAAATTTATAAATGATGTTCTGAATTTAATAGTTTTAGAAATATGAAGTTCTTAAAACTACATAAAGCAATAAATTTATGGAAGCATGACTGTCTCGAACACTCCACATGTTCGTCCAATTTGTGTGTGGTTAGCTTAGGGATTTCTTGATGTCCACATTTTTAGTTAATTTAAACTGATTATACCAACAAATAATGGTCTTGTCTATAGGTGGATCATGTCCGTAAGTATGCCAAATGATACACTGTAACCATGAGTGATGAACAATTCACAGCTCCATAGAATCTGCTCATACGCCCTACACAGCCAAGGTTGCGTAACAAACCTCTCAATATTTATACACAGTTTGCCATTTAAATAAAAAATATTGGTGTATTATTGCTCATACCATTTATAATTGAAATCAAAGACACCTTTTTCGATGACCCTGTATTATTAAATTTAACCCACAACAGTGCAGGAAGTTTGCTGAGATTCCAAAAACTTTGTTGATGATCTGTTCAAAAAAATAAAATAAATACTAATAATAAATAGATTGAGTATGCGTTGTATGTAGTAGTTATAATTTTAATTTATTCATGTTTGTAAGAATAAATATTTTATTAAAAATTGTAATATATTTATCATTTAAATTTCAGATTCTGACATCTACTAAGACTTTGAATTCAATAAGTCAAATGCCAGTAATATTAATACCTTTACATTTTGATCGTGATCCTGCGATTCGAGGTCCTTCATGTCAACGATCTGTTGTACTTAGGCCATTTATAACTCACGATTTCATGACGGGAAGGCCAGCTATTCCTGGAAAAGATCTTCCACTTGAGGTAAGATGTACTCGCAAACTTTTCGTTATAAAATTTCTAAAAGCAAACAGATTTTTGATAAAGGCATACAAAAATTTAATATCTTTTGTCTTTGAATAGTTTGACTGGAAGTTGTAATGATTGAATAAATTCACTGCTTTGAATTCTTCAAATTGTATATAGAAATAACAATTTATTTTATTTTAACAGTAATGACCGAAATTTATTTTGTTATTGTAATATTGTCAACACATTATTTGAAAACTGTTGTATTTAAGATTTTTTTATGTTAAGATTGGGAAAAAGAAAGGTAAACCAGTCCAAAAATCTTAATATTTAAATCAGTTATGTAATGGATCAAGGAGACATTTGAATAAAATAAAACATAATTGCGATATAATAAAAAGTATTAATAATACTCTCACTGCCATTTTCGAGTCATTATTAAAAAAAAAAAAAAAAAACTAAAGCCATCAAAGAAATATAGCATATTCCTAAAGAAATTATTGTTGAACACAACCACAATTAATAATTTGGGAAACCAAGCTTGCTTTACCTATGACAGTGTAAACATGCTTAGTATATATATATATATATATATATATATATATATATATATATATATATATATATATATATATATATATGTGAGGCGGAAAGTAATAAGGGACCTCATGTCGGCAATTTCCGGTTTTGAGTTATTATTACTTTTTAATAAAGCAGTAAATTCTGAACAATTTAGTAAAAAAATTATGTCTATGATTTTTTTTCACTAAGTTACGGGGTTTTGAAATTTTTAAAATGAAAAGAGGCATTTTAAGAAAAACACATTTGAAATTTCAAAATAGCGCAGAATCTTTATTTTTCATATTTAAGAAATGATTTATACATTAAAAAAAAGGTAAAAGTGTCCTTTTTCAAATGGAATGAAAGAAAGTCCTTAAATATTTGGGTTTTTTTTTTTTTTAAACTGAGCGCTTCCTCTTCTTTTTTGAAGATCCTGGAAGGGGCTGAGGTATGTCTGGGTCCAGGCCGCCATTTGCTTCAACCTGCTGGGGCTCAGCTTCCTCCAAAGGCTCTAGTTGAGGACATAACACATCCTAACACTCTTCCTTGCAGAAGTCTCGAATATTTTTGAAGAGATATTTCTTGCGATTTCTAGATATTCCTTCTGGGACTATCTCCTCTGGAAAACCACCAGGTCCATTTTCATCGGGAAATATGTTGTGAATGAATTCAGTTCCATTGATCTCAATTTTGCAGTTGACTTTGCCTTTTAATTCCGTATTAAACTCAAAGTGGTTGTATTTTGTTATGAGGGGCACTTTCTTGGCACCATAGGTATGGAAAAATTTCAGCCAGTTGTAAGTTTTAATAACAACTTCGCCTTTCTCATTTGCAATAGTTGAAGCGGAATTCACTTTTGATGTTGGAGTTGATTGGTCAATACAATCAGCTAATTCCGATAATGACGATACGAAAGAGACCCTAAATTTTTTTTTCAAAAGACCGAAAGCCCAGTCACATGCAAATTTCGTATGGCCTACAGGCATGAACGACAAAACTATTTTTTTATTTTTTCCTTGGCATATTCTCCAAACTAAGTAACCCATGAGAATGTTGTTCTTGTTCTGCCCCACACAATTATCTGCATGTATATACATTGTGTCTTCACCCAAAGAGTTGTTTTCAAGGTGGTGGTGAAAGAGACTTACAATAAGATTAGAGCCTTTCGTTGTACTGGCATTCTCAGGGATGAGATAGTTGCACTGTTTGTTGGTTGTTTCGCACATAACTCCAAAGATACCAACTTTGAATGGCACTAAAAAATTAGGTTCGGCCTGGCTGTAATGGATTAGATGGGATATGCACCTGCTGGGCCATGTCGAAACTATAGTGCATAGTAGATGTGTCATCATTTTTAAAACTATCTCTGGTTTGTTTTATGACATCATTGTAATTTTTCTTTCCTGGAAAACAGTCTGTAGATGGGCTCTCATTTTCTCAATAGTTTTCAGTTTTTCCTCTTCAGACACTAATGCCATAGCTGCTCCTGAAGTAAAATGTTTTTGACACAAAGTGCACAAATCGCTTCTTGGCTTCATAATAACTATGTCTGGACACAAACTCCGCCATATGTTAGCAAAAACCCTAAAAGTTACAGGTTTCTGAGTCATATCATCAGGAAATGATGCTTTGTAAGTGTCGTATATTTTTATTTTCGAATCACTTGAAGGTAGTAATCTTAGGTTGGTTTGATATACCGTGCTCCTTCTACCTGGCAAAATTATTGCCTGCTGCTCAGCGTAGTTGTGAAGAAATCTAACAACAAACTCAGTATCTGGAAAAGATGTCGTGTGATTTTTAAGTACTCCTGTATTTCCGTGCTCTTTTGCAACTAACCCTGTGGTATTGTACATTTTTGTCAGACGTTTTAATCTTTTAATTTTAATGTTTTGTCCAAACATAAATGTGTTCTTACAAACAGACCTGCCTTTTAACATGTAACTGGCTCGTGAAATTTTTCTCTCAGTGTTTATTTTCTTAGTCCTAGAAGTGAATGTAGAATCTAAAGTGAGGCAGCGAAGCTGACCTAAAATAACTTGATCTAGAGTGTTTGTGTGGTCGTGGTAGTGGTCGATTTCCGCGCATTCATATCGCATATGCAACAGTTCATCAGCAGAAAAAAAGCGGCAACAATTTTCTTTGCAGCCACAACCACTCTCAAGAAAATTAGTCACTAAGTTATGGTCAGTATCAGGATTATGAAAAGCTTCAACGTCATTTACTACAACAACGCCTTCTCCCTCATCATTATAATCAACTACCTGCTGATCATCGCCATTTGCTTCAATTTGTATAATTATGTCATCAATGTCAATAAGATTATCAGTGTTACTTACAGAAAGTTCGTCCAGTTTCGGTATGCTTTTTAAAAGCGAGGAGTCTGAAAAGCTAACATTAGCTTCTGATTCTTGGGGCTCTTCACTGTCACTCAATTCATCACTACTTAAAACCCTTTCAGTAAAATAATCTTCATACACATTGTAGTCTTCATCACTTATATTTACACTATCTAAACCTAAGTTATTTAAAATATTTACAACTTTCTCTTCACTCATTATAAACAACAGATTCAACCGGCACAGCTTCAGTAATAAAACTCACATAACATTGAACAAGCTCATACAACTACAGTCGTCCGCATTGCAAGTAGCTGCTTGTATGGATGCCAACCTACGCTACTATAATACTCGTATTTAGATGTTTTAAATTAAACAGACGAACAAATGTTTTGTGGATTTATTTATTCATAACAGTAATAAGTAATAGCTTATGAGAATAAATTCTCAAAGAATTGAGTGTGAGGCACTAGCGTGACTGTAGGCCTAACATTAGTGAAAGAAAGAGGGTTTATACTCTTGAAAAGGAAAAGGTACCTGAAGTCGGGTAGGGATATTCATAACTAGAAAACATTTTGTTTTTACGAGAAACCTGTTGTAGTTCTCTCAATCACCGCTAGAATGCAGGAGAGATTAGTTTCTAAAATAATACAAAGTAGCCTGTGTGATTGAGAAAAGGGACCTCTTGTCGGCAATGTTATTTCTCCATAAGCGACTTGAGGTACCTTTTCTAACAAAAAATGGCATTAGTTGCTATAACAATTATTTTCGGTATTTTATCGAATCGAAACTGTTTTGTAATCGATTATAACCTGTACAGGACGAAACAAAGATCGAAGAATCGCAAAAATATGAGAATCGATAATTTCGACCCGTTCGACTTATTTCGACTGTACTGAAAATTTTACTTTGCCGACATGAGGTCCCTTATTACTTTCCGCCTCACATATATTATCTTTTTGTTTAAAAGCAAAAACTATGGGTCATCATTATTTAAATTAAAAAAGGAAGAAAAGAACATAAAATAAAAACTCCTGCCCCTCGAATACTCTAATAGCGTCAGGGTTGGAAGAGAAAAAGAGTTAGTCAACAGATACCTGATAGGATAGACGAAAAAGAGGGATCTAACCCTATTATATGAAAAAAAAAGTGTAGATCTAGCTAATGTTCCCCAGAATTGCCAAGTCCGTAACCCACTGAAGGTGACCCTCTGAGGGCAATACTGAGTATAAACTTTCTTTTCTGGAATAGTCTATGTGAATTGAATGTTTATTTTGTATTTCTTTTTTTAGTAGGCTGACTTTCAGCAATTTTGATGTTTTCCCTTCAATTGAACACAAAGTTTTTCTCATTACAGTAGACTCCCTCTCTTTCGGACACCTCAGGATCGGTCCCCTGTCCGAACTAAAAAACGTCCGAACCATCTGAAGTAAATGGGAAAATGTCTTAATATATTGAATAATTGCAGTTTTCATGGGAAAATTAGTAAAATGTTGTTTCAAGCTGCATTATTACTATACAAGAATTTAAATTAGATTATAAGTGTTTATGTTTGGTTCTTACAGTACTGGTTTCTGACGTCTTCTCGATAATGGGGTTACAGGAAAATATATATAGGATAGCTGACTTAATTACATGAAAATAAAATAAAATCCAAACGATTATAACCTACATCAGAGAAACACTTAAATAAGTCTATGATTTTTTTTCTGCTATTTTCTTCAATAGATTTTGTGTGTGCAAAGTCCCGCCATTTGTTTATAAACATGACATCGGTGGTCATAGCTTCTTTTTGTTGTTCAATGTAGGTGGCTGCTAAATGAAGAGGTGCTTTTCCCGCTGCATGGTTCATTTTGTCCTCTGTACTCTCCTCGGTATCATTGTCATCATTATCTTGTTTTTAATTTTCTTGTCGAATGTCACATATCATTGTCTTTTAAAATTTCATTTTCCAGCTCCTTCTTAGCATTTATCCATTCAACAACATCATCTTCAACCATGTTCTCACAAGAAGGTAGTTGTTGTAGGTCATTTAGCAGTGCCGTATTATCATCAGGGTCGATGTCGAGAAGATTAGAGTTCGTAGGAGAGTCTTCTTTACTTGATACAATGTCTAAAATGTTTAGCCCCAATGTTTAGCCACATTTCTTCCAGGATTTCTGACTTGTTGATGGTGGGTTCTCATCACATGCCTTGGCAGTCATGTAAACATCTTTCATATTTACTGATTTTAGGGCTTGCACAAGATCAGTGTCGTCATCTTCCAGTTTAGAAAGGACTGATGAAAGTAGCTTTCGAAGGTACTTCCTCTTAAAGCATTCTATTACACTCTGATCCATTGGCTGCTGAAAACTAGTGACTTTAGGTGGCAGAAACAACAGTTTTATGTCACTCTTACCTTCACATTGAAGATCTTCCTCATGGGTTGGTGCATTGTTGAGGAGGAGATGAGCTTTGGCAGGCAATTTCAAGCCAGACAATTTTTTTTTCTGGCACGATTTCTGGAACCGGTAGTACACAGGAAGAGTATCCATGTTCATGTTCTTGAATGCCCTTGGCTTTGCCGATTTTTCAATACAGATCGCTGCTCTAACCCTCTGTAGCATGTTTTTTGCAAAACCAAACCTTTATAACAGGAGTTAAACCTCAGCAGTAATTCATTTTACACAATGGAATCTCTATAGCACGACTTCACCCTTCCCAGTGCATAGTTCCCACGGTCAGTCACTCAATGGAACCGATGTCTTATGCACAAGCCTAAACATGAATACCCAGCTTTCTCTGTTTCCCGTGCGCCCGCTGTCCAATCGTTTCGGTGATGTGTATTTGTGTTTAGTTCGTTTGTTGTGCATTGTTTTGTTTGGAACATTCATTGAAACGAAACATGAAGAAAAATGCAAAACTACATCATTGACTGTGGAGTATAAACGGAAAGTGATTAAAAGTGTCGAAGAAAACCCGTCTAAAAGAAAAACTAATATTGTCAAGGAATTTAACATTCCATCCACTACGTTGCATACAATTTTGAAAAATAAAGATAAGTATGAAGAGGGCAGTGGGCTCGGTAAAACGTATAAGAGCCAAGAAAGGCGAATTTCAAGATATGGATAAATTTCAATGTTTTGTAAATGGCTAAAACAGTGTCGTGATAAAAATTTGCCAATCAGTGGCCTTATTCCACAGGAAAAAGCATAGGAGTTCGCAAAAAACATTATAAAAAAGGGTTTCAGGAAAAACAGTGACCTTGATAGTATGACTTTTAGTCATCTTAACCTTGATAATACAAATTTTAATTAGAAGTGTGCCTCGATAACAAGACTGTTTCCCAAATCCCCTTGAGAATCTTGCTATTGTTTTACTGTATAAATATCAAACCTACTATTAAAAATATATGTGAGAAGAAAGTATTAGAAAATACATACAGTAGAACATCTGTTAACCGGCCTCGGATCAACCGGTCCTCGGATTAACCGACCTATTTCGTAGTGTACTTGTTCGATGAGAGTTTCTGAAAATAAATTGTAATTGAAACACCAAAGCGGTGGCGAGTCAAACGACTTTGTCGATAGCGGTATCCCATTGTCGGCAGCGTAAAAACACCGCGGCATTGGCATCTGTCGGTATAGTAGACATACACCAACAAAAACATTTGATGGGCCGCTTTTTTTCCACGAATCAATTAATACATACATTATGGAAAATATAACATTTCTTTTCAGTTTTCTTCTTGTTTTTGACTGGTTATGATCTACGTTTATAAATAAAAATGAGCGAGTTACAAAAACAGAAGCGTGTGTTGGTTTCGTTTGAGACGTGGTTAAATGTGTTAAAAAGACTTGATACAGGGTAATCTGTAAAAAGCTTTGTAACAAGTTTAACGTGGGAAAAAGTACCATCAACGATTGGCGACGAAATAGACAATCGATTGAAGATTTTTGTTCAAAAATTGAGTCGAAAAAGTTCTTGCAATTCGGTGAAATAACAAAAAACCAGTTTGTGACATTGTTAGCGAAGCTCTTTGGATGTGGTTTGTCCAAGAACGCCGGAGAGGAAGCCCCATTAGTGGTCCAATTTTGATTGAAATAGCACTGGTAATTCACGGTAAAATCGAGAATGCACCAGCATTCTCTGCTAGCCAGGGATGGCTTGATCGTTGGAAAAAGCGTCATGGGGTTCGTTTCGTTCACATATGTGGTGAAAAAATGTCACCAAATGAATTAGGTACTAGTGAATTTAAGGCTTTCGAAAACCTTTTAAAAACTAAAAAACAAACAAAATTACTGATTTTTTTCAAACAGTGATGTGTGTTTGTATTATGTAATTTTTTACAATGTTTAAAACAGTTTTTAACAGTTTATAAACAGTTTGTAGTGTTTATTTTTTTCATGTTTGATGTATAATATACATAACAATATATATATATATATATATATATATATATATATATATATATATATATATATATGATACATTTATGTACGATAAAATGAGTTGCAATAACATCTTAATTGCATAATTCTTAGCGTTACCTGAATAAATAAGCTTTCTTTGAACGAAAACAGATTTTTCAGGGGACCTCGGATTAACTAGCCAAACAGGCAACCGGCCCGGGTGTCAGTTCCGACTAGACCGGTTAAGAGTGGTTCTACTGTATTATAAATTTATAAATTAAAAGATAATTTTCGATATAGTTGTGTTCAGTGAAAAGCTTTACTATATACTTTAAAATAAATGGATTTAAATTAAACATACAATAAAAATTATGATAAATTTGTTGAGTTAACAGTTTAAGCTTGATTTTTTAAAATTCCCTCGTCCAGACTTTTTATAAACAGCGGAAGAGTGAAGGGTCTCTTATCAGTGGTACTGATTTAGTACACTCACTTTGATGAGATATAATGCTACAAATAGTTATTTCCTTGCAATCCTTATGGTACCAACCCAGTGCATGCTTATTACAAATACACTTTTCACATTATATGCACTATTTTCAGCAATTCGTAATCAATAATTTTACTCTGTCAATATTTAATTATGTAGCATTTGTATAGTGAGACAAACTTGTCTTTTATTTATGTAGATTTTTCAATATTCTGTTTCTTCAGTCTAGTTTTGTACTGCAAATGTAGAATTTTTAATTTAAATACTCAAAATTTGAGTTCTATATCAATTTCATTGAACCTACTTCAATATACTTTGAGCAGTCCTTGTTACCCAAGGCACTTCAGCAATTAAAGCTTATTGCCCTCCTGTAAGAAGATGTGTGCCCCCAAGCTATGCGAACTTGAGGATCTTTCTATGAGGTTATCTTGGGGAATTGTTAGACCTTTCTCCACATGTCCAAAGATGCCTATCCTTTCTTGCTCAAGATTGCTGCAGTCTAACAGCAGGTGATCTACAGTCTCATCATGCATTATACATCTCCTGCACCGAGGTTCTGTTGTGAAGATTCCCATATGCTTTCTTGTTTCTAAAGTAGTCATGTCGGATTCCATTTTTGTAGAGGAGGCATGAAGTGTGAGTACTCATTCTTAAATCTGAGATGTTTCTCCACCTTGTCCCATGCTCTTTCTCAGTGTTAATGGCGAAAATGGTCCTTTTCTTGAAGATTCCACAAAACGTCCTATGAACTTCCATGCCAATGCTTTATTTGCCACCAGCATGTCAGCGTTCTTATCTCTGCTAATTCCAGGATGTCCTGGCACCCAACAAAGAGTAACATTGTTATGGCCAACAAGCTGTGATAGGGTCTTGAAGCAATCTCGGAATAGCTTTGACTTAAATTCTTTTGAATTAATTGCTTTCAAGGCTGCTTGATTGTTGCTATAGATACAAATTTCCTTATCCCTGTACCCAAGTCTTAGATTTTCTTAGACACAATCCATTAAGGCTGTTATTTCTGACTGGAACACTGTGATGTAAACTCCCATTCGTAGCGAAATTGTCTGACCAATTTCACCTCCACAGATTTCTGCACCTAGTCCACCTTTATTTTTTGAACTGTCTGTAAACCACTCCAATTCTCTCAGAGGTATGGGTCTTCTTCCCTCAGACCATTTCTCGAGTTTTGGTATTATCACTACAAATGACTCAGAAGGAGTAACATGTTTTAATATGGTCAGAAATCGTGTATAATACATAATCTCCTGTGACTATTGTTGTGATTTTAGAGTGTCTCAACTTACCATGTGATTGGTTCCATAAACCCTCGCATTGCCAGTAATAAGCACTCTTCCTAGCCTCTGTCCTAATGAACAGGTCTACAGGAAGAATGATAAGTAAACAGTCAACAGATGACCTAAAGCACTACAAACATCTCCTATTACTGCAAGACAGACAGATTTCTGAATTCTTGTCAGTCTTACAGTTGATCTCTGGATTTCTAGTTTAGCCCTCCACACAATGGCACCATACGTAATTGGTGTCCCCCAGAATCTGTAATAATTTTAAAATTTAGGTAGAGGAAAAAAAAAAAAAAAAAAACAACTTTATTTTACTTTAGATGAATTTACTTTACTTGTTGAGCGTGTTATTAGTTCAGGAATCAAAAAATCGTCCGGTGGCCGAGGCAAAAATTGGACAGAAAAGGTAATGTACACCATACAAAAATTAAATACATTAAAAAAAAATAAAAGATTTTATGGAAAAAGGTAAAAACTTAGGCCTCATTTGAAAAAAATCACCAAAAATAGTAATGTTATGCAAAACACAACTACAAATTATCATTTCCTTCAGAAAAGTGCATAGAATTTAGTTGTGTAGTGAAAAAAAATTTAGATCTAAAAAATTTTGAGTTATTAGTGATTTTTTGATAATATTTGACATTGGAGGAGCAAATGCAGTTTTAACCCATCGTTGTTGAGGTATAGTGCCCACAATAGTACTTCTCAATTACTTAATTTTCTTAAATTTTGCTTTCTTTATTATAGTATCTATTATTTCTTTTGGATAACCATTAAAAATTGCAGCACCATAAATATATTGAAGTTCATTTTCGTAATATTCTTTAGACAGAGGTATGTTTATTAACTGGTAAAAGATAGAATTCAAAGCTGCTCTTTTATGTGTGGGTGAATGATGTGAATCATTTGTTATATATCTATCTGTGTGTGTAGGCTTTCTATAAACACTAAACGTTAAACTATTACTTTTTTTAAACACATTTATATCCAAAAATGGAAGATTATTATCTTTTTCAATTTTTGTTGTTAACTGTATAGTTGGGTAAAATCCATTGATAATGTCACAAAACTCTTCGAGTATTCATTTTTATCAAACACTGCAAAAATGTAATCCACATACTTTACCCACACTCGCAGGAAATATTTAGAAAAACTTTCAGCATATATTTCAAACGAACTCTTAAAAAATTAACGATGAAACTCGACAGGGAGTTTCTCATCGCATTACCTTCATTTTGATCGTAAAACTTGCTATTAAACTGGAAACTATTTTGACACATGCACAAATTTATAAGTAATAAGTATTTACTCACTTCATTGTCACTTAAATTGCTATTAGTTAACCACTCCTTTATCATATTTAAAGTTTCAACAATTGGAACACTTGGATGAAGAGACACAACATCAAAGGAAACTAAGTATTCACTAGGGCTTAATTCAATATTTTGCACTATTTTCACTAACTCATAAGTGTGCTTCACGGCAAATGAAGAAGGAGGAGTCGAATCTTGAAGGCGTGGCACTGACCATTTTGAAATTAGATAAATTGGCCAGTTAATTTCTGACACTATATAGCATTTTCTTTCCTTCTTAAGGATTTTTGGCAAATAATATAACCTCGCTAAAGATGGATTCGAAACTGTGAGTTGTCTTCTAAGATTATTATCCATTAAACTCTTACAATTTTTAATGTTTCAATAGCGTTCTTATTAAATTAAAAAATTTGATTTGTGTTACACACAGTATATGGCCCTTCGGTGAGCATTTCTTCTATAATATCTATATATTCAATTTTATCCATAATAACAATTGCATTACTTTTATCAGGTTTTAGGTAATACACTTCTTTTTCTTTAATTCTTTTATAATTCTTCCATAATTTTTCTATTTTATTTTGTATCCTAAAACATAATAGACCAACCCCGTTTAACACGGGGTTATAACATTAATTATATAATGTTCTTATATAATTAAACACAGTTGATTAGAATGAGTTTCTAGTTTGTATCCATATCATAACACAAACTGAAATAAAATAAACGAGAATGTGTCCTGTTGTTTGCCATGTATGAAAGCAGTGAGTTAAGAGGTTGGTTATGGGAAACTTGTGGGGATGTTCTTGTCAGATATAATTATTATTTTATTTCATACTGGATTGTTTCAGTAGTAGTTCTTGATTTATTATTCTGTTATTCTGATTTGTTTTTTTAAAAGAAAGAATTTTTTTTTTGGTATTCTTGATTAATTTGAAAATTTGTGTTTTAAAAATGAAAAATCCAATTCCTTGCTTGAATTTGATTAAAATTAGATTGCAATTTTTTTTTTAAACTCATACAGGTCAATTTTTGTTATTTTGTAGTATTCTTTTTTACAGAATGGGAAGATATAATTTGTAAAATAGACATTTATTTGTCTAAATTTAATGTGAATACAAATGAATTTAATTATTTTATGGCTACATTATAAATTTTATATCATTTGTGAAAGTGATGCATTTAATTTATTTCATTTTATTAGCCAAGACACTGTTTTACAATATATAGCATTGTCACTCACAATTTAAAAAATAAGTATATATTGTAAGATAAATAGTGCAAATCAATAAACATAATATCAATACATAAAATTACCCTACATATTTTATAATAATACAAACTCTAGCATGGTAATCATACAATGCAAAGAATTCAATTTATTGATACATATACCGGTATCAGTATACCATGCGTGGGACATCACACATCTGACTAATTTAATATTTCAGTCCGTAAAAACTCACCCATTGAGTAAAAGGATCCAGAAAATAATAATTGTATGTTCTAATTGTTACAGGTCGTTCACAAATTGATGTCTGAAATATCAATTATTCAAGGAGTGTCAAGAGTGTTGTATGACTTGACGTCTAAACCACCTGGTACTACAGAATGGGAGTGATTGTTCAGTGATACTGAGAAGATGGACAAATACTGTGTTTGACACAATCATATTTAGCTATATTTTAGAAGGCTTCAACTCGGACAAGTATTTTGGGGTTTCAAATATTAAGAGGAGATTGTTGCTTTTCAAAAGTGTAGAGTATGCCTTTAATGATGTCAAATGAAAACGTAAAATATCTTAGTGATGGTTATATCACTAAAAATAAAATGGTTTATAAATAAATTGAAGCTAATTATTTTTATAGAAATTAACCTCTAAAACAAATTATATACACTCTAGAAAACTACATTGAGTTGGGCAATGAAAACTTCTCTTATATTTATCCCTAACATTTACTTGTGGAGTCAGATGTAAATATATTATATTACTGATTGTGGTGAATGGCATAGTAGATCCATTTTGATAAATTTGAACATAATAAAGTGGCTACGTGATGCCAATTATATGCATTGCTTCATTCAATATGTAAGGAGTTATTTGTTATTTTCTATCTCCTTGCATATTATTCTGTTTCAGTACAAAAGTTGTGAATTTTTAAATATTTTAATAAATATATCATTAATTTTGTTTTCAAATTTACCGAAATGCTCTTAGTATCTCCAACATACTTTGAATTATTATATTTTAACTACGCAAGCTGGACCGATATAAAATTAATTATTATTTATCGATTTGAATCGATGACATTGGCAAGAACTTTGAATTGACCTGTTGATCAGTTTATTTTGTGTAACTGTAAATGAAGAACGTAGTTTTTAAGATTAAACTGAATATAATTTTATGTGTACTTTATATTTTTTAACATCTTATTCTGTTATAATTGTATGAGGATAATTTATTGGAAAAGATAGTGATTTGTATATGGAAATAACATTTAATCCATTAATAAATTAATTTTAAGTTACAAGACTGTGAGTGATTAATTATTTTTGTCATGGATGGAAGCAATTTTGGCCTTGCTTGCTTTCAACTTAATAATTTGAATGGAGATTTAACCTCTTTGGAAGTGCTTTCTTTAAATTTAGTCAACTTAAGAAACATTTAATTTTCGATACAGGCAGTTGGGATCACAAATAAATAATTAAAAAAAACACTTATGTGTATATACTGTCATGAAATGATACCACTTACTATAGTTTCTAATTGATTCTAAAAACCTATAAAAAACTTCCTTCAAATTATGTAGTGCCTGGCCATAATGTTATTAAAATGGGGGGGGGGGAATTATGACTAAAAGATGTTGAAAATCTACTTCAAAATTGATTTGAAGTTTTTTGACTAATCAAATAGTGCAAACCCTTTTCATAATCGGGTATACAAAATTTGATGGAAATTAATTGTTAGCTGATAGAGAAATTACTTTCTCTCTCTCACACACATATTAGGAATTTTTTTAAAAACTTGAAACGTATTCTAGAAATCATATCTTTGGACTTTGGTATCGTTATGTTACCCATTTGGGAGTTAGGTTGTAGTCTCAGTGCTCCAACTAGAGCCTTGCAATTCCATTCTGGTGATTTCTTTATGAAAGATAGAGGAGTAATTCAAATAGGCAGTGGGGTCATTTAAAATGCCTAAATTGAAATCTCAATAGATAAGTGTGAATATATACATTTTTTTTGGTTGCCACCTGAAATCTTAAAGTATATATTGATATAACTTTATACACTTATTCTCTAACTTGTTTGAAACCTTGCCAGCAGCTTTTAAAATTATAAAGTTATTGTATTTATCAATAATATCACTTTTCGGCTGCTGCTTCAAGATTTCTACCTATTTGGCGCACCGTGTATATGTATTAGCTGTTGTATGCTATCCAGCTGCCTTAGAACTTATACATTTGCAATATCAGACTATGTAGTTAGCAGCAAAGTTTTCACATTTCTCTATATCAACTGGCTAGCCCAATAAATTAAGATAATCAGCTATGAGATCCATGGGGTGCTTCTGTTTTCAACTTTGATGCCCTGGGAAAACAAATAAGTGACAGCTTAAAAATATATGTCTATTAGAGATAACAGTTAAAGAATATTTTGGGGTAATAAAAATGATTTATTAAACATAAGTGACATTTTTATCTGTTGTGGAAAAGGTGTGGTAATGGAGGATATCTGGAAATTAAGAAATCGTAATATCTAGCAAATAAATAATATTTTATTGAACATTTTTGTCTTGAATACAAGAAATATTACTTAAAAGAATATGTAATATCTCAAACACAACAGGCTCCTAATAAATTTCGAATTATTTAATTATAACCACAAGTAGTTTAAAAAAACTTTACCCTTACGTTATTTACCACTTGACTTCTAATATTATGTTATTTTGCGAAGAAAAATGAATTGAAAATACAAATATCTCCCTCTCTGAGGTAGAATACGCAAAAAGAACATCTCAAAGAGTTAACCATATGGTGGAGCTATTATTTATAACTTACAAAATTAAATAAAAATAAATGGTATCAATAACAGAATTTAATGAGCAGTTTCTCGGTCACAATAATTTCTGTTAGTTATAATAAACATTATTTTCTCATCCAGAAATCCATTTTTTAATGATGCATCTACTGAATACGAAAATGTTGTCAAACAACTCAAATCTATGTCCCAAAATATGACAAAAAGTATATCGGTATTATACAGTAAGCGCCAAAATAAACAATACTGAAACTGAATCAGCTGTAGCTGCCTTCTCGATCAGCTGTATCTTTTGATTGTTGCCACGTCTTCGTGTTTATTATATCGTTTTTATTTGAGGTTAGTTTTTGCTGACATGGTGCTAACTACTGCAGAGAAAGTTTTTATTGTAGAGCATTATTTTTGCTCAAACGGAATTAGACGTGCAGATCGACCAAGTTTGTCACACTGCATTACGTTTTCAGGAACATTTTCACAAAAACCCGCCTAGTAATGCTCTGATTATTAGTGTTGTTCAAAAATTTTGAAGAACAGGTAGTGTTTTGACACAACGGAATGGCTATTCAGGTTGTCCAACTACTGTCATACAGGCTACAGTATGCTTTTCTGCACACACTTACTTCTTCCATTCCTTTACAAATGAAATAGTAATATGATGCTGACTTATGGGTGACAGCATTTGGCCACTTCCTCTTGACGGGTAATGTACATATGCCACTTTGAAGATGTACATCTTTAGTCAACTTAGATCCCAAACGATTGAATTTCTTTAGTACAGTTTGCTTTTCTGCTTCAGAAAACTTCTCCAAACACTTCTTTTTGCATCTGAAACAATACGAACCTGAATAGTTTTCAAATATATCAGGTCAATACTACTCAATACCCTAAAACAAAAATGGTAGCTATTTAACCTACCAAGTTAAATGAGAATAGGACGAATCTGCCGGCATAATAAACATCAAAACAGAGCTAGGCTATCCCTAAAATAAACAACTAATATGCCTATGCTTTTTTTTTAATACATTGAATATAATTTAACAAGAGGGCATAATAAACATTAAACCAAAGCTAGGCTATCCCTAAAATAAACATAACTAATAGGCCTACACTTTTTTAATACATTCAAAATAATTTAACAAGTAACCCACAATAGGGTCCTGTTGTTCTTTTAGGGACCAACTGTCCTTTCCATCCAACATGCTCTTCTCCTTTAGCCTTTTTAGCCGCCACTCTTCGGAATTCCTCTTTCTTCTTTTATTAAAAGGCTCATTATTTAACTCATCATCTGAACTTTCACTTAAACTACTCATTTTAATAAAACAAACTCACAAAATGCTACCGTATTCAGTTAAAACAACAAACTCACAGAGAGCAGAGACACTCCAGACACACAGAGGTTATAGACTGTTTACAAAACAAACCACCACAGAACTGTTAGCTTCCAGCTGAAAACACATGGTTGCCACCCTGATGGGAAGAAATGACTATGTACACTGTACTTGGGCAGTTATTGACTTGAGGCAGATTTTATTCTTAATTTAAAACCAGTTTAATATTTTGTCTTTGGGTTACTTTTGCTTTAACAATATCCACCATCAATTATAGAACAAAATGGCAGTCCTAACTCAATTATGAAAAAAATGTCACTTGGGCAGTTCTTGGCTTGAGCCCTTAAACCTTAGCGACAGTCAATGAATTGTCACATTAAATACACAACCCGTAGGATATGACATAAACAAGATAATATTAGAAAGAAACATACTTTGTTTATTAGTCTGTAGGCTATGTATGTTTGTGCGGTTATTTGGGGCAATCTAAGAAATTACTCAACATATTGCAAAAAATCTCACTGATGGTTATATTGGAATTTTTGTTTTTATATCAAATTATATGAACATTCACATCCAGTAGGCATTACTTAACAACTACGAAGTATTAAGAAAGTTGTCTTTGTATCAAAAGAGTTTGTAGTGGGTGAGTTAGTAATTAGAAATTAGGCAGCTTGTCTGGGACAGGACGTCTGTGAATATGCAGTATGTGAAAAAGAGTTTGTAGAACAGTAGTCTACCGATTTGATGTTCAGTAATACGATTTTCTGATTTATTGAAATATTAAATTATCAATCAAATATCTTAACATTTTTCAGTATATAATTCTCTATATAGGATGTTCTAATAACCTAACCTTTTCAACCATTTACATAAATGAGTTTGTGTTTCTGAAAGGATTTCCAAAAAGTTGGATTCTGCTAAAAATTCCCTATAGCCTACGGCATCAAAAAGAGTTCCCACTTCTAAAACCTAGTTTATTGAATTCTTAATTTAAGAAAATTTCACCGCTTTTTTTTATACATAAACGCACGAAAATTGATAAGTTTTTTTGATTTTACACAACTTGTATGGCTTATTTGATGTCATAAATATACTATTGGAAGTAGGCCTAAATATGCCAAATGGATGTCTTGCAGTGTAGTTTTATAAGACGAGATTACAATATTTATATAATAATCTATGAGTTAATTATTAATGATTACTTGTTCATGGAAGTCCATTTTAACTAAATGTAACATAGCCAAGTCCTGAGAACTTTCTGGAGGGTTGAAATAGTCTCTATTTGGATCTGATTTTATACCGGTTTAGGACTACGGTGTTGACAGCTTAAAGTTCTCAATCCAATAGATACATTTAAAATTAACTAGCTTCTAGTGTAATGGTGAATATTGTTAGTTGTTCTATCATCATAGGGACAGGAATATGCTAACTGCTAATGTAATAATTATTTCCCTATGATATAATGTCTTTTTTTGGAAATTAAGGTTTTCCTGTAGGTCTAGCTTTGCCTAAACCACCCATATAACATATAATAGGAAAAAGTATCATATTTACACACTTCTGATGATGTTGTTCACTATTAGATTTACTAATATTTCAACTTATACCATAACCAACCTCATACAACATTCTGGGGGCATAAAAATGTGTGTCTTTGGTCAAGAACAGTGAATGTGTGAAATATTGGTTTACCTTAGTTTCCTGCTGCTTTTGGCACTAGAATTACATGACAAATAAATAGCAAGGTAGGTCATGATGCACATCATTTTAAGGAGCTGACAAAATAAAAATGTTTAATTTGAAGTTTTTTCTATCTCAAACTGTTTACTGACAGGAGTCCAAAATGCATATTTTGAGGGGTTTTTGGATTAGACCCAATAGATCACAATCAAAATCAATAAGTTTATCAGTAAACTAAATATGACATCATGAAAACCAGAAAAAGAAAAAAAAATCTAAACTGAAACGTAATAATACGAATTTGAATCCTTGTCTAAAATAATTTTGCTCTATGAATATTTATTATTTAACAGCCAATTTTTAGCCCAACTTTGGTAATCGATCAGTACTACACTGAGGTGTAAAAATTCATTTTATTGATTTATGTTGAAAGATTCAACTGAAATGAATGTTTGATAATTAATAAAATTGTTCTTTTTGCCATAAATATTACGCTTAGCTAATATGTTTAAAGATTGCCTTATCAATTACCTTTCATAGGCCTACATTAAATCACACATTTAATCAGGTTATAATATGAAAACCCACCTAGTGAGAAGTTTGAGATATTGGAAAAAATTTATGATAAAAAAAACAAACAAAAAATGTTTATTTAGTATCCCCAATGGTATGTACGGTATGTATGACATACCATGTCTCTTTAGGCATTGAAAAAAAAAAAAAAAAATTAATACATTTAGAAATTTTCGACAGTTTTGAAAATATGGTCATGTACCATATCGTTGAAAGCTCTTTTAACACATTCACTGCCGATATAAATAAGCGCAAATCATTGTTAAGAGCTAAAAAATTTTTTTTTGTAAACACTTACCATTTGTGTTATTCATCCTTAAATGAGTTACTGGACATTAGTTCGGGGCACAATAACACAACCATAGAAATGATTTCACTACTTCAGGGTTGAAATCAACTCGCCCGCTCTCCATGCACGAGTCATACCGCTCTCTACGCTCACCGCTCAAATTTCTTCTGTGAACCTGTCCTAAACCCACACGACACTAACAAAAAAAGTAATGTAGTTTTTGTTGAATATAAAAAGAAATATACACACTATTTACAACCCCAACCACCTCTCAAAGTCTTAAGTAATTTACAAACTCTTATGGAAAACGTCAAAGCACTTTACAGGGCAGAATGATGGGTTTCCAGGGCATGCCGTACACACATACACAGTCTTTTTTCCCACCCCCTTCTTCGTACACACTCTGCATCGTTTTCTCATTCTGTTTCCCTTACTGCCCGTTTCTTCAGTTTTTAACATTTTGTGAAGCACATCTCTAGGCGGTGTTCGTAATGGCGGATCTGATTTGGGTGGCAGTACTGTATTGCTCCAATCAATTTATTTCTGAAGTCATACAGATGTTTTTTTCCTACCAAGTGTGTGCATGTTGTACAGGTACAGAGCATTGATGGTCATCATTTGTAGAACATGAATGAAGATCTTCTTGCATCATCTGATACTTTTGTGCTCACACGGGTAATATGCCAACATTTGGTCCCCACGGTCAACCCCCTCCATATGAGCATTATAATGTATTATAGGAAAAGGTTTTTCCTTTTCTTGACCATGCCTGTTGACAGCTGTGGCCATGGTGTTTGGATGTTCAGTAGAGATGTATAGGACATATCTCTTATCTCTCCATCAACCAACCATTACACCCTCATAATATTGAGCTGATGTCTCCCCTTTCTAGAGGTTTGCCCTGATGACTTGTGTAGGGTTATGTTTCCTGTCAGACCTCAATGTCCCTGTCACATAGGTGTCATGTGCAAGGAGTTTACTGGCAAGGGACACACTGTTGTAAAAGTTGTCCATAAACAACGTGTGCCCTTTCCAAAGCAAACCCCTCATCAAATGCAAAACAACTTTTGAGGCATGCCCCTTACCACCAAGTTGGTCGTGTTTGCCTCCATAAACAATAAAGCGCAGACACAATCCCTCTGGCTCACTCAAAGTATACAGTTTGATACCTTATTTATGGCGTTTGCCTTTGATATATTGTCTGAACTGGAGCCTTCCTCTCCACAACAGCATTCCTTCGTTAAGTAACAGCTCCTTTCGGATTCATAGATGTTTAACATTTTGGTGTTGAAATAATTTACAAGGTAATTTACTTTTAGCAAACGGTCACTGGTATCAACATTGGCACGAGGCCACAAAAATGTAGATAACGCAATATGATTAGAAATCTGTCTCGGCTCATATACTGCCTAAACACTGGAACATTGTACAATATATCTGTTTTCCTGTACCTGGTGAAAGAATATAACAGGTCTTGGTACCTGTTGAGTCTTATTGATCCCATATGCAAAAGTATTCCCAAAAATTCTCAATTCTGGCACTGTTAAGTCCTTGAATGCACAAACTCCTGGCACAGTGTTAGGGCCACAAAACACCTCCATTGCATATGCATTTGTTTATTTACAAACATCTTCCAAAAACAACTCATCAAACAACAGAAAAAACCAGTCAACAAGCTTATTTTCTCCTAGTATGGGGACGCGGAAATGGTTTACACAAGTACCTATATGGTATGTTCCTGAGTCCAGCAGTATTATTGCTCCATGTAGGGGGAGAAGTAATGCCACCATGATCACTTTACTCCTTATGTCTGAACTATCTGCGTCTGTAGGCCCAAGTTCATCGTCACTGACCGGTGCCGATTGACGTGTGTTATTTGGTAGAGACATTTCAACTGTAAAACTAATCTAAAACATTTATAAAATGAAACACAATACTTTATTGATTTCACAAACTGTAAACACAACATAACACAGCACTAATAATAACAATTCAAGCAAACGTACGAAAAAAAAAAGATAACCGACTACCGTAACCGGTATAACAAGTCGGACACAACAAGTGAAGAAACATTTTGTGTTTTGGTTACCAAAGGCTGAATCTCACCGTGGCTATTTACAGCGCGCCGTCACGTGTCCGTTTTTCGACCCGGCCGCTTGGCGCGCAATGACATAGCCGGGTTGAAATCACCGCACTGAACGTGTTAATGGTCTTCAATAATTCTCAATTTTATATTTTTTGGCCGTAAGTTTGAAACGGTAATATTAAAGTTTTTTTTACCAAAATGGTCAGTTTTCTGCTTTCTGTTTTGTATTTGAATGTTTTGAGATAAGAAGTATGGTATCTAAGTTATGGAACAATCTGTTCCATATATAGAAAATACATATATAGAAAACAAAATAAATATGTTTATACGATTCCTCATATGTAAATAAATGGGGACTTACTGACTGAATACTGAATGTGGGAATTGGGAAGGAAGCAGAATGGTTATAATATTTACTTCTGTCTGGCTATAATATTTACTTTTGTCTGGCTTGTTTATTCATCAACAGTGTTGCCAAGCTTCTGCCACCAGACTGCAATAAAACTTCCAGAACTTATATATTCAAACTTATACACCACCGACTGCTGAGTTTGAAGCGGAACTTTTGTGAACCAAATATTTCAAAATTTACAGCTATTTAATTGCCGACTAAAATTTTGTTTTTTAACAATTCACATTATTAACAATAAGAAGAACTAGTTTCGCTATTTGGTAGCCATATACGGCCTCCAGATGTAATGCAATTTCGGTTATGTACGGCAGCAAAAAAGTACCAGAAAGTTAAATATATATACATATAGTAATGGAGAAGATGATGTGTCAAAAATTGATGTCAAATTTTTTCACGATTATATCAGTTTTGAGATGGCTTAAGTCCATAAAGAAGATTTTAGAATAAAATTTTCCATCATTTCTACGTTTGGTTCTACATCCCAAACGAGTGATCCAATTTTAGTATGTGGACATATTTTGGTTATAAGTTGGTTATATATGGAAACGCTTGGTATTAAAATTGAACATATATACTCCTTGATCGGGAAGTTCATATATAGATTTACCTAAGAGATCAAATTGAATAAAGTGTGTATAAATATAAAAAAATCGGATAATCTCAATTCGTTGACTTGAGTTATCAGTACCTCAAATCGCTCCAAAACAAAAACACAGGAGTTATCCACCATCTAAGACTGTGACTGAATACTACAGATGGTTGTTGATAAATCAAAATGGCGACAACTGAATTTTCAGTATTGTATAAGACATGAAAAATATTGAAATCTGACCTTTTATTTCTAATAAATTAATTTTACTTGAAAATACTGTATTTCTAAGTGTGTCTCTTTTAACTCATATTTCTAAAATAAATTTAGAATATGATCCCGTCCGGAGGACCAAAAATGTTGCGTGAGTTATGAGAAGTGTTATTATTCCGGAGGACCAAATGTTGAAGCCTGAATTTTGTCAGATTAAAAAAGAGAATTATGTATTACAAAGACTTAACATAATAATAACGAAATCTGTGTGCTAAAGATTTGAGTAACATAAATTGTCCTTTACCATGTCTGAAGAGATGTCCAAGCGTCTTCCTGGTGATCGGCGTCCTCAGTGCACTGGGTCTCACTTGTGATGCTACAGGTAATGGTAAATGTTACTCTTAAACACACAGATCACTTGACACATTTATTGAATAGCACAAAAGCGTAACGTGGGCACGAAGTGTACGCACGGAGTTGCAGCAAAAAACTAACTATAGCGAATTATACGTCGACTGATGCGAACGTATAATTAATTAAATGTGCTGAATAGCACGAGAAGCGTTGCGAAAACTTAGCTTGGACTGATGCAAAGGTAATTGTATTAGCGTAACGTGGGCACGAACTGTACGCACGGAGTTGTAGAAGACATACCAACTAGGGACCAAGGGGGTAGGTAACGCTTCGCGTCCATGATCACGTGATATCCGTCCACCAATCAAAAATATTGTAAAATGATGTCATTAGACCTTGGACTTGATATTCAAGGCAAAACACCCCTTGAATTAGAGAATGGACTATTCCGAAGTGGCGTGTTGTAGTAGAAAGGGAAAATTTATGTAAACTGAAAAATGAAGCATGAGTACTGAACACCTATCTTGACTCTCTTACTATATCATTAATTATTGTTAAATTTTCACAAGAAAATACACCAGCTTTTGCCTTGTCCTATCTACATCCTTCATAAATGCTAAAAATGATTTCAAATGATTTGGGAAAAAATGCAAAGTCTTTGATGGAGCTTTATGAGTTTGGATGTATCACTGTAGAATTAGATTTATGGTACAATCTGTGGAAAAAGAAGGATTTACCGAAGATAAATTAAAGGACATTAAAGTGGTTGCACTTTTCGAGGAATATATATATTTTCCCCTGCAACAAGGCATGCACTTTCAATTTTAAGTGCTTTCCAGTCTACCACTACTGTTGAATGATCTTTTAGTACCCTTCGAAAGGTATGGACCTGACTCAGAAGTACAATGGGAGAAGATAGGCTGACTGGGTTGTGTTTGATGAGCCTGCATCGGAAAAACTTCAAGGAAAATCGGGACTGGATTGATACCAAAGTGTTGAACAAATTGTCTTCATATCCAAGAAAAATGTTATTAGTATATGACCTGTAATTAAAATAAGAACTTGAATCGTTTTTATCAAGCAAATAATAGTCAAAAAGTACTACTATAATTATATAAAATTTTCTTCAAAATTTTGTTTTCATTCGCCTTTACCGCTTTAATATGTTACAACCTGAATGACCATGGCTTGCGCCCTCTAGTTTTGATTTTGGGTACGCCCATGCTTCAATTATTTTTCGTTTATATAAATTATTTTCACGGTATATAACTTTAAAATAGAATTTAAAGCTTGTAAATGAAAGTGAAGTTTTGAAAATAATAAAGAAACTTAAAAACAAAAAATGCTATAGAGGTTTAACTAAATCTCTAATTTGGTTGTGAAATCATGTGTTCTTCAGTTTTTGTCACCATTGAGTCAAAATATATAATAAATGCATCATTAGAGTTCTATTTTCCCAAAGTAGCTTAAGCAATCTCTAGTCAAGTCATTATTTAAAAAAAGGACAGAATGAAACCAAATAACTATAGACCAATATCTCTGATTTCACTTTTCTTAAAGATTTTTGAATCCGCAATACTTATAGAATTATAGAGTTTTTTCAAATGCATTGTATTTTTGCAGAACATGGATTTATAAATGGAAAATCTGTAATATCAGCTATCATATCCGCATGACTTCTTATTACGGACAGCCAGCACCAGTGCCTTAGAAATAGCCTGTTCATTGAAAACAAGATACGCCTTCTTATTCATACTCATTTTATCATCGGGTAGTGCTCAATTTAAAATTAAAAAATTCAAATTCACACATAATAAAAATTAGTGAAATTTTTGGTGGCACTGTCCCAAGCTAGATACATGTTTGCCGTTAAAAAAAATTACTTACACTGAATATGAATGCTTTAATCATCAAAACAGCGATATGGTTTCTTTTAGAACATAACAGGCATATCTTATATGTAATCATGCTATATATCCCTAAAGATAACATCTTACTCTGGGCAAATAAAGTTATTTTGACTTACAGTATATCAGTTTAACAAGTAAAAAACTCACCTTCAAATAATCCTTGAATTTGTGAACACAAGCAACAATTCACCATTTCTCCTTTAAGTCCATCCATGTAAATGCTATGCAAGAAATGCTAGTACATAGACTTCAACTTTGTTTACAGCAATGAAGTGTCTTAAATTCGCCCGTAAAACAGATTAGAAGTTGTGAATTTTACTATATTAATTTAATTTATTCTATTAAAAATGTTTAATTATTTATAATATTATACAATAATGTACAGCTAAATTCTTCAAACGGTTGGTTTAGGAATAACAACTAAGTTTGTTATGTATAAAAAAATACAGAAATTTTTACCGCCTTCAATATACCGATTGGACTTTTATCCTTAAAACCGTCCATCTGGCGAACCACCCGCTACCGGGTGGATGAATGACGCATGGTTTAGTTCACCAACTCTAAAACACGTATTTTGCAATTCAACATTTCGCCCACTTAGAATCGTCCTATCGCAATAAATAAAATACCGTTGGAAAGCTAATGTTTTGTAGATGCATAATTATACAAAAAAAAATTACTACGAAACGTTATAAATAATATTCCAAAAATTGCTGAAGTTCGCATATTTTTGATACGTAATGTCAAAGATTTGCGCTGACAACTTGTAAACAAAACTAACGTCACTTTTCTCTATTCCCAATTCAATATTTCTGTCAAACAGATCGAACATAACACTGTTAGATAGATCGCATCTTTCTCTTTCGATCTGTGTTTTTCAAATCCTTCTATATGTTATAGTTTTCATTATATAAAAATTTAATAAAATCAAGAATTTTAACTCATTTTTACACGCTAAAAAATACACTTTTTTCAATTCAACTTTTATCCTAGTAGATATTATTATATTATCAAAATGTATTATATATCATTGTAAAGGTAATGTTTCATTTTTTCGTAACCAAGTTCAGAAAAGTTTTTGTCACTAATATTGGAACAGTATTTGACTCAACTAGATGTTCATTCCCCTAGGTTCGTGTCATTTTCTAGCGTCAAGATTTTTTAGAATTCTAACCTCTGTGTTCATATGATTTTACGAAATGGTAAAACTTGTGCAAATGTTACAAGCTGACAATATTATATAGTATTTTTCTTTCTCTTTCGAGCTATGAAGTCGAAATTATCCTAAGTTATATAGGTTATGAGTTATATCCATTCTACGAACTGCTCTACTGAATTTTGTGACCGGTTTGCGCCATTCAGTGCCTAGACAGATTTGAAGATTCCGATCTTCAGGTTCATACAATCTTGTCGTTTTTGGTATAACTGTGTTGTACTATTATTCAAAATATAAATAATGGCATCCAGGAAAAATGACCTAACCTTGTCTTTCCACTTTTTATATAAACATAGATATTTCCTTACAAAAATTGTATAAATTGATTTAGACTTTTACCAACATTTATTCACAACTATATTGCAAAACTTTTTTATATTTTGAAAAAATTTGTTTATATGGTTTATATACCTATTTCTGTGGCATTTTGCCTCGGTTACAGGGTAAATTTGTTGATTCCGTACATAATAACTCCAAAATTTTTCCATCTAAAATTTTTTGCATTACACACATAAAATCTATGTATCTTTGTGAGAACATAGGTAATAAAAACTTGGGTTTTGAATAATAATTATATTTTTGGTGAATTTTTGAAATTAGTTAGCAACGTTCACTTTTTACTTAAAAATTAACCATGTCTAATGAAAATGTGATAAATTGATTTTTCTTTTTAGCAACTTTTATCCACAAATATATTACAAATCTGTAGTAATAGTTGAAAAAATTTGTATGGTGTACATTACCATTTCTGTAAAATTCTTGCCTCCGTTATTTTCCGATTTTTTTGCTATTTGACATAACTCCAAATTTTTACATATAAAATTTTTTTCACTACACAGATAAATTCTATGTACCTTTCTGAATATGAACAGTCCAGAATATTCCCAGTCGAATGTTTTTTTTTAATGTTACATTGTAATTTTTTAAATTAATTACTGCTCTTAATCAATACATAATTTACTCTAAGTAATTACCGTAAATTGTTAGACATATTGTGGCAAATTACTAGCCAAAATCAGAAAACTGGGGAAATAAAAATTATTACAAGGAATTAATTAAACTAATAAACTAATCATGTTGCAAATTATTATCATACTTGAGTAGAACTATTATGTAAAACGTGGATATTATAGTAATAAAGTGTACTTATAATTGAAAAGGACAATTATTTGTGATTTGTTATTGTACAAAGGCATTAAATATCTGTGATCCTAAATTACAATTATAAGATAAATTTTACTCTTTTTCTTAAAGGCTAATATAACAGCATGACAATAAAGTGTATTTTTCTGTAGTTATTACTATTATTAGTTTTCTGGAATTATTTTGTTTAAAAAATGTTGGCTATATTACAATAAAATAATACAATAACATGGATGTCTCAATTATTAACGAATTTAATTTATCAATAAACTTGAAACAGACTCTCCTTCAAAATAGACATGTTTTTCTTTTTTTTTTTTATTTTGAAAACGAAAAACTTCACAGTCACCATCAAATAGAAGATAAAGAGGTTTAAATAGAATCCCTAGCCCTCGAATACACTAAAAGCATCGGGTCGGAAGAGAACAAGAGTTGATCAAGAGAGACCCGATAGAGAAAATAAAAGAGAAGGGTCTAATCCAAGACCAGTTGAAGAAAGTTATAGATCCAGCTTTGTTCATTATAAGACACCCCTTAAGGTGAAAAACGGACATAAATAATAAAAATATACATGTGCAATTTTCAAACAGAATTAAACTATTTAATATTATCTAAAAAAAATTGTTCTATTTCAGTTAAGAATACAATTTTTGTTATTGCAAATTTCAACTTGATAATTAAAAGCAATATATTTTAGTTCCTAATAACATATATAATTGTTATGTTCTGTATATTATATTACTGATAATAAATCTCAAAATAGGAGCAGCAGATCCGTTAGTCTAATTTTACACAGAATTAAAATACACCCGTTAATCTTAGGACATTGTTATTATGTCGTTTAAAATAGTTTTATGAAATTTTATAATTTCAAAATTTAATACGTTTAGAATAAGCAATATTACATTATTTATATTCAACATATATTGATAAGTAACAGCATAACAAAAACTGATAAAAGAATATGGATCGCAATTTGATCTAAGTTCAAGAATTTAGATTGTTTTGTTTTCGAAAATATCCTATATGAACATCTTGTATCATATAACAAATTTTACAACTATTGTTCCGCGAAGGAGACTTAAATGCCGTTTGGATCACGTATGATCTTTAAATAATTAAAAGTTTCAATCAGTTGGTACTTATAAAAAAAAAAAAAAAAAAAAAAAAAATCAATTCTTTGTGTGGAAAATTAATATTTTTTGGAAAACTTTAGTATCACACCAATGTGGTTTACTTTGAAATAATGAAAGGAACTGCAATATAAAGTAGGGAAAAGACAGAATGATCCATACGCCCCTCCCCAAAATTTTGACCCCTTTTCCACCCTTTTGCTCCTGTTCTGAAAAATGTCTACCCTACCGCCCCTCCCACCACCCCTGTCATGAAACTCTTCCATCACTCCAGCCCAACCCACTACTCCCATCTCGAGATTGTCAAGTAGGCCTACTTACTCAACCCAAAATCAAAGTTGATACACAAATACGGTACTCAACCAACCCAAAATGTTTTATATATGCTTTTCTGTGGAATTTTCACCTCAATTTTTGTTTCCTAATATACTTACTCCAAATCTTTACATCTAACTATTTTATATTACACAGATAAATACTATGCACCTTTATAAGAAAAGTGATATATAACAAGTTGTGTTTTGCAAAATATTACTATTTTTTATGAATTTTTAAAAACCGATTAAAAAGGAAAAAAAAGCTTATCATGCCAGTTCCTGGGTTTTTTATACATCTAGGATATTTGTTAGCACAAGTCCATGTTGGGTTGCTTGTTTCAATGCCCTATAGTGAATGATGTAGTTTTTTATCTTTCAACGTTGTTACTAATAGTCTATTTGCGCCTTGTCCACTGCGCTCTCCACAGAAAGGTAAGTCATTGTGCAAGTTATATAAGGTGTCGGGTTATGACAGATTGATATATAGGACATACCGTGGTCTGCTGTGTCGGATACAGACATAACGTAGATTTAAAGTATTCTACTTAGCCTACATACCATCTCCACAGCTTAATCTAAACTTACCTACAATATCTTCTCATTTATATTTTTAATATTTTTGTTTTTAACTTTGGAGGGGGATTTAACTTTAGAGTAATTAATTACCATATCTCTTTGTTGCTATAAACAGTGGTATATTGTTTGGTTATTAACAAAGGTCTGTGCTATAAAACGTAGCAGTTTTTGAAATAAAGAATACATTTGGTACCTATAATCAAATACAATTAGTTATTATATATTTCAGGAACATTTAATGTTAACATTTTGTGGTAAGTTTTGGTTTGGTTCTTTTTGTGAAAAGACTATAGGTACGCTCATTGTAATGTTCATACAAAAGATAAATGTTTTCGTATTTAAATTACAAGTGTTCGTAAACTTGTCCAAAGTATTTACATTGTGTGTTCCTAAACAGACATAACATTTTAGCTAATTTACCTCGTATCATTACTCGAGGGACGCAGCAATAGGAGGGTTGCGTGAAGTTCATGAACCTGAAAAATATTTTCAGAAACGTTTTGATGGAATTTATGCTTGAACGAATACAGATTAGCTGATCTGTGGGGGATAGAAAAGCGTTGTACATGAAATTCGCAGTGTGAGGGTTAATTCTATTGCAGATACTTTTTTTTTCAAATATTGTTAAAAAAAAAGTGAACATATTTTACTGACTGAGTTATATATAATGATATCTAGGAAATAATTTAAAAAATAATTATTTCAAGTGAAAAATATACGACCTAGACTGGGAATCGAATCCAATCTAGCTCGTATATTTTTCACTTCATCAATAATTATTTAATAATAATACTAGCTTGGTAAAGAATTATTAGAGTTAAAATCAATAAACTAATATAATAATTAAAACAAAAATTAACTTATGGTCTTAATTTAAAAATATAACTCTAAAATTAGAAGGTTTTACAATGGGTGTTTAAAGAAGTGAATTCTTTATGTTAAAGTCCACGGTTACTGCACTCTCTGTCCGCAACAAAAAAACCCTTTCTTAACTAAATTGTGGAATTTATAACATATATCTTTAAAAAGTAGAAAAGAATAGAAAACTAACCCTATTATAAAACTTTTGTCTTGTAACTAAACACAATTGGCGGGTTGATTGTAATTAATTGGAACGAGAAGGTCTAACTAGCTGTAACTCGCAATTGGGAGGTTTTAAAAGAGTAAAAACGTCAATATATAAAAATGTTTTTTGACGTTTACATAAATGTTTGTTACAACATAAGACATTAAAATGTTGGATGTGTATATACAAACCTCTCGATTAATATCTTCAGTTTTAATATATTTATGAAGGTTTTTACTTCCTTGAGCAATTTTAATTGTAAAAATTTCTTGCTTACAACTGTTTTATCTATCAATCAAGCACCATCAAATGAAACACTTTTATTGTATTAACAATTTGTCAAACATTAAAAACATTTTTTAAACATGTACAGTATATATAATTAAAACACATAATTAAAAACATTAAATAACACACTATCAAGATTTCTCAGCCAAGTAAAAAACTTTAAATATTATAGTGGGAAATTGTTTAAACTAATACCACAATGAAAACGTTTAAGTACAATCGTAGTTTAAGGATATACTATCTCGAAAGGAAATACAAGATCGTTTGCCATAAATTATTTTTTAAAAACTTCAGAAGTGACAAAAGTTCATGCAGATTTCTGGACATGTCTTACAAATAAGCATTAAAAGTAGGTTGACGAATATAATCAAGTAAATAGTTATTAAGATAAGAAGTAAATATGAAACTAAATGATATCCATGATGCTTTAACAAATTTTAAAATGAAAACATTTTAGTAATACCATAGTTAAATAATTATGAACGTTGAATCTAATACAAATCGTAATGTGAAATCAACAAGTTGTGTGTAATTTGAGTTGTACTGGAAGTTAAAATATATTATGATGTAGATTTCATACAACATCTGAATGACTAATTAGGAGTTTTATAAAATTGTGAAATGTTCATATTTTTACTATACATTTGACTATGTAATCTTACACCACCAACCATCGAAAACTAACAAAGTTTTAGATTTAATTTAAGGGGTATGATATTTCCTTCTTTATTGGAAATAGAATTTTTGATACTGATTTTATGGAAATTTATGATATTTATGAGAACTAATTAGTACATTATAGTTTCAGTATTACATAATAATAAATTACTCGTTAATCCTCACAAATTGTTCTGAACAAACTTTTCAATAATATCGACTTGAGACAAGTTGTAATTATAATTTTGTTCACGATATGTATATTTATAAGGAATTTACTAAACTTTTTATAGACCTAAACTTTATTGACAGATTATCATTAATTAGGAAATTAAAAAAATAAAATAAATTAAATTATTGGGTTTATATTTTTAAAATGTATAAATTAAGTTCTATGCACATGTAATACATATAAATAGATTGCCCCTGTATTATTACTTCTGTAATGTACGTCTTTATACACAAACAGTAGTTTGTTGTTACAACAATTAAATGCTGATTGGAGTGTTTCTAATGGACGAGGTTGACTGCACATAATATGCGAAGGACAAAAGGATTTACTCTCGCCAGTGACACTTCTTGGATTAATTAAAGCCAAATGAGAAACGTGGACTATTTGGTTCTTTTAAACAAACTCGCTTTAGGTAAACCTGCTTCCGCTGTTCGAATGACGGAATGTCCAATTGTTTTGGTGGATTTTAACTGTAAAACTGTACCCTTCCTAAAAATATAAGACACTCTACACCTACAGCACTTGAAGATACTGTCGGAGTTCTTTTTATAATGTCTTTTGGCTAAAATGATTCTGTACTATCATAAAATTAACTATGCATAGCATATTTCAAATTGAAAAATAATAATAATTAAAAAAAATAAATAAATAATTTTGTTTCTTCAATGTCAATATTGTGTACAGTCTAGTCTAGACTATGTGACGGAAAAAGTAGAATACAGAAAAAAAGTACTGTTGTAAGCATGACTCTCGCCCACGATCATTGACAGCTAATCTCTGCAAAATCAAACATTAGGTTCTTCTACTATGATGGAGCCTAAAATGGATTTGTATGGGAAAGTTTCAATGTTGTAGAAACTAGTTTTAATAATTTTACTTTGCTGTAATTGGAAAATTATGAATCTTGGGGGAGGCTGGGGAAGGGAAAATATTAGGCTATTTTTTATTCAGTATATTGTTTAAGATTGAATTTTATTTGTAAAGAATCTGTGTGAGTGTTAATGTTATTTGATATTGAATAATACATACATATTTTGAGTTTTCGTTTATTTCACTATAAACTGAATAAATTTAAATAACAAATACATTATTGATAATCCATTAATTTGGTTTGATTACAAGTTAATTAATATCCGTGTTAAAAATACTATTTTTTCATTAATGTGGTCAATTTATTAGTTGAACTACAAATAACTCCGCATCTAATTAATGGGGGTCATCCAATACAAATAGACCGAAAATGTTCACTGGCTGTTTTAATTGTTAAAACACCTCTCAAACCTCAGGGGATCACTTATAGTGAGTTCGAGTGTGGCTAAGTGAGAACACAACTTCCTGCATGTTGTCTTACATCTCTAACTTTCATCTTTACTATATGATCTCTCTTGTCCAACTTTTGTTCTCTTCCGGCGCTGAAGATATTAGACTATTCGGGGCTAGGGGTTTGTGTATTATTTCCTTTTGCTCTTCTTTTTTTAAAACGATTATTACTGCTAGGTGTTTTGCATTTAAACAATAACAACAGAAACATTATCACATGATGTCCACACCTACTCCTACACTAACACATACGTAGGCGTAGATGGAAATGTAAATTCTAACAAAAACTATAATTTAAACATAATGTTCGGTGTAGCCTCCTGGATTGTGTATTCAATGAATATATTATAGGTTAATTACCCTAATTTTACCGTCAGACAATCCAAATTTCATCTTGTGGATGACCGGTTTCGACAGTTAGACCGTCATCGTTAGATCCAAAACATTGTGAAGTAGTCACATTAAAACTGGTAAGACTGGTCGTATAAATAGCCAGGTAAACACAATCATCCAAAATAATAGATATTTACAATGTAAGAAGTTTCATAATATTGCCACAGCATAGAAATCATTTGTAAATACAACAAACCATATATTTTATCCTTGTATTATCAACAACACTCGCATCAGGTTAGATAGCAAGAGGAAACTTCGTTGTATAAGGGTTTGAAATACAATTTCTATGATGATAACAAACAATGCCTCAAATCCAGGAGGTTTATTCAAGCTGAAACCGCAAATAATTCCATTTACAACACAGATAATAGAGACACCGCTACAATTTTCATTAATAATAAATTAGAAAGTTCATTTAAATTCACCATAATTCATGCATTAATAAGAACTTTAAACATGAGAAATCTGTCGCAGAAAGATAAGCTATCTACAAACGATACCATTATAACAAAAGCCGAAAAGGGCAATTCTATTGTAATAATGAATAGAAATGACTATAACAACAAAGTAACACACTTTTCAACGAGTATAATATTTTGAAACTCAACAGCGACCCAACTAAGAAATATAATAGAAAAATAAACCAGTTTATCAACTAAAAAGGATACGAAGTTGTTCAAAATGATTAATCCTACAACACCTAAATTCCGCGGACTACCAAAAGTACACAAAGTAGATACACCCATCAGATTGTTAGTAAACTTCTTCTATTGCATCCAATTATTGAATATCTAAATGTTTGGACAATATCATTAGAAGGGAAATTCATTTTAACAATAATAATAGTATAAAGAATAGTTGTAATCTATTTGACAGTGTTAAAAATATTAATGTCTAACCAAACCACATTCTCACATCATTTTATATCGTTAGTTAGTACACTAATGTACCTGTTAGGAAATCCATAGACATCTTACAGAATAACCTAAAAGAACTTTCCCAACTATGTACTGCCACAATAAACGAAATGGCATCTTTGCTATCCATAATCCTGAAACAGAATTATTTTGAACATAATTTAAATTTTTACAATCAAACAGACGGACTGGCTATGGACTCAGCTTTCAAATATTTTGGCTGAGTTATTTATACATCATTTTGAAGAATTGATCATTTTTTTACAAAATGTTTTGACAATTAGAAAAAATGGTTTATTATTTTAGATATGTAAATGATACTATATGTCTGTTTAACGGTACTTCAAGACAACTAGACTTAATACTATAATATCTAAACATAGTCGATAAAATAATGACTAAGAAAAACAAAAACAAAAGTGTCTCAAATCTGCTCTTCTTCGAGAAAGGAATAGTGACAGAATAACCTATATACCTATCGAATTCGAGGGAGGTAAAGAAGAAGGCGAGGGGTACATCTACACTCCTAATCCTCTCACTCGACCAAAACTCAGGGTCCACAGTGGAATCCCTGGGTAATAAATTATATTATGGGTTCAAGGAGGTGGCTGTCAAGCTAAGGAAACCTAATGAACCACCACTGGAGGAGGAGCAATCCGATCCTCAGGACATAGCCAACATGGAGGAGGAGAAATCCGATCCTCAGAACACAACCACCACAGAGGAGGAGAAATCTGATCCTCAGAATACAAACACCACGGAAGAGGAGCAATTCGATTCTCAGGATACGCTCATCATGGAGGTGACGAAGGATGGAGGGACTGGCCCTCATTCCTCAGACTCATCCTGAATATGGAGTGCATGCAGGTGAACCTCCACCATGCGAAGGCTACTTCTTCCACCTTATGCAAAAGGTTTGCCTAAGGCACAAAAATGGTGGGACTAGTTCAGGAGCTCTGGGTCAATGGGGGACGTATTTGTGGACTAGGTACCAAAAACTGTAAGTTGATTTATGATAGATCTGCCCTGGCACCGAGGGCGGCGATTCTGATTAACAAAACCATTAATATAATGATTCTCTCAGAATTCACAGATGCTGATACAGCCACAGTAATGGTAGAGCTGAGTGTCCCCTGGAGGAAAGAAGGAGGTAGTTTTGACCTCAGCATACTTTCCTGGAGAGGAGAAGGAGGCGTCACCAGAAACGGTGAAACGACTCATTAGCTACTGCGAAGCCGACAGGAAACATCTAATCCTGGTTGTCGATAACAATGCCCACAATACCATTTGGGGGAGCACCGACACCAACGATCGAGGTGAGTTACTTTATGAGTACTTAAAGAACTGAACTCAGGTACCACCAGCATACAAAAGAAAGTCAGTTCAAAAATACGGGCTAACTTAGAAATCTCTTTTCTTGACATGATCATTCATTCCGAGCCCAGTACGATCTTCTAAATTCTGTTATTTTTTTTCCCCAAATGGTACAATAACAAAAGCCATTAATGCCACCAATCACTTAAATGCAAAAAGAAAGATGATAAATTCGTATGGCTCCATTTTAACATCTTTGACTAAAATACGTAAAGCTGAAATCCCGATCAGGCCATTTGTAAATTTCAGCTCCGTCATATAGAATATTCAAAACATTGGACAAAATTATCAGAAACATCAAAGTTCAAAAGAACTATACTCTAAAAAAACACAAGATATAAAATATAGAAAATCATAGACGCACATTTGAAATCATGTTCTAACTTTGTGTTAATTGATATCACCAATTTGTACACCAATGTTCCCGTCAAAGAAAAAATCTCAAAATTAGTTGACAAGATAACAAAACCACGTTAAATGATAAAATAGCAGAACTATCGAATCTACTTAAGTTCTGTTTATCTTAGAATTATTTTGAATGCAACAATGAATTATAGACGAAACAATGGTTTAGTTATGGGGTGTCTATTGTCTAGTATAATGGCTGAACTATTTTTAAATCAATTATAAAACAATAAAATAATTTTGAATAAGAACAAATATATTAAAAAATCAATTATTACCACAGATACGTTGACTAAATTATTGTTTTGTATCAGGGAACAGAACGACAGATTCGTAATATCGCAACATACTTGAACGGCATATAGGCTATCCTTTAATAAAATATACTACTGTGTTTAGAAACATACTCCACAAACAACAATATAAATTTACTCATTTTTATAATATATAGGTATATCATGACATTCATAACGGTGCACACGTATTTAAAAGTTTTAATTTAACTGTAAGTTTTATTTATTCACTCTTTGTTGTTTGTGTTTGTTTGTTTGTATGTTTTAATATCGCAACAATAATGAACTTTAGGGTTAATACTGAAGATGGGATCACGATCCTGAAACTCGTCTGAATGACGAGCAACAAAGGAAATCACTTACAGAACAAAAAGTTAATATAATTTTATTACTAATTTAGTGAAAAATATAAAATATCCTTCGGAACAACCAATACTTTAAAATGCATATAACTTACTCCCCACACTCACACATCCACACACGCACACACACACACATACACATACACTTACACTTACAAAATTCACACTGATAAAATAAATATGACGGAAAAGGAAGGTATGAGTTATCATGCAATGACCGTCCAAAGAAATATATAGAACATACAGGAATATTATAATAAAAACTAATACTTTTTCATTACTAACTAAAGAAACCTATATTTCGCTGACATGCTTTGTCAATAGTCATTACAAATAACCTTGAAACCATATGGGATTTAATTGAAATTGTATTCTTTCGTTTATAATTCTTCTGAACTAATTAGATAGACTGATCTCTATTTTAGATTGATTGCTTTATAATTTGTAAAACCCATTGTCATTAAAACGATTAGCTGGGTTATGATACGAGTTAAAAATGTTCAATTTTAGAAATAACACTTGTACGTATCGACAAGTCTAGGTATTTATTATTTTCAATTTATAGTTTATTTAAATTTCTAAGTAATAAGTAATTCAACAATTGTTTACTCAGACCCTCATTACAGTGTAAATGGGCAGATATTACATCTCAAAAATAAATATTTGAAACAACTTGACAGGTTCAAAATATTTTAAAATGGTCTTGTATTTTCACGTTGATAAACATGGTGGAAAGCATATACATTAAAAATCCAAACTGTTCATAAATATTACAATGTTTATGGAAGGAAACAACATTTCCAGTGCTTTGGATATGGATAATTTAATTCTATTAAGATAATTTTTTTTCTCTAGGATATTTCAAAATGATATATTAAGAATAAAACAATAATATATTTGGATAAAAAAATATAGGTTTCTTTAACCTTATATACTAATATTATAAAATGTATTATAATGCTAAATAATTTATTTCGCAGAGTAAGATGAAATCTATTTATGAGAGATTTTTATTACAAAATAAATTGAAACAGCTTTTAAAATCAATGCACTTACTTTCAGGGATTTATTTATGAGAGAATATTATGACAAAATAATTAAAACTGCTTTTAAAATAAATCCACTTTGAGAAATCTATGTATGAGAGATATCTATTGCAAAATTAATAAAAACTCGTTTTACAATAAATCCACTTACTTTCAGAAATATGTTTATGAGAGATTTTTATTACAAAATTAATTGAAATTCCTTTTACAAGTAAAATGAAATTATTATAAGTGCAGACATGGAATTTACTGAAACGGAAAGTATTTAACTAAAATCTAGAATTATTTTATAAGTGGTGGATTTTTTTTCAATTTAATATCAGCTTTCGAAATTAAATATAATAATCAATTCCCTGTAATGAGCAACTTAAGAAAACGTCGATCATTAAAAGAAAGAAAACACAATATACAATATTTGTTATATTATAGAAAATTGTGATTTCTGCCATTCAATAGTAATAATATACAAACAATATTTACAACATTTAAGTAAATAATGTAAAAGAAATAATTACAATTAAGTTCCAGGGTAGAATTATATTAGTGGAGTGATTGAAGGTTTTTAATTCGGAACTGACGTATCACCATGGTATTGACATAGAAACCTTCTGAATACTTTTATTACAACCTCTAGAAAAAAGTTTAAATACTTGATTTTTATTTAGGAGTGGTGGTAGGTATAACAAAAATCTGACTAAAGAATTAGATTTAAAATTTGATTCTAAGGAAAAAAAGGTCATTCACAGCTTTTCATGAAAATTAAAATTATCTAAGTTATTGTTAATTGAAAAAATGTAATTTCCAATCTAAAAATTGGTACTTCCAGGTTTTTGTTTTTGAATAGGCCTATAACTAAAAAAATTAAGAGTTTAGCAAAAGAATACAAATATACAAAATTAAAGTTTATTAAGCAACTAAAGTATACATAATATTTTTTATTTTTCTTAAACGTTTAGCCCCTGATATAACGGTTGAAAGATGACGTTCGTACGGTGTGGACATTAAGATACCACCCTAAAACCTTAAATAATTTAAACGTATAGTTTGTAGGAAGTTTTACGGTACCAACATAGAAGGTCATAAAGTTATCTATAAAAAATTGTTTTGTTACTGGAGTTTAAAATAACGAAGTCATAAGCGAAAAAGTTTGTTGTATTAAATAACTATCTATCTATCCATCCAACCATCCATCCATCCATCCATCCATCCATCCATCCATCTATCTTATATATATATATATATATATATATATATATATATATATATATATATATATATAGACCGCAGAATACAAATAAATATTTTATTAGTTTTCGATAATATTTAGTTTTAGTAGCAGTCTAAAATTATTTGGATCTCTTTTACATTTTAACTTTCAATGGAAAATAAATTTTGGATTTTAATGAAAAAACACACATTTGTAAATAATTAAAAAAACTATCGCAATTATTAAAAAAAAGTAAAGCTTTTAAAATAACACACAATATAATTTTTTGGTCTTTTCTCTACGACGAATATTTTACGATATGTGACGATTCGTGAAGATCTTAAGACTCTCAAAAACTACAACTCCTATCGAAATCATGCTAAGAACCAAAATATTTGGTCTTGAAATTTTCTCTATGTGGTAATTTTAGAGTTTCTATAGCTTAAGAAATAACGAAGTTAAGAGTGAATGAAATTTTCTTGATTCTCCAAAAAACATATCCAAATAGTACGAGTACATTAGATGACATATTTGGTGTAAATATAATGAACGTTTATAAAAACCTTAAGTGTGTGATTTGAGTTACCCATTCGTATGTACTAAACTTTATATTCCACCCCAAAAAAATCTATATATATTTTGAGATATAATTTGTATATAAAAGCAATACCAAGAAATAAATATGCGCAACTAGACTCCCTTGGTGCAACACTTTATGTTTTATCGCAACACATTAAAAGAGATTACTTATTATGGTTAGTAAACTTTCTACATCCTGAAGACTAGGGCTGGATGCATGAACAAATCTAATTAACATCTATTACAAGAATCAGCCTTCAGTTTCAAAAACGTTTTTACCGCTTTAAATAATAATGATGATACGTTAAATAGAATATGTTTTGTAACTTACGATTTACTTCGATTTTCTGCCATTCGCACTGCTTTGTTAAACTGTTTAACATACCTTTATTTGACGTCAAAAGTAATTCTGTTTGCTTATTGGTCACTACAGCGGTTTCGCTTTCTCTAGATGCATCATCAGTCGCAACACCATAAACTCAGTTATTTGTGAGTTTGGATGGATAACAACTTGTTACATAATATGGATATCTTATAGACTCCTGTGGAACTGTAAGTAACATCTCGATGACCTTATTATAACTTTGTTATCTTCGTATTATAATGTCTGTAGAATCCCTTCTAACTTACAAAAGTCTTTATCTAACCACGTAACTCTAACTGTTATAGCATTAAGTTACTAACATCTTGATAATGGAAGTAGGGTTCGTAGAACTTTGCCTACAGTTTGCTACTTATGTTTGTAAAGTTTAATTTGGGAATGACCATGACACAGGTTTTCACATACATTCTCTTAAACTCCTCTTAGTTTGTAGTTTGAATAATTTATATTTATTCATAAATGTTCAGTATTTTAAAATTATTTTCTTATTAAACAAATTTTGTTTGATATTAGATTAGTTACACATTTTTTATGTGTTCAGTTTCGGTTGTAATTAAATATATCGTATTTTTATTTTTATTATACTTCATTACTTTTTATCCTTGGTTTTCTTCAATAATTTCCAACCTATCAATAATTATAAATCTCAAGAATGAATAATATCACAAATGCTGCACTAACTTCTTCATACACCTATTCGCAATACCAAAACCTAAGCTAACACAATATTCTTCATTATCTCACTGAAAAGACTAAGTCATGGGGGTAAGAAAAAAGATTGCAGATATTGTCTAAAAATGATTATTAAACAAAATTCACAAACTGTTTGACGTTGAGAGTTGATTTCTATATTTTACTATTTTCTAATGAAAGATATTTTCTTTTCTGTCAAATTAATTATGATCATAAACTGTCACATTTCCATACAATTTTGTTGAAACTGGTTTTCAGTTTTTATATCGGTGTCCGTGGAAACACTTTCCTTTTAGGACAGATAACTCCTAAATAATCCTTTTAATAGATATGGCAATTACACATAATGTTGTAAAAAAAAGTGACGAATTCCCCAGTATATAAAAATACGAGACACATGGTAAAATCTGCTTTTAAAAAAATCAGGATCACAAGAAACTGATGTATTTGCAATCATTTCTAAATCAAATTTAGGCACTTTTTCATTCCTAAAATTATTCTACTAGCAAATGTAGGCACATAAATTATTTTATTACATTTGGGCTCTTATCATAGTATTAGTTATTTTGTGGTAACTTTTGATGATATTCCAAATTGAAAACTTCACGTTAACAAATTTCGAGCGGAATTGATGTTAGACTATAAGGAAATTATATTTTTTACGTCCGTTGTATTTTTAAAAACGATTTATTTTGCCCTCGAAAACTTAGGTTGTAGTATGTAATATAGTGCTGGGGACTGACTTACTTGACAACATTATGGTCCTTAATGATATCTCAAAGACATTTATTAGAGATATTCTGTTTAAGGACACATGTTAGCTATCCTTTTTTCTTAGTAGGCTAAACATAATACCGTATTGTCAACTATTTATCTATAAAGAGTTTTAAGAGTTTTATACGTGAAAATTAGTAACATGGGTCATAATAGAATTTTTTAATCATCACGACTTTGAATTTTGATAGAAATCATATTTCAATTCCTATTTCGGAAGCTTATTCAATCCTAGCCCCTAAATTATGGAATTAATTGCCTTTCCAAGTAGATACTGGAAAGTCGGTTGACAATTTTTGTAATTAAGACTTCGTAATAAAGAACATTTTAAAGTTTTAAACAAGTTAAGGTCTACTTATTGAGTATGCTATGATAAAAAAAAAATATTGCTCTTTAGCATGAGTTTTTGATATTGTATAATAAGAAATAACTAGTAGGCCTATTATAATGTTAGTAATATCAGTATAATGTTTGGGTGTTCTTGACAATTACCAATATTTTAGTTTTAGGCTTTTTGACGTTAACTTAATTATTTTATAAGGTACAGAAAAATTTAAAAATAATTTAATCCTCATAAAAAATATAAATATTTTGTTTGATAAAAATTTCGTAAAATTTACGGTTTCCAAGATGTTAGACTTAAATAATTTCAACGATCGCCATTTTGAATATTTACATAGTAAATTTTTGGATCTTGGTATACTAATAAAAATAGTATAAACAATCCGCATACCAAATTTAAACTCATAATCTTACAAATTTCAAGTTATTATTTTTTTTTGTAAACACAAAATGACCGACTGCCGGAAAGGAAACTTTTCCAGATCGATGTTCAACTGAACTCTTTTCATTATTTTCCCCAGTAGAACTCGTCCTGAAATTCTTTCCTTGAAACATCTGTATAAAGCTCCTAAATTAAAGTTTTTGTTTTCTGTATTATTGTGTTATGACTTATTTATGTATATAATTTTAGTTTAGTTTCTTTTCTTTAGAGGAGGTTTTTGTTTAGGTATTATAATATATGTGTATGAAAAATTGTAAATGTATTACAATATAAATTTATTTTCATTTCATATCATTTATATCAATTAATTTTGCACAGAACATAAACATATATTAGAACTAAAGTTTTTATATATAAAATTAATTACTAAAAAAGGTTAACATTTAGTATTGTTTTCTCAGATTTATCGGACATCTCATTTATCCTCCTAAATGTTTTCGCTGAAGCAAAGTCAATTCCATAGCGAACTCTTTTATATCAATCATTGCTTGACGGAGTATTAACCCTTGAAAAAGTAGCATTAACTCTAATAACATACGTATTATGTAAAAGGCATTAAAATGCTTCTAACGTCACATGTTTCAAATTTAAGTGCTAAACGCGTAGGCTTAACAAACAATAACCAAGAATAAAAAGTCATAAAATTTTGTACAGAATATAAAAAAAACTATAAAAAATAGTTCTAAATCTGTATGTTTATAGTATATTTGTATTCTAATGTGGGATATCCTTTATATTCATTATAAATATACATATACAAAACCTACACCACAGAAAGACTAATCAGGTGGAAGAATTGTGCCTCTCTTAACATACACTTGATCACTCTAGACTCTATGGTTTTAACCTAGATCACTTTGATCACTTTCATTATACCCACAACCCTTTATATTACCATTTGGGGTTAACCCCGGCGTCACCCCCAAAAAATTTAAATGAGAAATTATTTTCCTTTTAAGAAATTTAAAAAATACTAGACATAATTGAAAATGGCGGCCTTTTTCCAAATTTTGCAAAACAGATGTTTTACTTATATCAAAAAGTATAAACAGTCCCCTAGTTCATCACATTTATATTAATCGACTCACCTACCATAAGGAATCATCCAGATATATTATGACATGTTTAAATTTACTCCCAGACACTCACTAGGCTCCTTATGAAACCCATAAAGTCTTCGGGCACAATATATCAAAAGACTTCAAGCTCAACAACAACTCTTTCAAGTACGTTGAAACCTTGCGTTTTCTTGACTGGACATCATCGCCTGCTGTAACTGCTCAACAGATAAGTTTACTTTAACTACCGCCCTTGTCGAACTCATCTAATGTTAGCTTGTCTACCCATTGAGGAGTAGAAAATGTAGGGTTTATTTTGTAACACATATCTTTTAAGTAAATTATATTTCGACATAACTTACTAAATTATTTTATCCGTTTTGATTATTTCTTATCAACACACGTTTTTCATAACTCAGTCTAACAATTTCATTTAATTTTTGTAAGTTACAGATTTAAAGACGTAATCAAATGGCACGACACGAGTTTTAAAGTTCTTTTTATGAAAGTATAGTAATAACTTTTTCAAAACTTTTATTTTCTACTGATTTTGTCATGTTCATAATACATATATATATCTATAGTTTTTCTTTTTTCTGGAAGATGACATTTTACATTAATCCTGTCTTGTTTAACCTTGGAAGTTACTTTGACAGAGTTTGAAATGATTTCATGCAAAGAAGAAATAATTTTCTAGAAGCTTCTAAATAAATAAAAAGTTTGTCTTCTAATTTTAGTTGCAAATAAAGTTTTCGACATAACATTTAAAAAAATTAATTTGCATTACTACAGTGTTTTGAATCTCGTATAATAAATTGTTAACGTAGTTTTAACACAAATATTACTCATGTTCTGCGTGAAGTTTATAACACTTCGTGAATTATAATCTCCTTCCTTCATAGAAGGTTTCCTTCCTTTCTGAATTTATTTTATTTCCATCCTGAAATTCATTTAAAAGGGTTCGTACCCACATAGTCAGGATCTGTAAGCACATTAATAACCAATTTCAGTGCTGAACCATATAATGAAACTATTATGGCTGTAGATAAAGGATGAAGATTAAATTTACTTCATCTAAAAATGCTTTAAAAAATATTTTATATTTCCTATGAACTACAGATTATACAATAAGATAACAATTTTGCTTTCGTTATATTGAAAGGAATACTTTTTTTTTATAAATTCCTATCAGCGAATCTTCTCTGAAAATATAATATTTTAGTTGTCCATAAACATAGGATAATCAAATATACAACAAATCTTCACATTATGAATGGGTTTTAAAAGTTCATTCCATATCTTTTTTTCATCTATCCAAGCAAGACACGGGGCCGTCCATTGTCTATACAATTCTTAAATCAAAAATGTCTAAAAATTTTTTGTAAACAGCGAGACGCCGAAATGTCAAATCTTTCAAACTGTCACACTGAAGTAGGTAGCTGTCACAATTTTAGTTTTAGTTATAGTTTTCAAAAGAATAAAGATTATTGAGAAAATAAAAATTTTTCTTACAATATGTGTTTCTTTTACTGAGAAACTATTCTATAATAAATTTAAACTATTGGATAAAATTGTATAGTTGCTGTTTTATCAAGCACACTTAAAATGATATTTCTTCTTGTATATTGTGCTCCAGTTAGTCTAACTGAATAAATAAAAAGTTTTGAAAAACTTCAACATTAATACAAGTAACTTGTAACATTTAACTTTGTAACACTAGATTACCAGGTCTGACAACAGGAAGCAGAGTTGAAGATTGATTGCTTGTGTTATTCAAATACACAATTAATGGAATTTCAGTTGTACTTTCAATATAATCTTATTAATTATTATGGGAAATATAACGCTGTTAATATTTATGTTTAAAACTTAATTTCAATATTAATATTGCTGATAAATTTAAAAGAAATTCTTGTTATGTTTTATGCTTCTATTTTTTATTTTAAGACAAAGCAGATTTTAAAACTTGTATTTCCTCTTATAGTTTTAAGAACTTGAAATCACAAATATTATTATTGTGTGACCACTAAGTATGTTATATGGAAATGTTGTAAACAATTTTATTTCTTAATGGTTTTCTATAAAATCTGGTTAAAATCTAGTTAGATACTTTATGTTATGTATTTATTTTTCACAATCTACTCTATAATATTCCATATTTAATTAAAGACATTGTTTATAGTTTCTTTTAAAAGGATGAAAATGTTCGAAGAGAACCCTGATTTTCTTCCATTGAAAAAACAGACATTATGAGTTAAGGAGTAAAATAAATTATAATGTGATTTTATACATTTTCCAGTAATAAAACATATTTTGGTATGGCAAGGATTCTAAGCTGGTTTAGCAGATTTTTATCCTAGAGTGTCACCAATAACATACGGGTGTCGGATAAAGATCAGTTTTCTGGAATCTGTCTCATTCTTTAATCTTGTTTATTTACGTTAGGTACATAACTGACACAATGTTGAACATCTACAATAATGATTTACTGTAACTACCACAGGGAATCTTTCAGCATGCGATAATTATAATATTTCAAGGAAGAGATGAAACACATACTGAGTGAGGAACGTTAAAATATTGACAGTATTAGAAATTAATAGGGATTTCCTAAGAGAAGAAAACAGTATTATCACTGTTTTAAAACAGTTCTTGCAAGCTTTCAGGATTCATTTTTAATATTTTGGTTTCATGAATGCCTTATCGCATTCGTCCTATAATAGTTTTTAAAAAACACGTGATTTATTTGCATTTTTATGATATGAAGGATTTATTTTCTTGTTTTAAACAAAACAAATATTACAGATTTAAAAAGCACATAACTTCATAAGTTTTACAATGACTTGTGTGATAGATGTCTATGCCGATATTATTAATGTACTTGCATATGAAAATATTATGTGAAGCTTTTACATAAACATTAGTCGTTGTGTTAAATGTCTTTAACCAACATTTTATTACAAACATAATATTACTCCCTGCTCTAAGTATCTAAGTAATTGGAGCTGTCCAAAAAGGTGTTTTTAATTGCATTTCACCAGTTACAATACTCAATTTGCATTTTTTCATTTACCTTGTAAAGATAGTATATCATAATAACAGATAATACAAACGTGTTTTAAAGTTAAAGACTGTTTTGAAGAAATTATTTTAAATCAATAAATATATTTCTTATTGATTCGAAAACAGTCCTCTTTATGTTGTGGGTCTATTATGTTTCTTACACGCACAGGTGGCATTATCAGGCTAGCTGTGATCACGAATAACACAACACACAACATTAAACACATGACATATATTAGTATCTAAATACAGGTCGTTAAAACAATAGTTAGTTATTCTAAATGTAAAAAAAAAAAAAAAAACACACAACACATATTATATGAGAGAACTGTGGCCACATATCTATTCTAAAACAATCGTATGTTCATTGTTGTGATGTGTAATCCTAGTTTAATCTAGGGTATTTTGAAAAACAAATGTTATTTTTTGTAAGGAAAAACTTTTAGAAATTACTACTTATGTTTTTATTTGTAGAACACTGTGTCGGCGGTAATAAGTAAACTAATTAGAGTGGAGTTACATGATGTAGACTTGTGTTACCTGATGGGATTCCTTTGTATAAAGACAGTGTGTAATGGAATACATGTGGTTGGATATTAGATAGTTTTAATAATTAAGCTGACATTTTGTTAAGTTTAAAGACTAAAGTCTTACAATTCTAACTAAAGGAATCTTTAAACTTAAGAAAATGTCAACTTGATTATTAAAAACTATCTAATTTTCAACCTATACTTTCACCATGTGGTCTAAACGATTTTGATAAATAGACAAACCTAGAAGTGTTAAAATTATAGATAGTTTTTAATAATTAAGTTGAAATTTTTGAAAGTTTAAAGTAATTAATTATTAAATCTTAGAATTGAAACAAAAGTAAACTTTTCAAAATTCGTCTTAGATCATCTTAAATGTCGTAAAATTATGATTTGAAAATTAAATAAAAATTTGTTTGATAATAATTCTGACATTTTGTTAGGTTTAATGAAATTATTTAGTACTAGAAACCTAACAGAAGGAATTTTGCAAAATTCGTTTTTTGTCTTCAAACCAAATTCATAAATATGGATGAATGTTTTTCGAATTATGTTTTGATTATACATATTAACGATTGATGAAATTCCCAGTTCAATTATATTTGCATGCTGGCACAATATAATGTAATTATTTGTTAATTTTCAAATACTGTATTGTGATTGCAAATAAATATTCTTACAGTCGTTTTCATGACCTAAGAAAAGTTTGTCATCATGATGATGTAATGGAGAGAGAGAGAGAGAGAGAGAGAGAGAGAGAGAGAGAGAGAGAGAGAGAGAGAGAGAGAGAGAGAGAGAGAGAGAGAGAGAGAGAGAGAGAGAGAGAGAGAGAGAGAGAGAGAGAGAGAGAGAGAGAGAGAGAGAGAGAGAGAGAGAGTGTTAATTTGGTAATATTTTGTTAACTAGGTTTTACTACAGGTAAAATTTCAAAATTTGGTTTGTTTGAAATGTTATTTTAATTGTTCAGTTATAATTTAGAACTTACATGAGCTTGCAAAGGCTCATTTTGTGTAACTGTTTCTATCATAAGATAATATTAAAGACGAGATACATACAAAATTAACAATAATAATTCTTGTAGTTTAACCTTAGCGTATCAGCTGGATTCAAAATGTCAATATATTTCTTAAACATTTTTATTTATTCGTGGATTACAGAAAACAAATATTTCTCCTTTTTATTACCTAGTCTAAAGGCTGCACTAATTTAAATAATTATAATTAAATTGTTACACATAAAAAACACTTTTAAATTACTAAAAATAGTATTGTTTAAACGTTACTTTCTTTTTACTTTGGTGGCGTTTTAAGTCATAGTTATGTGGAACAATCCATTTATAATTACTTAAATTAGTACAGCCTTTAGACCTGCAAATAAGAAGAGGAGAAATATATTTTCCGTTTCGATAATCCACGATTAAATAAAGCAATTAAAATATTAGGATACTCTGAATCCAGCATATTACGCTGAGTTTATATAACATCACCTATAATAATTTTTTATATATCTCTTCATTTCTCTACTTACAGTAACTTTGATGTTAATATCAGATCTGCAATTGCACAAAATGAGTTATTAGAGGTTGTTTTTTTTAATTAAAAGGGAATAATTCAAAATATTTCAAACAAACGCTAACTTGTTATTTTGCCACCATTTTAAAAATCATAATCGAACAACTGTAAAGCTAGTTGTTTTCGTTATTCATCCGGTTTAAACTAAAGTCCATGAAGCAACAGCCCGTGAAGAGCCTTAGGCTTGCTAGTCCGCTTATCCGATTACTATTATTAGTGCATAGTTCATGAAAACGAGTTTGTGTGTCAAAAACTATAAACGACCGTAGCCAAATTGTTTTAAAAAAAATTAATTTGGTCTGATATTGGTATGACAAATATAAAGTTTATTTCCATCTTTATGGTTTTAAAAGTATATAATTTCATTAAAATTAACAAAATGTCAAATGCATTAATAAAAACTTTGTTTTAATACAATTTCTAAACCATGATTCAATTATACGCTGTTCTCACACTAGACATTACAAGTGACATCAGGACATTACAAGACATTAAAATAATATGATATAGTTAAACTTCATTTGTTTTATCTCTGAAGGCTCAGCGTGGACAAATGAAAACATACAATTTAATTTCTAGAATTTCCTTTCTACTATAGCAATTGTTTTAAAAATAACAAAGGTTGTTACTTAAATCTGAGAGAAAAAAGTCATGGGATATTTAATGGGATATTAAGTGCAGAAACAAGTGCCTCTGTAAGGAAAAAAAAATGTTAAAGAAATGTTATGAAACTTTTTAAAGTTGTATTGGAATAAATTTGCATAAAAATGTTGTTATCATGTTCCTAAGAGGGAAAGAGGCATATGATAACCGTGTTTTTAATAACCTTAATGCCATAGATATCTGCAGTGTGAATGATAAAAAGTACAATGAAAAAACATGTTAAAAATGAATGTTAAAAAAAAAGGATTTTAAAATATTAGTTGATATTAAAAAAAGATAGTCCACCTTTCCTCTGGGAAGGAAATATTTTGCCCAAATTAGATTTGTTTTAAATCCCCAAACAACTTCATCTCTAAGACATTTAATGTTCAAATCTACACAGGTTAAATTCATATATATATATATATATATATATATATATATATATATATATATATAGGTATAGTTATCTATAATACCATTCATTTGAATTTAATGAAATTGTCATATGTTTATATTTATTTCGCTTAAAAACAATAAATAAATCCTCCGCCCCTTCCTAATGCATATTAATTACAGAATTGTAAATTAAATTTTCTGATTAAATTTAATTATAAACAATTTATACATATAACTGTTTTTAAATAAAACAGTTAAAAAATTATGGAGTAAAACTTACTTTATGTTTAATTCTGTAACTAAATCAAAGATTTAAAAATATTGCATGGAAACTAAACTAAAACACAATTTAAATGTTTTTATATACTGAATCATCTATGATTGCAAAATTTGGTCATTTGTGATTTCAAGATTAAAAGAAAAACTGTAAGCCAATAAATCTGTTTTATTCGCAAATAAAATCGAAAATAGTTATAAAATTTATCTTAGAACTTTCTGTACAATATCAACAATATTAATATTAACGGTATTTTTTAATTCATAAAATTTAACAGCTTTTTATTGTCAAAAAAAATCAATGAACGTTTTTTTATTAAGTAGCCTACATCTTAACTTTAAGTAAAACAGGAATTATAAGAATGGTATATTTGTTTAACACAATCAATCAATTTTAAGTTCATTTTCCGATTGACTGGTTGTAACAAGTTTTATTTTGTAACCGTGGAAGCTGGATCGATCTGTCGTAAAGTTTTTCACAACTCTGTATTTACTCAATCGGACTAACTCGAGACTAATCTATACACAATACAATTTTAAACACGCTTGATAAAACAACATTTCCAGACTCTTTCACAACAGTTTTTATTTGTTTAAAATAGTTCCTTAGTAAAGCCAATCCTAAGAAAATTTTTTTTTCTATATTCTTTATTTTTTCTTTTTTTTCTTTTTCGGAAAGTGGAAAATAAAGCTAAAATTGTTACAGTTTCTTCAGTTCGATTTACATGTTATGTATCAATAATGAAGTGATATGTATAATCCACATACAACAATTCAATATACGTCGAACTAAGAAACAAATTTATCGTGGTAAGTAAACAACAGATGTTTGTTTTAAGTATATGATTGCTTATATAATCAAATTTTAAATAATGCATTAACAATACGTATTAAAAAAAATTATTATCCCTTTATTTATTTTTTATAAGGTGATGATGACAGAGAGGTTTTTCGCCTTAAACAAAAAACAAACATTTACACACACATACACATTTACACACACATACACACACTCACACACACACACACACACACACACACACACACACACACACACACATACACACACACACACACACACACACACACACACACACACACACGCACACGCATTACACAGGGAGAGAGAGAGAGAGAGAGAGAGAGAGAGAGAGAGAGAGAGAGAGAGAGAGAGAGAGAGAGAGAGAGAGAGAGAGAGAGAGAGAGAGAGAGAGAGAGAGAGAGAGAGAGAGAGAGAGAGAGAGAGAGAGAGAGAGAGAGAGAGAGAGAGAGAGAGAGAGAGAGAGAGAGAGAGACATGGATTAAACTTGAGATAGGTCAATTCACATTTCAAGGTCTTAAGATTTAACAATGACGATGATTACCGTAGATAAATTTTTTAAATAGTAATATTTAAAACAAAAATTTTAGAGATATATCATAGTTATATCCTAGATATATCCTAGAAATATATTTAGAGAAATATCCTAGTCTACAAAGCAATGGACATAAAACAAGTTAAAAGTCTGAACTTTTGGCCCACAAAAAAAAGCCGATACATTTTAGAGAAACTTAAAGAAAAGAAAGATGATGAAATAATCTTTAGTTATGATTGCATGAAAAATTCGGTTTTACCAAAAGTACCCGACCAAGAGGAATACTACAGGCACCAACTAAATTTGTATAATTTTACACAATGTGTCAAGGAAGTTCTAATAGTACTCAAACTAAAGACAGTACTACTGCATATGTTTGGGCAGAACACGAGTTCCCAAAAGGATCTGTGCAAACTGATAGTCCAGACACACACACAAAATAGTCCAGACACCACAAAATACTCAACACTATCATGAAACCTGTACTTCAAAGTATTTTTAAAGTAATCTCGATTCTTTATATTTTTGTATAATAATATCAATGCAAAATAAATAAAATAAATTCAATTAAATCATATTAACTTGCAAGCTCAAAGGATGTAGAGTTTAAATACGAATATAATACACTAGGGGTGAGTGCAATAGTTATCGATATAGGTATTATATCGAGGCTATCAGTATTGTGAAGGGAAATGAGATCTTTGTTTGAAATAAACAAACGTTTCTTACCCAGATTGAGAAAAATTGTGACCATTTTAATACTCATGAAAGTTGTATCTAAAGAGGGAAAGTTATATGTTAAAATATTTTAAATCGCCAAGATTATTCTTTTTATTTTTAAGTCATTCTGTTAGTAGGTATACAATAAAAAAATGAGTGTATTGTTTATACCTAAATAATAAACAATCATCACATACTTGAAATTAACAACGTATTTGTACTTAAAAACAAATCAATGAAACTTTAAGGACTCCATACCGTTTCATAATTGGACAACCAATAAAACACTAATGGTAAACTATAGTAAATAAAATGCATGTAGAGAACATAACAAATTCTAAACACTGAAGTCGTATTACCTTGTGGGAATAAGGTTTTAGCAACAATTACTCCAGTTCAAACAAAACAAAGTATACATATATATTTTGATATAAACTTAACCATTAATAAACCAACTTTTGAAACTTTAAGTGTGTATATGTAACTTTACTTAAGGCAGATATATGGATACTATCGAAGAATTTGAAATCTGTAGTCCAAAAGTAGTCTTGTTAAGATTTATATAATTTTTAGAATACAAATTTTACTAAATCAAATAAAGAATTTTCATTTATTGTTTTTGATTATTTAGAATTAATGATATTTTGGAAACAACTGATATTTGGGAGGTTATTTAGGATAATGAAAGCCTGTTATGGACAAATACACCGACAGCATCTGCTTAACAATTAGAAATCATGTGTCAGTCTTAAAACTTTGAGTTGTCTTAATAATAATTTAAATTTACCCACTACACATTTCGGATAATATGAAAAAGACGTTATAAAAAGTTAATCTAAAGTTTGTGTTCTGATTGATAAAATAAATTCACATAATATGATAAATTAACATATATTTATTTTTCATGAAACATTTTAAAGGCAGTATTGTATGTAAAATTTATCATTATTTTGTTTTTTGTGTATTGTGTTTATGTTTATTTAAATATAACGTCTTACTGACTAAAGATTTAACACAAGTATGATAAAGATTTTAAGTAGAAGCCTGCTATTTCAAAGAAAGCAACGAACATTGTTTTAAATTGATTTTCAATATTAATTTGATTGAGTTAATTCTAAAATTTTCGTAAGGTTAGCGGTTTTTGAGATATTTTACATTAAATATTTTAAATGGCTGTCATTTTTAAAATATTTAAAAGAACGTTCTGTTTTTTTTTTTTTGTACAGTGATAAACGGTTACGTAACAAATAGGTATACAAAGTTTGATCTCAATATTTTTTCTACTTGACAAAATATTATGTATTTTGTGAAAAACAAAATGGCGGATAACTAGAAAAAAACATTTCCGCGCCTATGTTCACTGGACATTTTTTCATCGGTATGTTATGTAGAATCACTTCCCGGAGTTTGGCCTCATCTTTAAAATACACCCTGTAAACAGTATAATACGTAGCCTACTCCAGTGCATTATATAAGTGTTTTATTTTTCTGGTCTAATAAAAACTGTATTTGCTGTTATAATTTTTCAGGAATTTCTAATATGAAATATTTCAGAGTTCATATTGATTAAATATTACGTTATTTCAGAGCTGCAAGAATTTATAAGCTTAATGTTGAAAACTTTTAATTAAAAATCTTGGTTATTTACAATATAAACCCAAAGAGAAACTCTCGTAGAAAATTTAATAGTTCAGTAATAAATCTTCTTCGGTGTGAAAAAGCAATTTATTCCTTCCTTTCATCTTGTGCTGCTGAATTAATTTCCCACTTATTTTCCAAATTATATATTCTAGCTTTACTTTTGTTATTTAAAATTAAATGAGGCTTTATGTAAGTATTTTAATTGCAAATTTTAAGTTTTAGTAAATTAACGTGAATTTTTAGGCCTGAAATATATATTCTCATATCTATTACAGAAAGCTTACATAATGATTACTAATACAATTTATAATTTTGTGTGCCTCCTGTGTTGACCTTTATTTAACCGTCAAACTCACTTCATTTTCGTTCAGAAGATTACTATGGTTTATCAAAATTTCTTTTAAAACAATTTAATGAACTTTGTGATATCCTTTAGATGTTTTTAATAATTGGATATTTAAGGATGGAGTCTATCCTAGATGCCTAAAGTAAACTGTGACTATTCCTGTGTTCAAGAGCTGCCCTAATAATTATCACCCAATTTCATTATATCTTGTCCCTTCTAAAGTCATTGAGTTCATTCGTAAACATCAACTTTTTTACCATTTTGAAATAGATGGCTTGCTGAAAAAATATCAGTAAGGGCTTTTGACAGTTAAAGCTGTTGAAAATGCGGTTAACTTCATATTAGAAAATGTTTAGGTTATAAATACTGTTTTTGCAATACTATTGGATCTAGCATTTGACATTTTGAATCATGACATTTTAATAGACAAAAAGAATTATTATTCAATAACTACGCCAATTTGAACATTCAGAAATCATTTCTGTAGAAAAATGATTCATACTTCTGCTACAAAAATAATACAAACATTTTTAACACGTGGCACATAAAACAGTATCTATTGACCAAATATGCTGGAAATTCAATAAAGGGTCTGATATTTGAATTATATGAAATAACATATTTTCCTTTTCTAAATCTGCATTGTAAATATTAAAACAAACTACCAATTTTATCATTCATATGAACAAAGTTAAACAAAATGTACAACCCCAAATTGTTTGGAAGGAATACTAAAAATATCTGCATTATTTTCGTCTCGATATATGATTTTACTCTCAACAGAGATAAATATATCATAAATTAGATTAAAATAAAAATCTAGAATTGATGGATTTCGTCCAACATGTTGCATTGGGTCTGCATTATCCACTAATCATTTCGCTTTGCTATAAATGGGAACATACATTAACATTTCTAGTTATTTACTACTTGTGTGAAACATTATAAACTACTTTGCAATGGAAATATATGGACAAAGCCGTCAATAATATTAGTTAGTTTAGAGTTCGAAATAATTTGTAATTAGTAATGTAAAAAAAAATTAATATATGTGTGTTATTATTTTTTCCTGTTTAACATGTTTAAAACTAAGTATTTGGAGTTTAAAATTACATTATAATGATGTTTCTCTGTCTGGCGTCTGTCGCATATACAACCAAAAATGCAAGAACAGATTTAATAATATTTATTTCTGTTATATGGCATATCATGGAATATTTTTTAGTTATTATTTTCTTTCCTAACTCAAACTTTGGGGAACAGTTTGCCTTTCTTTATTTAAAGAGTTCCTTAAAATAAATTATAACGTAAAACAAATATGTTATATAGTTAAACTAACTTTTTCAATGACTTTTTTCATATATGTAAAACTAATTTTTAAACAATCTTTTAATAAAATAATCGATTTTTAAGAGTTTTAAGGTTATAAATTAAAAATATCAATTTACAAGTTTAAAATTATGTAAATTTTATTCAAGACCCAATTGATATTAACATTATTTAGAGCATATTTCAATATAATTAATAATTTTTAAGTTACTACTTCTCAATCAGCGTAACAGACGTTAATTCATCTTAGGTTGTTTTAAATTATATGTCAATATACACATAATACATGTATTCCAATATAAAAAAAATATATATTTTTGTTCAAATATAAACAAATTTGTATATACAAGTCCAATTTATTTACATTAAACTGATGCATTCAGAATTACAATATGTATTAAACTTGTATATATTCAGAATTAGCCAATATTAATATTTACAAAAATATCTATTACCTAGTGTAGTAAACCAACTACTGACATTTTTAAAAGGTAATTATTATTCAATTGCGAAGTGTATGTTCAATAATTTAAAATATGATATTTATTGAGTCAACCAAACAACAATACCAATATTACACATTAATTTAAAATGGAGATATTGTTGTTATTTTATTTTATTCAGGCAAGGAATAATTATCATATTTATAATTAATAGAAGTTAGGTAAAGAGAAATTTTTATTTTTAAAACTAAAAAAAATTAATATATAATTCAAATACTTAAAATACTCATTTAGTGATGTTTAGAACAAATTTAATTAAACACTTTCAATCTCTTGTGTTGGTATTTATTACCAATTTGTAACGCTGTTAAGTAGTGAACAATACTAATGTGTTAGCACAGTGCAATCAAAATGTTAAAAATGACAATAATAAATTTAGCTTGAAAACTGAAAAATGATTACCGCGAAATGGTATCTCGAACAATTACAATTTTGTCAGTTATTTGTTAAAACTATAAATATAGTTTATAAAATGTGTTAATGTGTTAACAATAAATATTATTTAGTATAATCTGAATGTATGTTTAACTTCACTTTTAAAACTGACGTTCTTAAAGTCTATCCCAATGTGCTTCATGGTGATTTATATTAAGTGAAGTCTCGTTAATAATTCGTATTGTAGGATTAGATTTGAATTTGTACGTTTTTACGCATGACCTCGTTCTAGTTTGCTCTTGGAACAGACCAACCAATCATTGAAGTTGTTATTTGCATTTACTGAAATGAAAAATTAACAAAAATATTAAATAAAGAATTGATATATACTTCTTTCTATATGGAACTCTTTAAAAAAAGTTTAATTTGAGAAATTCCAACTGTCATTTCAATTTTGGCTTCCAATCCCATTTAATTGTTATATAAGTCTAGTTTGTATTGTTGGAAGTCAAGGTTTATTTCATTTTTATTATTTACTTTCAGACATTTTATTTACGATCAACTAGATACTGTGATAACGACCGAGTCTGTAATTTACTGAATTTATCGTACATCGGTAAAATCGGTAGACCTAACAATGGGAACAAGACCCAACTAATATGACAAGTAACTACCTAATTATTTCGAACAACTTGACAGTTTTGTGTCACGTTAAATTGATGGTCGATTACATTTTCTGAACCTAATTTAAAGTGTCTAATTAACGGAATAAACTTCATCTGATTTTCAAACTATTGGCCAAACCATTCATAGACTATTAAAATTGCAAGGTTTTTTTAGTAAAACTAGGAATTTGGTTTTAGAGAAACGAAAAATTTCTGTTTATGAAGAGGCGGGAAGGAATAGTGGCATTATTAATTATTTTGCTTTTAAATCTAGAACTTATAAAATTAAAAATTTGGATTTAGGATAATTTTCCAATACCTAAATTATAACTCTGTTTCAAAATCTCAGTCAGGGCTTAAATGCAACTTCAGAGAGATAATTAATTTAAATAATGTAGGTTATGTTCAATCCATTTTTAGATAAATAAAAAAAATATCAAATAAATTAATCAAAGTAAATTAAAATAGTATTTTTTCTTTTTATTTAGGTAATATGAGCTGACTAAGTACCCATAAATAAAATTATCAAATAATGTGAAAATATATTTAGGTATTCCTTTGGAGTCTAAACAGTTTAAAGTAAATAAATAAAATAAACCTTTTTTATGCCAAATCTAGTACTTTTTAAATTTATACATTAAAGTTAAAATCAGTTAACATGGAAAATATAACTTTAATTGCAATTGTTAGTATATTAAAATCCTGATTACTAAAATCTAAAGAACCTACTATAAAATTTGAATAATTTTTAAGACCCGAAATAAATCTAAGATAAGGTTAAAGTAGGTTAAAGTAGATAAAGATAAGGTTATTAATTATAGTTTTACTATATAGACCAGACATATAAATTCAATCAGTATGTCCTTACCTATATCAGCATATGACCTTATCTTTACTTAAAAATGTTAGATTAAAACTTTGTATTCTAAACATGGTATTATTGTATAAAGAAAGAACAAAACAAACAAACACTAATCAAAGACCCAAACAAACAAACACAAATCAAAGAAGAAAACAAACAAACACAAATCATTATTTTGCATTGATTCTTGAATAAAAACGAAAACCATGATATGTCAGGGGTTAGGATGTTACCGAGATATGTTCCAACAATTATTTGTAATTTGCAATCTAAGCTAACACAATGTACGTGTAAATTAAACAATCTACTCCCTTACACGTATGCACTAAAACGCAAACATTTTTCATATTTCTCTAGCTGGATTAAATATGCATAATATTATATATGAATAATTTTAAACAATAAATTTGTTTTGACCTATATTTTCTTTCTTTATTCAACGTTGTTAGGCGAAATTCCCATTTTTCTATAATATTTAAATAAATATTATATTCTATTTTTATATATACTTCTAATTTTATACACGACTTTTTGATTGTTTTTTTAATACTGACATTTTTTAAATATCGAAATAAAAATAAAACATTATAAATGTTCTCCTCTAAAATTGCAACAATTATGAATGTCAGACTAAGTTGCAAAACAATTATTTAAAGAGGAAACAAAGGCAATCTAAATATAAATTTGTTGTCTTTTTGTATAACTGTGTTTAGGAGTAATACAGTGTTGTATTAATTATTTTAAATAATATTAAATTGAAGACATATGGAATATATCAAACGTGTTGTGTGTTTTATGATTTAGACCTGAAGGAATAAATATCTCAAAATACTAAACGACTCTGTTGTCGGAGCTTGAATGACAAATGTGTCGTCTTGGTTTACTTTAGATGTCTGCTTCTTAAATCCTTCATAAAACATGTATATTTGCTGTTCCTATCATCGCTTTAAGAGAAAAAGTAAAATCTTAAAATACTTCACCCGGTGCCTCTTGATAACTCCATCTCAATGTTTTTATTACGATTAAGAAAAGATGTACAAATTAACATTAAGAAAAGAAAAAATGTACGATTTTTGTACACATTGACAAACAATTTTTAATAAATTTGCTAAATATTCTTTGATATTTCAAAGAAACTAAACATTAGTTTACTGTTGTAGGCTAGTATAGCATACTATATGGTGAAGACAATATAACTAAAAAAATTGTATACTTTATTTTTTTTAAGGATTAAAATCTAATTGATTTTATGTTTTTTGTTCATACTATTAAATTGTATATCAATGAATTATTGAAAAAAGTATATATATATATATATATATATATATATATATATATATATATATATATATATTAAACGAACCAAGAACATGAAGAGCATAAAACATGTTATTAACTCAAAATAATTTCTCATAATATTATTCCAAGGTGAAGAATGCACGCAATGCTTAATTATTTTGTATAATATTTATAATACGAGAGATAAGTAATACGCACATTTATAGCTGTAAATTTGTATAATTTGACATAAGTAAGAAATTATATATTTAATACAAAACCACTTTATTAAGTATTCTAATATTTTATCTTTTTGGGAAAATTATGTTTAACCTTTCTTTATATACAACTATATATCCAATGTTTTAAGAGTAAACGGGAAATTACAGAATTATTGCAACGATGTAACGGCATTTTATTTCAAATAGTTTATATTAAAAATTAAACATATTTTTTATATATTATATACAACATTTAATTTGAAGTTTGTCATACAAAGTAACAAACGTATAGAACTGTTTTATTATTTTAATCATCCTAGCACATTATTACGCAAACTTTAAGTACTGTATTCAAAATATTTCATGAAATTCAACAAGGATTTGTGAAAATATAAATTTGCTATGATTGATTGAAAGTGGTGTAATATATTATATAAGTCTTAATGAATGCAGGAAGTTATGTGGCAGCTTGTGTGCCATCTGGCTCGACATTAGAAATTATATACGCCATGTTGTAATTAATATGTAAGTCTTTAATATATTTCGGTTCAGATTTTCAAATGAAAAGAATATTTCTTTGGTTATTTTTATCAAACAACTAATATATATTTCAAGTTTTAAAACGTATGAAGATAATATTTTCAGTTGTACAGAAAAATGTTAGTAACAACTATTTAGATTTTTTAAATAAAGGGAATAAAATTGTAATGTATGCAAGAAGGTGTGATCATCAATTTACTAATACGGTTTCTCTTAATTTGAAAACAAACAAAATACTGCGACAAAAATTAAATGCATCAGCAATGTTATAATTTAAGACAAAAATAAGCTGTTAGCCTCTTAACTGCGTATTTACTTTTTTGAAATTAGATATTGTTAGTTTATAAAGGAAAATAAATTAAATTATAAATTATTTATGTTTTAATTCCTTCACTTGCCTTACTTTTAAGCCCATAATGTGAGCCTTGTATGCTGGATTTGATAGGGAATGTTTTTCCTTATTCAAAAAATAATAATAACAATTAATTAGTTCAAAAATTACAGTTTACATTTACAGGGTATCCCACGAAGAGGTCGCTACATTTGAATTATTATGCCGGATGTAGGGAACATTTAGTTAGTTATGTTATATAGATATGTAAAAAAGTACCGTCTAGTTTCATTTTTTTTATAAAAAATAAACCAAAAACAAATTTCAATTGAACAAAAAGTGAAATTTTGTTCTTGGGCTATTTATTGCTATTGAAAATGAAGCGATAAGTTGTTTTCGAAGAAACTACCCAAATGTGATTTCTCCACTACGAAAATGCAGTCATAAATGGAAAAGAAGGCTACTAGAAACTGGAAGCTCAGATTCAAAGATATACCATAGTTTTCTAAAAATGAAATTGAAGAGCTTGCATGTGCTACTTTACTAAAATCTCCAAACAAACCTAATTCACTTAGAAACGTTTATCGGCTCCTGGGATACCAAAGTCGTCAGTTCAAAAATATCCCAAGGAAACTAAGCAAAAAGATTCATCAAAATTTTGTGAATAGTGTTTACTTAAGAAAATAATGTAATAGACAATAATGAATATCTAGGTTTTCAACATACAAGTAACTCTAGACTACGATGGCAAGAGAACATAATAAGAAAACTATAATACATACATATATGAATAATTAATATTATATTCATATAGCTTTTTTAGAATATAAAAATGTTATTTTCCGAAAAAATATATGCCGAGCGTGGAATTTCAATGACATTTCAATTTTTTCTTTTTTATCATTTAAACTGCTGTTGTGTGTTTAATTGAAGTAATTTATTCAACTCCACGAATACCAACCCAAAATTAAACACTCAATAATTATTTTTATAATTCTACATTTATTAATTGTTTTACATTATTTTTTCTTTCTCATTTGACTATTGAACTTTTATTAAAATCACCTCCCTAAATTAGATCATTTTTTTATCCTTCTGTTTGAATTTAATACTAGAATTTACACAAGTTTTAACCCTATATATTAAACTAAAATATTTTTTATTACTATACAATATAGTCTCATGAGATTATTCCAATCAGCATAATATTTTATTATTATTATTTTTTTTAACACTGTAATTCAACCTCCCTTTTGCACTCGAAGTTCAGGTTGGGATATCACAGCTGACATAGTACAATTGGTTTAGTTCTTTAGTATAACTATCATTTATTATACAAAAGGGGATAAAGTACCACAATTAATATGCAAGGTTGTAAAATATCCCGAAATTATAAAATTAGACGTAGTCGATGTTACTGGTACTGTTACTGGTAAAAATGATGGTGGGTTTAATTCAACTAAGGGGTAATATCGAAAATAGTTAATTAATGTTTACTAATATTGAAATTTTCATGTTTTTTTGTAATGGAACCCAAAACTATTTGGGCTCCGTAATATGTGGACTATAAACGGTTTCTTGAGGTGATGAACAGGTATGGAGGGATGAACGAGGTACTGTGACGTCAATTTCAGAGATAAACTCAAGTTTATAACTATGCATCTGTTTATCTATGCAATTTGGTTGTACAAATTTATTATTATTTGTTCATATTGTGTGTTATCTGATTTGCAAACTGGAATGTTATTATCGCATCAAACTGTCTAACAAGCTAACATCTATAAAGACGAATTGTTTGTTTATTGGTTGACTTTTGTGATCGGGTGTTTGTTAATTACTGTATATATATTTGTCATAATATATTTTGATTTCAAAATTGTAGCTATTAGTTTAAGTGATTTATGTCACTTTTTACAATGTTTCAGGTGATCTCAATCAATTTCATTTGGTACTGTTTAATAAATGACTTTATCCTGATAATAATATTATAGTATTTATTTGTGGAGTGGATATGCTGCAGTATTTTCAAAGTGTCCCTTATGTTAAACTAGTATTTTTTGTTTATTGTTGGTTTTCTATTATTATATCTGTGTTGGTGGTAAATTCCAACTCTTTGAGTGATTTTTGTTATTATTTGTTTCTTGTCTGTATGTCTGAGTGTGAATATCTTTCGCAAAATTTTTTTTTATGCTCTGCACCTTGGGCTGCTGCAAGTCGTAATCCCTGTGAATCCTGATGACGAATTGTGATGTTATTAAGGCTGGACATGGTCTTGGTGTTGTCGGTACTCCACAACTTCTTCCGAAAGCGTTGTCACCGTATCCACAATTCTTAAAAGTTGTACATGTTAATGCTCAGTCTTTACCGGGTATATTGATGAATTTCGATACATCTTCCGCCTTCAAAACTGTGAAACTATTCTTCTTTCGGAGTCTTGGTTGAGACTAACTATGCCCTTTGATTCGGTATATTTTCAGGGTCATAATTTATTTTTCAACGACCGTGTAAACAAGCGAGGTGGAGTAGTGGCAGTATTTTTAAAATCTTTTTTAAAGGCGCACATTTTCGGAACCTTCTTATTCGGCTTAACCTGAATATTATGTTCCTTGACATAAATTTGCCATCTGTAAACATCCTTTTGGGAGTGTGCTACACACCACCTAAGGTAGGTTTAATGCCTTCAAATATGATCTTATTCAACTTATGCCAGGATATCCACATGTTATTGTTATAGGTTATTTTAACACAGATTTACTACGTAACATGATTTTCGCTATAAACAACTATGTTTTACTCTTTGAATATGTCAGTTCTTCCTTTACAGGCGACTCACAATATTGGTATTTCTAGCACATTGTTGGATCTCATAACTGTAACTGATGAGAGCCATGTGGTATATCATGTTCAAATTTCTGTTCCTGCTTTATCAACATGATTTAATTTTTTGCAAGTATTTAGTACAAAAATATAAACATATTTTTTAAATTATTTATAGAGTACAAACATATTGATAAATTTGCATTCATGTCTGATCTAAACAGTTTTCCTGTGGAAGATATCATCCACACAGATGATAAAACTTATATGGTCTCCAAGTTTAATAATAATATACTGGCACTTTAACATGCATCAGTAAAAAAAAAAAAAAAAAAGTTTTCTAAATATTCAGCTCCTTGAATAACACCTTTTATTCGTTTTTTGATGTGTCAGTGTAATGCTCTCTTTCGCAGAGGTAGAAGATTCCGCATTTCTGATGATTTACATAACTGCCGCCGCTTTAGAAATAAAGTCAAGCAGGAGTTAAGAAACTCAAATATTAGATACACTTATAATACTTTGCCGAATAACTAACTATCTGGTCAAATGTGGCTCGCTATTAAGGAAGTAGGTGTCGGTAAAGCGATATCCCTGTCTCTCTCGATCTTAACTTGTAAAACAGTTCATTTTCTGATGTGCCGGGAGACTTTGCTGCAGTAGATTTTACGAATAATATTAAATCAATTATTTCATCCAACGATAATATTATTACATTTAACTTTAATGGCGTTGATGATCTACAGGTGTAGAAAACCTTGACGTCAATACGGAGTAAAGCTGTGGGATTCGATTCTATTTCAATTAACTTCATCAGCAAACACTACCAGTCACACTACCTTGAATTAAAGCTATTTTTAATAAATCTCTTAGTCTATGAATTTCTCCTACTAAATGGAAATATATTATACAGGGGTGGTGAAAAGTCCCGGAACGGGTTAATATTTTTTTAACCGTTACAGATGGAACTATATAACTTGGTACACTATTACTGGGCATAAAACACTATTTTACCACCTTTTCAATGAGCCGCTACCACTTCGGGGGTACGGCCCACAAGGAGTCGGAAGAAAATCTTTAAAGGGAGCATAGGTTGAGTTGTACATCAAATTAAAAGTCTTTAATAGCAGAGTACAATGCCACAAATCCGACTTCAAACAGACAACCGAGCCGGAAATGGCAGCCATTCAAAGATGGCTTGAATTTGAAATTATGAGGTCCTGAAAAGTCTTGAATTGGTTTAGTAGTTTATTACCTAGAAGAGTAAATTTTTGCAAATTCAACAGGTTGATATTCCTACTTTAACATTGGAATGTTTAAACGAAAGATCTCAACCTAGATAGCTCCAACACTGATTTCTGGGCGTTTGTATTGAAACCTGTACCGAGTAAACATGTTCCAGCTATCTTTAACACTCAACGCCTTGAAAATGTCTTGAAAAGTTTTTGCATTTTCAGGTTTGCAACTAGGCCTATTTAAGAGAAAATAATCTCCTTAATAGTTATCAGTCTGGTTTTCGGAAGTGTTATAGTACGAGTTCGGCTATCCTCTGTGTTACTGAGGACATCCGCCGAGCTACGTTTTTAGTTTTATTTTATTTTCCAAAAGCGTTTGACTGTGTATATCATCCATTATTACTTTCTAAATTGATGAAGTTGGGATTTTCGGCAGAATCTGTTAAATGGTTAGAATCTTATTTGTCTGGAAGATGCCAGTGTGTAAAGTCTGACGAGAAGTCGTCTTCTTGGGAACATATTTGTAGGGGATTTTTCCAGGGTCTGCCCTTGGTCCTTTATTATTTGGCAATAATATAAATGATGTATACAATATACTGAAATAGTCAAAGTTTTATTTGTATGCGAGTATATAATCTTGCAAGTATATAATCATTTTTATGTCTCAGAAATGGATGAGACTATAGTTAAAATAAATATTTAAATTAATGCTATTTTAGATTGGTCTGTTAGAAATACACTGACGTTAAATCACAATAAAACTAAATCTACATTTATTTCTTGTAAAATCCTCGCAAATAAAATTGATTTAGGTAGTGGGCCAAAACTTTCAATGAAAGCAATGATTTGCCATGATATTTTAAAGTAAAAAATTTTGGTCTCGCTATCAACAAGCTGGACAGACTATGTTAATGCTGCGTGCAGTATAGCATTTGTGGAATGCACACTTTGAAGAAGGCAAAAAATTGCTTGCCGTTTAATTTTAGCTGGTGAAAACATGGATTTTCCATATTTTACTATTGTGATACTGTAATCAATGACATGACTGTGGAATTAGTTAATAAACTTCAGTGTGATCAAAATTAATGTTTAAGGTTCATTTTTGACTTAAAACGAGATGACCATGTTACAGAATATTATAAACAAATTTCAATTCTAAAACTTCGAACTGTCATATTTTGTTGCTATGCACGCTATTCTATATACTGGGATGCCTCGCTATCCGGCTAAAAGGTTTGTTTTTAGTTCAAATATAAATGTTACAAACACACGATGAGGAGCTACATTATTAGTACGTACCCAGATACATTACTAAAATATTTTTAGATCATTTACTGTGACAGCGTGTAGGCTTTGGAATTCATGGCCGAGAATTTTAAAAAGCATCAATGATCAAGTTCAGTTCAAGAAAACTTAGGGTGGTTGGTTTTGCGACCGTTCTGAGTAGTTTCGTGTGCTTGAGCGGGTTTTGGTGTTTTGGTGAGTGTTCTTGAGTGTATGTGTGTTTGGGAGTGTGAGTGTCTTTATATTTGATTTTTTGTATAGCACAATATACTTTTAGTTATATTTTAATTGAAGAAAAATGTCTTTATTTTTAGTTTTTAAGTTTAGTATATTATGTTTTTAGAAGTTATTGTTATTTGATTGTATCTTATTTGTTTATTATTTTTTGTATTGTATGTAATATGTTAAGTATGTAATTTTTTTATATGTTATTAGAATTTAAGTGGAGGAGAGGTTCTTATGGTCCTAACTTCGCTTCAAAAAAATTAGGACTATTATTATTATTAAATAACAATTAATAATTGTAACCAATACACCATCCACCCTTTCTACTTCACATGCACCGATATTTGTTACCTTTTTATTTGCTTGTAGAAATTATTCACATATTACCTAATAAAGATGATGCTAATAAATATGTGTTACAGGTAATTATTACAGTAGTTAATTTTAATAGGTAAACTGTTTGAAAGTGTAAAGGAATCAATGGTACCGCTTACAAAAGAAGAAAAATATAAATGTAAATTGGTAAAATTTTGTGGAAAGTGTAATCGTATATTTACTATGTTACATCCTGTACGTGATCATTGTCATCTTACGGGACGTTTTAGTTCATTGTTGTGTAACGATTGTAACTTAAAAAGTCGAATCAAAAATATTTATTTATATTTGTACATGATGGTTCAAACTATAATTCGAAATTTATTATATAAAACCATTGGCTTTTTTCTCATAATATTGATATTATACCACATTTGTTAAGCAATATATTTTATTTTCTAAACACACTACTAATGCCATAGGAGCTTGAGTTCTACTGTCAGTCGCTTAAGTATCGATCCGTTTCAATAAACTAGAAACTTCTACGAGTATGGTGATTCATGGAAGAAACTTGATGAGATGAACTACCATCAAAGAACACCTTCACAAAAGTGATAATGATTGCTTATTTACAAACGAAATGTTTCGTAATTTTAAATGTAGAACATTAGGGGAATATAGTGATTTGTATTCAAAAATTGGTGTTTTATTGTTGAGCAATATCGTTGAAAACTTAAAAAAATTATGTATGAATAATTACAATTTATATTGACTTAGATTTTGCACATTATTAAACATTTTTCAGTTTTTCATTTCATGCAATGTTAAAATAAACAGATGCTGAACTAGAATTGCTATGCGAATACAATATGATTTTATTTATTGATAAAATAATGAGGTGGCATAACGTCTTATATAAAACGAAATGCCTATACAAACAATAATTTGTGTGATCATTATGGCTCGTAAAAACAAAATACATATTTACTTTATATTGACTGTAACAATTTGCATTGGTTTAATATGTGTAAACCTATGCCATAAAAATAATGTTAAATGGAAAGAAAGTTTTGATGATATATCGGTAACAAATTACTCTTCACGACGATCTATATAATTCAAGTAGAAATTGAAATCTCGGCAAATATCATAATAATCATTACGAATACCCTTTTATTCCTGAATATAAATGACTTCAGAGTGAGAAACAGAGAAAACATCATTATGTTTTTACACTAAAGTAGTTATACTTTAGAGTAAAAACATAATGACATTGTGCATTATGACAATTTAAAACAAGCTTTTAAAAAATGGTATAGTCTTGAAGATAATATATCTTGTACTCAAATTTAATCAAAAAACTTGTTTAAGGCCGTATATTATGTTTAACACTGAAATAACTTAACTAGTTTAAACTTATTATAAATTTAGGATTTCATGCAAGTGGTGTTATGGTTTATAACAAAGTAAACCCACAATATGTCTGGTGATTTTCTCAACTGTAGATAGTAACATCGGTTTACCAAACATTTCGCAGTAAATAACAGTACCTACCGAAATGTAAACATTTTAAAATTGTGTATTTTTTAAATTAAATTATTTTTCAAATATTTTAATAGTATGAATGAGCTACAATTGTTTCGCCTTGCGGCATCTACGGGCAACAGTATATTCTTGCGGAATGAAGATGCCGCAAGGCGAAACAATTGTAGCTCATTCATACTATTAAAATATTTGAAACTTTAAGCTTTTGCTTTATTTATCCTTGAATATGGAGTTTCAACAAGAAATATCTGCTATTACATTAAAGTTAAATTATTTTTCACAAAATAACTAACAGAGACAAGAAGCAAATAAATAAACCTAATCAACATGAGGATTTTGCGAAAATCAGTTAGTGTTGTTTCACAAAACATTTTGTAAGTTGGAATTTCATCACAATAAAAAATAAATACATAAAATGATTATCTTAATATGTATGATTTTTTTTTCATGTAGACAACCTTAGCAATAGAAATAGCAGTCGTACTTCCTACAGTAAAATATTTTTTTTGCGAGGATTTCAATGAAATATTGCAAAACGTTTGATAGCCAGAATTGGCCCTAAATTAAAATTATAAATAACTTGACTATAATTTTCCCAAACACTGGAATATATTTTATAGTACAACTACCTTCAAAACTGTTACATAAACACATCGTTTTGTACATATATTTCTTCTAATGAAATACCAACAAGTTATAAATATTTCTTCATGTATGGATAAAGTAAACAAAAGAGTATAGAAATCATGAAACATATTATTTCGTTTATTACAAACCTATTCTTGCCATAATAGAATATATCAATTTATGCATAATATATAAATGAACAATACTCTTTCGTTTACATTTCCATTATTTATATACACAAGAAGATATATCAATGTTGGCATAATATAACTTCGTTAACTTAAGTAGGTTTCAATGTATTCTACCAACAACACAATTAATTTACGTAGAAAATGAACTAAAATGTAATTTATTTTACATGCATAAAAGAGAATGCTGAGATAAGAGTATTTTTTTTTTTTCAAATAAATGTAACGACAGAGTGATCACTATAAAAGTGGTAGTGATTTACAGGCATATTAACAAATACATTTAAATTAAAAATTAATAATAAAAGGAAAACAAGGATTTTATTATTGTGAACAGCTGGTGAGACAAATAATTGATTGTAGATGGATGGATTAACACCAAAAAAGCGGTAGTGATGTATTTATCATTAATATTTCATAAAAACACTGCGACATGTAACGTGAAAGCAGAGTGAGGAGTGTTGGGCGGCCAATCAGATTACATAACTAATAGGTTTGGTAAATAGACATTTTATTGAATATACTGTGTTGAGATAATTTAAATATATTCTAATATTGATATGACAAAATGTTATCACCATTTCACCATTATTAGTGAGTTTTCTTCAAATTCAAATAAATCAGACTATAAAATTCAATTAAAAATCTCATGTATGGAATTAGTAAAGTCTAAATTGTGATATAAAACTACTTAATACAATAGTACAAATTTGTATATCGATATTTGTAATTTTGTTTTTTAATTAATTACCAATTTCATTGATCACTACTTTTAAATAAATTAATACGTATAACCACTAGCTTTATAAGGGGAGATGTATATAAACGTGATATGTGTACGTTTATCCAATTACATAAAGTGCTGCAGAATATTTTTAGCTACATTTATTATATGTCAATTAATAAGTGTTATTACACTTATTGATTTCCCCGTATTTAAAAATGCAAAATAAACATTTTTCTCGTTCCTCATTCTGCAAAGTAGTTAAATAATTGCATCAGGTCCAGTATTTTATAAATTATAAAAATATATTCATTTTCCGATTACGAAAAACATTCTGTTGTAAGAGAATATACAAAAATCTGTCTTAATACGAAATAGGTTGTCAATTTACAATAATGCTGACGAATTAAAAAATGGTCTATAATTTTTTATTCAGTCTTAAAACTGTGCAGTTTAATGAGTCGACATATTATTTGGCTTTTAAATAAATGTTGTACATTGTTTTGCTCAATAAATATATTCTCATCCATTCTTTTTCTAATATTCATTAATGTATGTGTATTAATTTAGAATAAATTAAACCATTAAATTGTAAATTAATAATTATAATTATTAGTTTTTTTTTTTTTAAAAAACATATCTGCGTAATTAAATAGATACTCCCTGCTAAAATTGTAAATAAAGAAATTTTATTTAAAATTACTGACGAACTAGTTACATTGTATTTGATCATTTATTGATTAGGTCCTCAACTTTGAGATAGGTTGCGTACTAGGAGGCTATATAGAGGCTATATATAAATGGTAAGCTTTGTTAAAATGCATATATAATTTAATCAATTTGACGTGCGCTCTCCATTTGTCGGACAAAGTTAAATGCTTCCAGTACTAGGCGTCATAAAGCCAACGAAGGTTCATTTATCCTTTTTGACTGACAGCTATAACTGACATTTTTTGTGACAGATTATTTTGATCGATTTGTAATTGGTTTTAGAAATAAGTAAGACGGTTTGTGCAATATGTTTGTACCATTTATTTCAAACTCCGGGGTGACAACGCTAAGCTTATCAAAAAGCTGGCAGCACAATGTTTTTTTTTTACAGACTCTTATCTTTTATTACCTGATATACTGTAAAATAAATCAAAATCATGTTCCCCATTTTTATATGTGTAAACGACTTCATTTTATTAAATAAATATTTTATTTTCCTGATCTAATAGTTACTATATTTACATAAGTTACATAAGTTTATAGATTTTAAATGTAAAACAGTTCAAATTTTATATTGCTTAAATATCCCTTTATTTCAAAACTGAAAGAATTTAGAAGCTTAATGTTGAAAACTTTTAATTAAGAATCTTAGATATTTATGATATAAACCCAAAGAAAAACTCCTGTAGCAAATTTAATAGTTCAATAATAAATATTCTTAATAAAATATTAAGTATATTTTCTCAAATTAAATACATATAGCGTATATGACGAGTACTAATGCAATTTATTATTTGTATACTTCCTGTGTTGACCTTTATTTAGACAAGAGCTGCCCTAATAAGTATCGCCAAATATCATAAGGTCTTGTCTTTTCTAAAGTTATTGAAGGAATTACTAAAAATCAACTTTGTTACAAATTTGCAATAAATAGCATGTTCACAAACGATCTGTATGGCTTTCATAAAGGCCTTTCTACACTTCAAACTGTTGAACATGTGGTTAACTTCTTATTGGAAGATGTTCAGGTTAGAATCAATGATTCGGCGTAGAATTTGACATTGTGAATCATGAAATTTTTATAGAAATACTTAGTTATTATGGTATAAGAAATAAGGATTTGTGTTTACTTGTATCTTATGTTAGTAATAGTTATCAGATGGTTAAAATAACTGAACAGAGTTGAGATTTGTCAAGTGTTTTGAATGAAGTGCACGGTTTTACAGCTCAAACGAGTTCATGGACATAATTTGGCTAATATCTGGAAATACCTTCAGACTTTTGATAACTCAAAATTTGAAGGCAACTATCATAAGTCAAAAATATAGAAATAGTATTTTTAAATAATTCGACTTTTTTATTGCACAAGTCTAGGTGTAAATAAACATCTCATAAAAGTTTTAACGTAATCAGTAGGGGCGATTTTTTAGAATAATTGCATCTTTGAATTTCATCAAAATCACTAAAGGCTGTTTTGTGAAAATCTTAATATCATTGTGCGTTTATTTTTTATGGCAGCTACCAAAGTTCCCCCCATTAGAGTTAACGAAAATAACTTTAATTATTTTTTTTAACAATACCGAGATTTGGCAATAATTTTCCCAAATAGAAAAAATTAATTTCATCATAACCTGTCCTCGCTTCTTAGCTGTAGAGGTTTTATATACGGCAGACGCTAGACACTCAGATATCATTACAATATAATTTTAAACTCTGATAATAATTACTTTAAAAACCAGTTATTATGTGGAATAAATAATTCCATTCATATATAGACTCTATATATAATTCTTTTTACTTTATGAATTATATACAAATTATTAATGATATCAAACCCTAAAATACTTTTATTTTTGATGGCTTCGTTCATACATTTTCATTGGAAAGTGGTTTCCATAAAAGTAAATCATTTGAAATGTTAATACATGTATCCATTCGCAACAAAGGGAAATGACATAATGCGTTGTCCATACACAATGTAACATGTTGGACAAAATCCATCAATTCTAGATTTGCATTTTGTTCTAATTTATGGTGTCTCTCTGTCAAGAGTTAATCTCTTTGTATTCACACAATGGCTGCAGTCATTCATCGACACGAGAGATAATGAAGATAATTCATTGAAAACAAATTGGGATTGTTTAATGTGTTTAATTTTGTACATATGTATATTATAATAAGTAGACTACTAGATTTTATATTTACAATGCAGATTTTTAAAATAAAAATATATGATATCTATGGTATCTATCAATAACACAGTTTAAACAGTTTTCGGATCATTAGAATTATCCGTTGAGAATTTTAAATTAAAAAGAGTGCATGGTATGAGTAAATACAACGTTTAATGATAATCCATGAGAGAAGCTCTCGCTATTGTTAAGGTCTCGAGGGAGACTATCGGTATTGTGAAGGAAATTGTGATGTTTGTTAAAAATAAACAAAACAAGATGTTTACTCAAGGGAAGAGGTATGAAAGCCAATTATATTAATTTGGTGAAAGTTGGAAAAATTGAATGTAAAATAGAACTTACAATAATTCTAAAATAATAAAAATAAATTAATTTATGTATGGTTTGAGAAAGATGGTGAATTAGAAGAACTTTACGATTTTAAGTTGTAAGTTGCAAAGATGAAGTTGAATATTTGAGTGACTATTTATATTCCACTCTCATATGGACTATATTTATGTGACCGCAAATATTTGTATATAATTTTACTTGTAGTAGGTTCCTTTTTATAAATATTTATATGTATTGTTGCATTCTTCAGTTTTCTATTCACAACTACATTGAGTATTGCGAAGTGATGGATCTGAAATTAAGCTATTATCGAAACATAGTGTGCATAATTCATTTTGATATTTAAGTACGTGTTTATCAAAGAAAACGCTTTCAGGTCCGGTGATTCGTACCTACGAATATCCTTCCCTTAAATTGATGTAAACTACGATCTTAGCTTATATAAAATAAATAATGTTACTTGGGAAAATGGCAATACATATGAGTATGAAAATAAAAATATTTATGATACATTATATACATATACCATACACCAATAGGTTTTCGTATCTCGATTATAGATTGTTTTTCAAGATATACCTCATATAGGCCTATGATCCACTGTGTAGGTATTTTAAAGAAGACTTTGTAGGAAATATGGGCTGAATAATCGAGTTTATTGTATTGGCAATGCTAACTTTTTATTCATATAACAATTTGATTTTAATTGCAGTTTTTTCAGTATATTATATATACTTTTATTTTCAGTATGGTATCAATATTTTCCAATTATTATTATATTTTCTGTTATGAAGGCTATCCCTATCATCATCGCCTATACAAAAAAATTGACAAGTTTAAATAAAATGTAAAAACAATCACATAAATTTTGAGTAACATTAAAATTTGATGCAAATGGTAATCTTTGGTAAATTTCAATACAAACCACATATATTGTTAACTGCAACAATTTAACACTGATAACTATAGTAAAATTGTATAAACAATATTATAAACTATTATAGGGTTGTAAAAGGCCCTACAACGAGTGATCAATGATAATTGGAAGACACTTAATGGAAAAGAAAATAGAATATTGTAGGAATATAGTAAATCAATTAAATCAATCAATTAAATCTAAATATGTCAAATTTTATAAAATTCATTCTGTAGACCTAAAAAGGATAATACCGGATTGAACTCAGCACTGTCCCAAACATGGCCGAAATCGAATTGAATAGAGTATTCAATTATGTAAACTAATCGTTAGAACGCTTCCACAGAATGGGTAATGCGGCAGATTCCCGTGTTCCATCAGAAGTCCATGTGATCTTAGTACACTCAGTAGACTATAGACTGCATAACTGTTAGAATGTCAAAAACATAATTATACTGATGTACAATTCTTAAAAATAAATGTAATAAAGTTTATTTACTTCAGAAAGTTGTCTTTCTATCGCTTTTCTGTTCCTTGCAGCTTGATAAGTCAAATTTGTTAATAAATATTTACCACAATTTATGTTTTTTGCCATACCGACTATTGTTATAAATTAATATAATAGGAAACTTACCGTCACCAATAGTCCAAATTAACGTCATTTAAACGACGGCCGTTTCGGCTACTCTGCCATTATCAAGTTTTCAGGAGGAGTCACTCCGTTGTCATGAACACTTAACACTTAAACACATAGTTTCACATGCATCTAAAATAAATACATACATTACGTCACACATTAAAACGATAGTATATCGGGTATGCCCACTGTCTAGCCGCTGTACTGGTCTGTTCACTGATAGCATAATCTTGATATTGGTTAAAGTTTTGGAGGGGGGGATCTATTTCGATTCTTGTCTGTCCGTCTCCGATATTACCGTGTCAAACAATACGTTGGAATCAAAACCTAATTTCTCATTAAGTATCAGGTTAAGTGTGGTTTTGAACATCTTGTAAATTTCGTACTGTTTTAACGCATTTAGTAATTTTCCTTTTTCACATCGATGTAGTGAATATACAAGATTTATGATATCAAGATTATGTTATCAGTGAACAGACCAGTACAGCGGCTAGACAGTGGGCATACCGGATATACGATCGTTTTAATGTGTGACGTAATGTATGTATTTATTTTAGATGCATGTGAAACTATGTGTTTAAGTGTTACGTGTTCATGACAACGGAGTGACTCCTCCTGAAAACTTGATAATGGCAGAATAGCCGAAACGGCCGTAGTTTAAATAACGTTAATCTGGACTATTGGTGACGGTAAGTTTCCTATTATATTAATAAATATGTACATTTATTTCGGAACATTATTATGGAATTTAGAATAGATTTTTAAAAGAACATCTTCAAACCTAGAATTATTACTATTGAAAATAATGAATTGTGTTTAGTCAAACTTTAATACTTAACATGTATTGTATTAAGAAGGTTTTAATATTTCTTTTATTGTACAAACATATGTACAACAAAAGGAAACATTAAATAAAATGTTAAACTAGGAAGAAGAAGAATACTTTTATGATCACATTGTAGCGAACTTAAAGATTAAAATGAAACCCAATACCACAATTTAATAAAGTTTAAGTTTTATACACATAAAGTTTATTAAATTGTGGTATTGGATTTGATTTTAATCTAGGAAGAAAAAGATTTGTTTTATAAATGAATATACATTTCACTAGCTATATTCATTAAATCCAAATGAATAGAATAAACTTGATATAAAATTAAGTTTACCTTATATATTTTAAATAAAATCAGTTTTCCTTAATTCTAATGTTCAATCCATTTCAAGAGGATAAAATATCTATGTCGAATGATTTGTAAAATTGTTCTTCGAATAAATAAAATCAAATTTCAACGTAATTTACATTCCCTACCCTCAAGTCATATGAAATAACAACACTTGGCTTTTAATACATCAACGTTTTATTTTAAATATTCAATGTAAAATTTTCGATTTATTTTCTGCTTTAGACTTAAATCAGATTCCTCCGTCACAGTTTTAAATCTAATAATCCCATCTTTCGTTCTCGTTCCAACTCGTTTTAAAATACATTTTACATTCTCCATAATAAATGTACAGTAAATGCAAAAAGCATTATAATGGTCGTAAGTGATTTATTCTCAGTTCCAAACAAAGTGAATATTTTGAGTATCATTAGAGGCTTCCTTCAAATTTATTATAACATAGCATAATATAAATATGTTTTATAGCTATATTAATATATTATACAACTTTATATATATACAACTTTTTTCAACGACTAATATATAGATGAAACTAACTACCAATATATAAATTTTAATATATTTGTATATATTTATTGTTACATGCTTTAAATTGAAAATATCAACTAACAATTTTTAAAACTTATGTTACAGTAAAGTAATGACTTTTATGTCTGTCGTTCATAAAAATGTAATAAAGATCGGAAATAATGAACAATCTTTAACTTTAATAAAGGTAAAATTTTGCGCTTAAATTCCTAGTGGAAGTAATAAATCCATCTTGGACTAAACTTTTGAAAGAGTAGAAAAAATGTAAATCAGCCCGATAAACAGTTATCTTCAAACATATTTACTTCTCATTCTATCATTGTCAATGACATTTAAAGTTTTGAAACTTATAATTTACATATCTTTCTAGAATCAGATGAACCTATAACAAATTGGAATGATTTATTTCTAGAACGCAACGTTTGAGAGTAATAATACAAAATTTCGAATTCATCAATAACACTTTCTAAGATTATTTTAATTTTAATTATTCAATTTCGACATCGGAGAATTGGATTTCAACGGTTTTACAAAAGACATTTGGTGTACATACCCAACACTCATCGTAATTGAAATGAACAATTACCAATAGCAACGTAAAAACAATCGATGATTATTAAAATAACCTAAATGAATAACTATCTGTTGTTTATTAACAGAATATAACATATTTTATTACACTAAGTTAGATACGTTTTATAATTTTGGATGTCATTTTGAACTCTTTTTATTTATTTGAGATATTCCAACTGTTATTTCAATTTTGGTTTACAATGTTATGCATTATTATATAAATCCAAGTTTTATTGTTGGAAGTTAAGGTTTATATTTTACTATTAATATTTAACTTAAGACATTTTATTTACAAGCGACAAGATATATTGATTACAACTGAGTCGCAAATTTATAATAATTTACTAATCTTTATCCGTATACAACTTTAGTAGACCCAACCATAGGCAATGAGACTAAACTAATTCAACAAAGATTAATACATTTTCCTTTCGTACAATTTTGACAGTTTGATTACGTCAAACCGATGGACATATATATATATTTTAAGATAATATATGTAATTAAGGAGTGTTTTAATTCGCAAATAATTTTTCGCTGTTTTTCAACATATTTTGAAAGAGTTCATATACTGTAACCATTGCAAGGATTACATATACGGCTGGTACTTTAATTTTTGTATACAGTACAGCAAATTTCTGTGTATAAAAAGGGGGGAGGGAGTGAGAGACTATTATTTTTCGTTTAAATCTATAACTTATGAAATGATTTCTGTTTTACTAATTAAATCTGTCAGAGCTTATATCATGAGAAAAATAATCAATTTAAATAATGTAGGTTATGTTAGATCCTTCTTTAGATAAATTAAAAATCAAATACATTTTAAATTGAGACAAAATTAAAAACATTTGTTCAAGTTTTGGATTTTTTTAATTATTATTATTTTAAAAAGTGAGCTCACAAATAACACACAAGTCAAATCGTTTGAAAATATATTTTAGTTACGAATTAGTTTGGAATGATAAAATTTCAAAAAAACATGTTACAATAATGTTGAATCGTGAATTTTTTATTATTTGCAAGTCAAAAAGGAATAAACAATCATTTATATTTTGAAATTTTAACTTTTTGAAGTATTAAAATATTTGCTAGATATCATAAAGAAACAACTATTACAGATAATTTTAAATATATATGATATTTACAAGGCTCATTTTACCAAATTTAAGTGTATTTTTACATTTTTGGTTGTAGTTTCATAGTCTTTAAAATATAAAAATTATTATTACTATAATTAATTCCTCATAACACATTTTGCCAACATTTATGAAGAAGCATGAATATATCTCCTTTGTTTTAAAAATGTCTTATTTATCAGTTATTTGTGTCTAATATATCCCTAAATCATTATAATACGACTTCATATATAGTCGAATATTTCCGGCGATGTCGGGTAGAATACAGTATAAGCCATCCCTAGCTTGGCTTTAGTCTCTAGTAAACCAAATATATAAATATTTCAAATGTTGTTTATGTATTTTAATAATAAAAAAGAGATATTTAATCAGTTGAAATAAATGAAAACAAAAACTAGTATTACTAAAAAATGGTTGATTCTCTAAACATTTTGAAAAAAGAAGAATCAGTTTTAATTGTAAAATCTTCTAATTGGTTAATTTATATATTAAGGTTAAAATCAGTGAAAATGGAAAAATAAAAGTTTAATTGATATTGTTAGTATATTAAAATCATCTGGTATATATAGTATAGGATATATATCCTATACTATATATACCAGACAAATAATTTCAATCGAAAATTTAACCTTGCCTTTATTTGAAAACTTTAAATTAAAACTTTGTGGTCTAAACATGATATTATTAAACAAAACAAACTAACACAAATCATAATTTTTAATACATTCCCGCATAAAAACGGAAACCATGTTGTTTCACCTGTTGAATTGTTACTGATATATGTTCCAACAATTATTCGAAATTTGTAATCTAAGCCGTTAAAATAGTTTATGTAAATTAAACAATCTGCCACATATGAACTAAAACGAAAAAAAAAAAAACTTTTTCATATTGGTATATGTGGATTATATATAAGTAAATTTATTTTAAACTATAAATTTGTCTTTAATTTTTTTAGCCGACATTCGAAGTTTGAGATTAGTCATCTCATGGCCAATGTTCTATAACATTTCTACAAAAAATGATATTACTAATAATGGACGATTTCCTTAATAACTTAAAAAGAAAGAAAGGGTTTATATTGTGAAATCTTGTACTTATTATATTCATATGTTCAGGTTAAAATGAGTGAAAATATAACTTTAATTGATATTGTTAGTATATTAAATTCCTGATTACTAATAATTGAAATACCATATTGTAAAAGTTGAAGATCTTTTTAAATCTCGCAATAAATCGTCGGTTAGTTTAAAGTATAATGGATTATATTTTTACTATAATATATACAAGACAAATAACTTCAACCAGTAATTTAACTCTAAAGTAACACTTTTTGATCCAAAGTATTATTGGAAAATAAAAGGATTAAAAAAAACAACAACACTCCATACATTTTGTTTGATTCTCGGATAAAACCAACAACATGATGTTTCACCTGTTGGGATATTTCGCATATATGTTCAAACAATAAAAATGTACATGCAAATTAAACAATCTATCTTCCATATCCACTACAACACAAAAGTTTTTATTTTGGTATAAGTGGATTAAATACATAAAATAATTTTAAAATGTTAAAGTGTAATTTTGTTTTATCCTAATATATTGTTGTACAATAATTCGAAATTTTGAATTAGGTATGCTATGACAATGGTTTATAATATAAAAACATTAAATACTCCTGTTGTTAAGTACAAACTCATTTTACAATATTTATTTTAAATTATATATATATATATATATATATACAGAAAAAAAACTATTTTTACTTCTCTGCTCCTCCTCTAAAATTGCAACAATTCTGAAATTCAAATTAAGTAAGAAGACACATATTTAAAGACAAAATAAAAAGCTATTGGAATCTGATAATAAATGTATCGTCTTTTTGTGTAGTCTAACTGTGTTTAGGAGCAGATAAATTTGCATGATTTATTTTTAATAAAATTCATTGGGAGACAATAATTAGAAAACATCTAACGTTTTGAGTGTTTTTTGTTTACACCTAAATAAATAAATATCTCAAAACACTAAAGAATTGTGCTGTCAGACCTTGAACGATAAATGTGTCATATTGGTTACTTAAAGGTGTCATAAAGGTGTCAGCTTCTTAAATCCTATATAAATCCATTGCTTACAACTCTCCTATCCTCACTCTGAAAAGTACAATCTGAAAATATTTGAGACTGTGCCATTTAGATTAGTTATATCGAGAAATCATCACCTTTTGACACTTAATTCTCATTGCGCTTAAGAAATCTACACACTGACAAGTAATTTTATGTGGAAATGTTAAATATTCCTTGATGAAGTATTGCATGAAGAAGGCCATATAACTAAGATTTTTTTATGACTAAAATCCAATTTTTTGTATGTTTGTTCATACTATTAAATTACTATTAAATAACATTTCATTAGATTACTGTAAAAAATTATATACGAGTTCATATATAAACGAACCAAGAGACTAAAAATCATATTACGTAATATTAACTAAAAGGCAGTTCTCACAATAATAGTCCACGATAAAGTGATGACACAATGTGAAAAATTAATTGCATTATTGCTTTATTATTTATATTACTTCACTAGCCTTACTTTTAAGAAAAGCGTTTTTTTTTTGTACATTGGATGTGATAAAGAATATTTTTCTTATTAAAAGGAATATAACAATTACTTCAAAACATTAAATTTCACATTTATAATGTGTTTGACTGTAATTGTATGACTGTATTTAGTACTGTCGGAATTAACCAAGTAAATAAATGGAGTATAAATAAAAATAACCATTTTACCGTACTGAAGAGGGAACAGCATAGAACTGCAAATATTTTATTTATTTTCATCTTTTATAACTGAACTTACGGATATTTTAAAATTACGTGAAAGTTTTTTACGTGAAGAATTAGACTATTCCAACGCAAAAAAATTCATCATAATTGAATGAATAGAGTTTACTTAAGAAAATAAGCGAAGTAACAGTAATAATTAATTTCTAGGACAAGCGTCAAGATATATATAAGTTTTCGATGTGCAACAGAAATATTTCAAATAATTTACGTTGGTTTGTGTATGAACTCGTTAAAAATTGTTAAATCGCTTATAGTAAACAAGTCATGGGTTGTTATTATTACCAATAAAACATTGTTTTTATTGGATACATAATAAGACGAATTATGAACTGTGGTGCTAACTAGTTATTTAGAGTTATCATATGAAATCAAAATGAATTTGAACAAAACAAATATTTTATAAGCACAGACACCACATTATTATGTGTCACATTTATAAAATTTACATTTTATATGTGTGTATAATATCATTGTATAACCTGGAAAACCACTGCTCTTATGAATATAACTTCTTCATATTTACTGCAATCCATGTTATGAAAATCTTATTTTTACTTAGGTGTACTTACAAGTTTAAGAAGAAATTAAAGACGCACTGAAGACGTTAAAAAATAGAAAAGCCCCTGGACATGACAACATCACAGCAGAGTTCCTTAAAGTGGATATGGACACGTCAGCAGGAATACTCTACCCACTTGTTCAAGCGATATGGATAAATGAAAAGACTCCAACAGAGTGGAAGAGAGGCATTATAGTCAAACTTCCAAAAAAAGGTGATGCAACTAATTGTAATAACTGGCGGGGAATCACACTTTTATCTGTCCCTAGCAAAATTGTATCACGAATAATTTTAAATTGAATCAAAATTACAGTTGAGAGCAGGCTTCGAAATGAACAGGCAGGTTTCAGAGCACATCGCAGCTGTGTGGACTGAAACACACTCCGGATAATTTTAGAGCAGAGTGGAGAATTTCAGGCAGTGATCTACGCGGCATTTATTGACTTCGAGAAAGCATTTGACTCGGTTAGCCATAGAATCTTATGGTATGTACTCGAAGACTATGGAATACCGCAGAAGATAATTAATATAATAAAATATCTGTATGACGGGTATCAATGCCAGGTACTTCATCAAGGAAAGTTGACGCAGCCCATCTCCGTTGGAGCGGGTGTTCGTCAGGGATGCATCTTGTCCCCAATCCTTTTTCTTTTGGTGTTGGATGCAGTTATGAGGAGGACAACTGGTGATAGAAGACGAGGAATTCAGTGGGGATTACACAGACGTCTTGAAGATCTGGATTACGCAGATGATATATGCCTGCTTTGGCAGAGATACACGGATATGCAGTTTAAGTTGAATGCGCTGAAAGAAGTATCTGAAGCGGCAGGACTCAATATAAATCATCGGAAAACTAAAGTTATGAAGATGAATGCAGAAAACAGACAAGCTCTAAACTGCGATGGAGAAGAAATAGAGGAGGTCAACACTTTTTCTTACTTGGGAAATGTTGTTTCAACAAGTGGAGGAGCTGATGATGATGTGAAGACTCGCATTAAAAAAGCAAACGCCGCCTTTGTACAACTGTACCCGATTTGGCAAAATCGAAACATCTCAAAGAAAACGAAGCTTCGCATCTTCAACACAAATGTTAAGTCTGTTTTGCTGTATGCAAGTGAGACGTGGAAAGTTACAAGTTTAATTAAGTCTCGGCTGCAAGTTTTCATCAATAGGTGTCTTCGCCGTATCATGAACATTCATTGGCCTGAGATCATTACAAACGAGGATTTATGGAGAGAAACAGGTCAAAATCGGGTCAAACTTCAGATTCGAGAGAGGAAGTGGAGGTGGTTAGGACATACACTGAGGAGTCCAGACGGAACTATTGAGAAAGAGGCCCTAGATTGGAACCCGCAAGGTGTCAGAAGAAGAGGTCGACCCCGAGAAACCTGGAAGAGGACCGTTATTAAAGAAGGAAAAGAGGTTAATAAGACTTGGAGAGAAGTGAAGGCACTGGCCGGAGACAGGGACAGATGGAGAGCTCTTCTGGACGCCCTTTGCTCCAATAGGAGATAAAAGGAAATAAGTCAAGTACTTACAAAATACTATATATACACTGAAACATACAAAGTATTGGTAAAATCTTCAGTATACCGCCATAGTATAAAGTTACATTAAAAATAACTTAGGAAATTTCAAGGTAGGAATTTTTTATTTACGTTGAAGGAAAATATATTCTTTAAAATAAATAAATTTCAAAATACAGCTTGATATACATGATTATACCGTGACTAAACCTTTGCAACCTTACTTACAATAGCAAAATCTATCAAATGTTATTATGCACAATTTGATCTTATTTAAAATATAATTCGTAGTCACTTGATATAATTAAAATCTAATGGTACAATATTTTTATGTCTTCGGTAAAAATAATTTTTTTTTTCATGACTTATTCAATAATTTATAAATTATTATACTAATTATTACAATAATTTTTAATTTGTAAATATATACACATATCAGTTTGACATATATACAACAAAAGGTTTGAAATCAATCTTTATATACCTCTGTCTTATTAATTAATTAGTTTAAGAAACAGTAAATTGGCCATTGGTTATGAGCTAACCAAAGAAAGCAAATAAAAAAAATATATATAAACAAATTTAAACACTACATTTTTTGTAATACCATTTTAAAATAAATCAAATCAATTGTTATTTTAGAACAACATAAAAAAATTGTAGAAGTGCATGATTAAATCTATGTATTACTTACATAAGAAAGCTTAATAAAAACCTTAATAGTTTGACGTAAACTAGAAAGAAAAGAAGATCGATTGAAAGTAAATCAAATTGTATAGCTATTGTGATAATAGCAGAGAATTACCTAAGATTCATGTTAAAATCAAAATACAATTCAACTCACATAACACAAAAGTCACAATCAATAACAAATAATTGATTAATATATTTTAATACTAACCTACATGACAAACGTTAATTTATGAAAAATACTAATACACTAAAAGAGTAGTAATATAAGAAAACATAATATGAAACTTCATTGTTTTCTTCTTAACAATTAGTCTACTGACGTCTTATTAAGAAACCATTTCAAATATAAACATTGATTAGAAAATTGTTAAATACAAAAGTTATACAACTTAAATAAATTAAAACAAATCATTTACTCTAGGTCCACGATTTTGTAAAAGTATAACTTCATGTCACATAAACTAACTGATTTCCTCGAAAATTTACTTCAAGTGCCGATACAGAAGATTGTGAAGTTAAATCTGTTCTTTACCATAAATTATGCAAACTTTTAACTATCTCTTGTTTACGTGCTAAATTGAATGATATCGAGTGATTAATATTTGGTTTTATTTATTGTTATTGGCGATAGAAAACTACTTTGAGATTTAATAACGATCTGTGTTTAATAACGATTAACACTTAAAAATGGTTAGAAAATTGTATTCAATGAAATAAATCTGCAATTAAATCAGTAATTTTATTTTGATTTTGATTTATCATGGCATGTTTATATCTTTAAGTTAAAAAATTTACCATATCCTAAATAAAAATCTTATAAACTCGCAATCAACTCTTCAAACCTAATGACAAATTTAAATATTTGTGTATATTTTGTTCAATATAAAACATCCATGTCAATTTCACATGTTAGATGGTTGATATCTCCCTCAGTTTTATGTGAGATATGGAATAAATTAGATAATTAATTATAGGTTGAAGCTGTCAAAGGTGTTATCCTCAAGGTTATCGACTTAACGCTTGAGATTTAAGTGTCCTTCTACAGTAATTTTATTAGTAGGATATAAAATGGATGAGGTAACTTAACAACTCTTATCTCTAGAGTCCCTCAGATGTAAGTGGGTGAAAGTCCCAGTCACTTTTGCACTTCATCTCTTGAATTAATTATGAACTCTATGCTAATTTCATTCTCACAAAACCACCTGTAAATAAATAAAAAATGTATTGTGTCTTGCGAAAGTGTACATACTTTTCTAATCAATATGTGTTAAAATTTAATTACCAGATAAAGACAGAGGTTTAGTTCTTTGTGTTTTACCGCACTTTCTTTTGTTGTTTTCTAATTTTCACATATAGTAAAGCGTTGCTTCAGGAAATGAGTCTAACAATACTTGAAACTTATTAATGAATATACAAATATTAATATCTCATTAGTTACAAAGGTTCAAACACACAGGATGAGATGAAATTTATGAATTTGAACCATATATTATATAGGCTTAAAATATATTTAAATTTTTAAATAAATGTTAAATATACGTGAAAGATTACACATCAAATTTCAATTTAGGTTCCTCTGTTAGGTTATCTCCTGTATATTATATAGCTTTAGAGAATGGCTTGTTCAAAACATATCCTCTAATACTCCTTCTAAATTATTATTTTTGGGTTTCTAATATTATGAATCAAACTGAAATTTATCATTTTTAAAGAACTGTGCAAATGTATCATTCACCCCCGCTAAATAATATTAATTTATCAAATGATGGTAACAGTGACAATGATGTTCTTAGGGATAATGGTGAATACCATAACTTTAATTTCATTTTAATTATCAGTACTAAGTAAATCATCTGCTATACATTATCAGCTTTTGACATTCAGTCTCTACTGAATAAATTGTTTGTTTGAGTATCACTTATTTTCACAAAAGGCAATCAATACAACAAACAAAAAGTTAGAAAACATAATAATATGTAGTTTGTAATAAAACATTTAAAAAAATCATAATTACATAGGAAAATGGAAGGTTCACAAATTGCAATAATGTTTAAATATTTTAAATAAACACATATTAAAGTTAGTAATAAAAAAAAAAATAGTTTTCGTGCCCTACATTGAAATCAGGCATTTTTGGGAAGATACTGATCTAAACGTTTTCCTATGTTAATTAGAAGACCGATTTGAACATTTAATTAAATTCGTTAGGATCAAAATTTGTTATTGAAGGTGGAGTGCAGGGAATGGAAATTATATGTTTCGTTTTTATACCTATGTAACAGTTTAGATTTCTCTTTCAACTTAGAACAACAGTTGTCAATAACCTTTCAATAATTGTTTTGCGTTTTAGCCTAATTTTTTTTTAATATACACAATTTCATTAATGCTTTCCTTTTGTATTCGGTTGTTCCTTATAAAAAACAACTTACTTGATTTGAATAACATCAAATTAGTTTGTTATTGTAGACTTTTAATCTTTACAGTTCTGAGTTTAATTAAACTTTTATAAATACCTTTATCTTTGTATATTTTTGTTATAAATGTTTAATGGGGTACAAATTGAAGTCGCTAACAAAACGCGATGTAACGTTTCTTAACTGAGCAACCGATTTTCAATCTTTTAATAGAATCTACACGTGTATTCTAATTCCTACTGACTTCAAAGCAGTCTTTTAACATATAATAAGCTTTCATAAAAGAAATGTATCCACTTTCAGTTGTTTCCGCTTAATTCAGCATATTGTGGAAAAGAAATATTCAATCAATATTCTGATTATTATAGATAACTCATCTTTAAATGCAAAACTTTAGACACTTTTGTAAATAGTTCATTGTACTGTGGTAATAGTATCGTCCTTGGCTTTTAACGTTAAAAGTAAGTTTTGTATCACTCTGGGTGGATAAAATATAACAAAACAAATGTATTGATTTTTTTCAACAGTACGATGTATTGGTAGAGTCTCTTAGAAGGCAAGGATAAAACACAACATTAATCGTGACGTCTAATGTCAGAGACAGGATATTGAGTATGGCTCCCTAATCCCCTGAACTTGGAAATGGAGGGATTAACTGATAGCTCTTAAAATATATTATAGGCTAGTAAACTGTACAATATACTTTTCTTTACCATTTAAGTAAATGATTTATTAAAAAGTGTTATTATTCTTTCATTATAGTATGAAGTAAATGTATATTTTAGTTTCTGTCATTAATATATTTATTTAATCCTGAAATAAATAAATTACGTTTCATTTGTGTAGTGTATAAAAAGCAACTATTTAATGTACAAGTATTTATAGTCGTTATTGTTAAATTAGGTAGAACTCCATCTAACCGGCGTAGCTATTAAAAATCAGTCTGTAGATACATAGATGTTTGAACTAAACTTTAAATTTCAAGGATAAATAAAGCAAAAGCTTAAAGTTTCAAATATTTTAATAGTATGAATGAGCTACAATTGTTTCGCCTTGCGGCATCATCGGGCAACTGATAATTTACAAGTATAGACAACTATATAAACATAAGTAACAGGAAACTGAAATACAATAGAGAAATCGGGGAAGGTAGGGGGATGACCTAGCAGGTAGGTAAAGGTTAATGAACTATGTTACGGATGGGTTTTAGAAGAGGTGACGAATTTAATACAATGTGGTCATTTAAGTTGAGAATAGGCCTAAGTGAAATAGATCTATTTATTTCTAAACATTCTAAATTATTTAATCTATTGCTTTTATTTTCTATATGTAAGAGTTTAACATTCAATTTCGGATCAAAACTATGACCCTAGTCCAAAAGGTGGTTAGCAAAGTTAGAGTTTCTATAGCCATGTTTCCAGCTATTTACATGTTCTTTAATTCTAACTTTTATAGATCTACCTGATTGACCTATGTACTCAGAGTCACAATCTTAAGTCACTTTAAGCTTTTGCTTTATTTATCCTTGAATATGGAGTTTCAACAAGAAATATCTGCTATTACATTAAAGTTCTTTAAATTTCCTTCAATATAACCCCCATGATCGATTCCAGGACAACTGAATGAATAAAATTCCAGTATTGATAATAAAAAACATAAATTATTATTTTAAACACTAAATTTAATACATAAAAGTAAACAAAGTTATCATATGAAATTAAAGGAATACAAACAAATGCAAGTAATTGCTTATAATAAAATCTGTATTATCATATAACCATTATCTAAGAAATAAAATAATACTTTTGTACTCAATCGAGTTTGTAACGAACTTATCAAGACTTAATAATTTCTTTTTTTGTACTAGGTTTACTTCATCACCACTTATTTCGATCACTCTTCGGTACTACAACCCAAAGTAAGCCTTGGCTTCTAACCACTTTGGTCTGTCACAGCTTGTCTACAATTTTTTCGACCTTCATTACACTTATGTTCTACTTTACATCTTGTAACCATCTTCTTCTTGGTCTTCCATGAATCTCTTTTGGCAATGAGTTCATCCATGTAACATCAATTTTGTATTTATGTTATTTGTACCACGTGACCCAGCAACCTTATTCTCAAAATTTATAAATCTTACTATATATGAGACAGGTAGGTTATTGACCTATGTAAATCAAATACATTTTATAGAACACAGTCATTAAATTCAAATATAGAAGCATTTAATGATATAGTCTCTACTTGTTGACTTAAAAAAATAGTACCTCAATGGCTACTTAAAAAAAAAAAATCAAAATCGTGATTATGTAATTTGACAAAATGTGTTTTTTTAATAGCAGATATATAAGATTTTATTCACTTATTTAATTACATTTTATAGGCATTACATTTTATAACGTAGCTATTACATTATTAGTATTACATAATTCTATTATACGTTGTTCACAATAAAAAATATATATTTATGTCTGTTTTATCGCAACAGACCAATAAAAGTAAATGTGGATTAATATTAAACAACATAACATAAAGCAACTTCATTGTTTAATCTCTTTAGAGATTCGCTTGAAGTACTGAAAAATATTCTATTAAAACCAATTTGTTTTACACAAAGCATCACAACTAAATATTGAGTTGCCATGAAAACAACCAATTACAGTTTGAAAATGGAGATAAATGAAATAAAAGCTAGACACCAAATTAATATAAATTAGAGCTATAAATAAATTTAATCGTTTAGTTTACATAATAGGGAAGTATTTAATTTAAATCAATTGCTTTTGTTATTATTAATGAGAGGGAGGTTCTTTTTTATTTTTTATTATTGTATAGTATTAAACAGTTTTAAGGAAGGATGGAGTGTATTGCTTGTATTTAAATATGTCTATGCTAATCACTGCCAAATTATGAAAGGTGTTTCTACGCTCCACTTTATCCACGCACAAGATATTTCAGAGTATTTCTTTCAACACATCTCTTACGAAACATATAGTTAGATATTCCGAGGATTATTTGAGATTGAACTTAAATTGATTCTTACAAAAAATTAAAACTCGTTAGCCTTACTCCAACATTTTCGGGTAAGTATGTTCGTGTTAAGATTTGTACCACTATGAGCCAAGAATACTCAGATCTAGATTACGTAAAGAAATAAAATAGTATAATAAGAACCACAATTAAGACTTCTAAAGAGATTACTAACATACATACACACATACAAAAACATTCTGTTAATCGTTATTCATAAGACATGTCCGTTAGCATGTATACAGGTATAAAAGTGTTTATACATATCTGTTAGAAAGATTTTAGGATCTGAAATTGTTCATATATATGAATACATTTACACTTAAATTCTGATCCTTCAATCTCTCTAACAGACATGTATTCATAAAGATTAACTATTTTTTTAATTCCACAAACTCTAATGATTTAATAATGTTACCTAAAAGAAAACAGAACTAACTTTTAATTTATTTTCACATAAATGTAAAACTCCTTCTATTAACATCACGTTGTCTGAGACAACAGGTCGTTAGCTATACTTTGCCTCCATTATCTCAAGGATTTTTCGTCAGGATTACAGATATATACTACACTACAAAACATAAATTGTATGCATTTTGTTAAATACATAATACCAGTTAGTTATAATAATAATTGCATATTATATATACTAATCTAAATACAAATTGTTTATATGTTTTGTTTTGTTTTGTTTATTGTTTAGAATCAAAACAAGTCGCACAGGTGGGTGAACTATCAACAAGATTAGGTTTGATGGATACAATACAATAAAATTTCCTTTTTTTTAAATTATTTAGAAAATAAAAATGTATTTAATAAGTTTTAAACTCAGTAAATTTAAAAATAATTGAAGATAGTAAAACTATGTTTAATGACTTATTAGGTTTTAAATGACTTAATAACCTAAGTTATGTAGTAACAGTTACAAGATTATTTAAATTACCTTAAAATCAGTTTACAACATGATTATGTGCTAAATTAAACTATAAAAATTGTAATATCTGTGTGGTTAATAACTGGCGCCTACAAATACTGCTATTGTAGAAGTTAATTATCGCCAGAATTAATAAAGAACATTACAGTAATATTAATAGAAATTCTAATTTATTGATTCTAAAATATCAAATAGAAATTTACAAAACAGACAAATTTTGAATGTCTTGCAACCAAATTATTTAACTTTATTTTCAGTTATGTAAACTAGTTAACGTTATGTTTGGTTAAGTTTTTAATTTCTATTTATATTATAATGTATGATTTTAAAACTGTAATATGGATACGTGGTGATGTATATCGTTTTGAATGTAGTTTTAAAAAACATTGTATTTTTTAATATTTTAATGTTTACAAATATCTTTGTTATAATGACTTTATAGGAATTGTTGTTGATACATTTCCATAATTTGAAATATTTTATTGATTAATGCGACTTACTATTGAAATAATATGCAAATCTCTTGTCTGAAGTGAATAAATAAATACAACAGTTAAATATAAAGAATAATGAGGTAGTAAAAAGCTTACGAGTTTGCCTGAGATATTAAGATAATTACATTTATATGTTAACAAATGAGATTGAACATGGCTTTTGTAAACATCCCATTAACGTACATAAGGCACTATTGTATTTTATCCTAAAGTTTCAAGATAAATAAGTGTCAGAAGCAGCTCAACTTATACAAACGTGTTTTACGATAAAATTAGAGTGCATATTAACACTTTTAAACACGGTAAAACTCAAAATAAGGAGCAATAGAAACTTGGACCAAATATAAACAACAAACCATAATTTGAAATTCTACAATAACTTTTAAATTAAAAAATGTTACGTAAACATACTCCAAAAATACTGGTGCAATCGTAATAAAGTTATATACAATAAACATTCATTAAAACTTCATACAAAATATTGAATAGATGTGGCAAATAATGTATATATTGAAAATTTCCAATTTATCTCTGAATAATGAATAATGGTCCTAACTTTGATCTTTAAAATGCCAGCTGCAAGCAAGATCGTCTTAATTTTATGAAACCCCAGCCATGAACCATAATATTTTGTTTACAAAACCTATATAGGGTCTGATACAAGAATTATTCTCTTCCTAAACAATTATTAGTTGTTCAATAACAATACAACAGTGAAATTTTACAAGTACCCATGTTTTCGACTACTTTAACCAGAATTATTTTCTAATGTATACAAAGGGTTAATCGTTGCAGCCCAAAACATAAAATAGAAACTAGAAACTTACATCTCTGCATTTAATCGATACAAACTCTCACGTATTAATATTTTCAAAGTTTTTAGGTGATATTACATTAATTTTATTTGAGAAAAAATAATAAAATAACTATATTTCCAAACAATTTGACAAAAATATGGTCCTAATAAAAAATAATAATCACGTAAAAATATTCTTTCTTTTTTTAAATTTGTTTTCATACTCAAAAAAAAAAACACAAAATTTCAACCGTAAAATCGTTATAACAAAACGGTAAAAGTTTTGTTATATAATTTTACGCCTCTTTTTCTATCGACAGTGAATGTAAGGCAGAATTAACATCATGTTTGGTATGGATTTTAAAATCAGGGCAAGTTTCATGTTAATAACAAGCTTCACCAAAATATGCTCATAAAAATGTTTTCATTACTTAGTAATCCTTTATTTCTTATACAAACAGACAAGGGTTTTGAAAAATGATATATGTCCAACATGAGCATTCTTTTTTCATTGTGTTTTATGTTGTAGGAATATTCTTCTATTTATTTACTCTTTAATATTATATGGATTATAGGTAAAGAATTTTCACGAAATGTCTTAGAAATTGTTTGTAAGTTTTATAATTTTTTTAACAATATAAGGCGGTTAGTATTATAAAATCCAATTTCAGTATTTTACAACGTTTAAGAAATGTTCTAAAAACCACAGTATTCCGATTTTACGACACAGTTTTGTAAGTTCTTTTTATGAAATTTGAACACTAACATTTTCAAAGATTTATTTTCTGCTAACAATATCATGTACCTAATACGCAGAAAGTGTTTACCTCTGTTAAGGTAGATAAAAAGTTTTGTATGAATACTTAACACTTGTGACATTGAACCTATCACGATAAGTGTAATGGTTTTCTTAATTTTATTTTATTTGAAAAGTAAGTTATAAACTTATCATTTCTCTCTACGCTATTTGTACGTCTAAAGCATTTTGAATGCCTTGTAATAAATATTTCCAATTATCGTTTTAAATCTTTGTGGAAACTGGGTGATGCTTTTTATCTCCTCGAAAAATTACAGTATTTTATCGCGTAATGGTTTTCATTATTTTTAAATTTCTTTTATTTCCATCCTGCAATTCATTTGAAATGGTTTGCATAATCAGAATGTGTAACTAACGTGACGAAAATTTCCTACCCTGAATAATGTAATAAAAATGTTATGGAAAGATATAAATTTAATTTTCAAATTTTATTTAAAAATAAAATGAAAATATTTTATATATTTTATGTAAAATATTATGTGATATGATTAAGTATTATAGATATTTTTAATAAAATAGTTATTGGTGATTTTGCATTTAAAATGTTATGAATATACTTTTTACAGATTATCAAACAAGCATACATTGTTACTCTCTAAAATATGTTATTTATTTATTTTTTTTTAGCGGTCGTTCCAGATATTTCAAAAGTTATTTAAGCATAAAGATTTAAATATTCATTTATATCGTGAAATATAAATTACAAAAAAAAAAAATCAGCTGCTACCGAGTGTTAACGAGAAAATTGGATTTATTGGATTAAAAGAAGAAATACTATAAAAGTAATAAGTAATTAGATTATCATTAGCTTATCTAAAAATTAAAACAGAAGTTTTGATAATGGGAAGGTTGTTGCTCTGAATGTCATATGATAGTTGTTTTAGTAAGGGTTAATTTGGTTTTAATTTGTGTGTCATCACACTGTGGGTTCGAAAACAATAGTTTGTCATAGGAACAGAAAACGGATTTACGCCAGTTAAATATAGGGAGCCTACATCAAATAATCCAACATGAAATTGATCTAATATTGAACATTTGTTTACTCCAAAGTTCATCAAAAATTTACGCAGTGAGGTATGAAGTAATTAGTGGATAGTTCTTAGAGTTGGCTAGATGCCTAACATAAAAGATGCAGAGGCCTATGCATATGGTTTATATTCCAGGTCTCCATAGAATCGTAACAATCATAAAAGTGTTTTAGTGTAGGGGAGGTGGTGTAATTTGACAAGTTAACTTTTTAAACAAATTTTCCCCAAAATAATTTAAGTTATTAGGTTCTATGTGGAAAAATATATTTATAGAAATAAAATTGTTTATTCACTTGGTTTTTGAGGTATGTATTAAAGTGAATCACATTAAGTTACGGTACTTACTTGTGTAGAAGTCACTTAATTATTTGTTTATTATTAAATACTTGACAAGACCCGATATAATTGCAATTATTTATGTTACTTTTGTTAACACTGACTAATTGGTATATATATTATCTTCTATATTGTGACTTTATTATTTTTTCCTAGACCAGAAATAAATCCAAAAACCTATATAGAGAGAACATTCCAAGAAACACCCGAGACTTATTGTAGCGGCCCAAAGTCATGTGCAACTCAGATGTAGTCCTGATTTATTTTTAAAAAATCCCGCCTAAAAAGTGTTTAAAAATGGTGTATTATATATAACGTAATATTTTTTGAAAAAAACTAGTTTTATTCCCCTTTTGATCTATAAGCTGATAATACAATTATTTGACATACCTCATGTATACCTTATTACCTAATTCTATTAATTACCTAAGTATTTAGCTTCAAAGTAGATTACATTCTTAAGAACGCCATTCATTGCATCATTAATTTAGAATTCTAACTTCAAAAGTCAATTCTTAACACAATTTCTCTCATATTAGTAAACAACTTCAACATGCCTCCAAATTTAAGTAAATTAAAAAAATAAATTATTATATTTGGTTACTTATTTATTATATTATTGTTATTCCCGTGTAAATTATTTTATTATTGGAAATAAACTTCCCACTATAATAAGTCTACAACGTAGCTAGTCTCGCTCCGATGGTAAGTCGTGGAATAATTTATGTTACCATGTGTCGAGGCTATATCCCTAACGGTTGACACCTTGTGTAGAGGCTTGCTTCAAGGTGTTGTAAATCTCTCGCATACTTATCTTTTTTTACTGAAATTGAATAAAACAGAATCAAGACCCATTTGTAATACTGTACCCAATATATATCTAACTAAAAGCTCCTGTCTATTAAAACTGCATGTTGATTAGCTTATAAACATTTTCTCAAATTATTTATTGAGAATATCAAAAAATTACTTAATGTTTGCATGGTGTATCTTTCTATTTATTGCAAATCACTTTGTTCCCTATGATATCATTTAAAGTTAAAAATTTTCAATCTCATCATTCCTCATGTTAAAATATTACAGCGTTAGAACTGTGTTCAAGGATTATGTCAGCTGACATTCTTGTTTACGATGCGAAATCTAATTACTACCGTCTGCTGGCCTATCTCTAACTCACGAAGCCACTAACTTGGACCTTTTGTATTGGAAATCACATTATTTGTAACAGTTGAACTTCCAATATATATTTTATATTCACAATTATTTATTCTGACTGTTCTACACGTTCATCCTCAATTTCAAATTTAAATATCTCTATAGTTTATTTTCAGAAAAAAACATTATTATTATTATTTCGTTATCACCTTCTCCATTTCATTTGCTAATTATTCCTAAGATTTTGGGTTACTTCTTTGATTGCCATTTGTTAAAATAGGGGGGGGGGGAGCAATTTCTTAAATATATAATAATTCATTTCGATTATTACTCCCAATAATAGATATAGACACAATACGTGAAGCTCAAAAAGAAGACGTGGAATACCAACAGATAAAAATTAAGAAAAAAACTATAAAACAATCCCTGAAAAATAATATAAAATAATTTACTTAAAATCAGAGAAAGAGAAATTAATTTTTGCTCCGGAATCGTTGAGACAAAAAATAATTCATTTGAACCATGATCTCCCGACAATGGGACACCCGACAATATTCACAAAACATTACACAGAAGTAAAAACATAATTCTATTGGCCAAAAATCTATGTGAATAACTATGTACGCGTTTGAAAATCTTGTGCTCAGCGTGTAGATTACGGTAAGTTGAGGTATGATGGGTAAATGACTTCCGAATTCAAAATGGGTTAGACGTTTTATTCGGCGCTCACTACCACAAGACATCCAACTCAGCCATTAGGAACTATAAAGGGACAACAAGCAAGATAGTAAAGTAGTTTATCAAATAAAAAAAGAGACAAAATAAATAAACAAATGTGCTTGCGTTTTGCTACCTCTCTAAATTGTTATATAAGGACGCAGGGATGGAATGAAGATACTTGACTCGTCCTCATTGTTGTGGGAGAGTATGATTTAAACCCTCTGGAGTGGAATTAAAAAACTCGTAAGGTTGAACGAAGGGCCCACAAGATGTAGTAACGAGGGTGTAAATCTGAGTGAAGGTCACTGGCGCAGCCTAAAAACTTGATAAACCATGAATGTGACATTTTGGAGCAGGAAGACAAGGCGTAATAATTTTTGTCACAGTTAAAAGTGTTGTGTTTTTAGCTATTAGATTACTTTCTAGTAACATATCATAACAGGTGTTAACGTATGAAAAACCTTGAGAAAACGTGTTTACGTTTATGAAGTACAACTCAATCATTCCTAGTTTAGCGCATATTGATAGGTCTATAGCTTTAAAGTAGAGGAGATTCAGAGTGTTTAAAAGGCGTCGAGAGACATATCAAAATGTTTAAACAATTCCCCTTCAAGCTCAAAGGCTTCAAATTTAGTTATCCCCAATAACTTCCCCGTAATAGGGTGACTATAGTGTACCATAACTGTTAGTCTACTTGTTTTTTTAGAATAAAACTAATTTTAATATTACAACGCCGAGTCCATTTTTACAACTCACACACAGTCGCATTTCCTTTTCACTAAACTTTTCTTATGAAAGAATCCATCTTGAAAAGTAATAATAAAATGTGTGGTAATTAATTATTTACAATGAAGCTATAGTTGAAAAGCCGCAGAAACCTAAAATAGTGCTTCTTCTCAAATTTATTCACAAGATTGTGAAGTTGCGGTAATAATCGCGTAGGAATTGATTCATAACTACTCAACTCATTCGTTTGGTGACCATTAGTTTTGGTTTGTTTTTGTATGGTATTTCGTTTAGGTGGTTTTGTGGTTAAAATGTAGGTTAAGTTTTATTTGAGATAAGTATATGTATTTCAATTTATTACCTAAAACCTCTTAACATTAAAATATTAGTTGCCTACGAAATGGGGCAAGATTTATGTCTAAACAAAACACAAGTTTTCTATTTATTTTATTTTCATTCGAAGTTCAATGTATTTTTAAAACGTTACTTTTCTAACATACTTCTTCAAAAGAAACTATTTCAATAAGAAATTTATGAAGATTATTAGTTTAATAATAATTAATAATTTTGTAGATAATTTTGAGATTTTGTAATAAATTTGTTAGCTACAGTTATAACCTAAAACATAAGATCCCTGCAATGTAACAGGGCAAATGAAAACTACACATTATACAGTACGTGATTTATAATTGTATATTATATTACTGCTATCGATACACGTTGGCTGTACCTCTAAACTTGTGTTGTGTTTAGAATAATCAACTGCTTCCAGTTTTTAATAAGTTATGTAGCCATATTAAAATTAAGTACTTAATAAATAAAATTGTATATAAACGAATAAAGAATTTATTAAAAATTACTTAAATAAGCGTACCTGCAACAAAATGTTACAAAGATCTAATGAGGAAATTTTTACTATGAATTTTTGATTTAGTAAAACCCGTGTCCTTTGCGAAGCTGCTCTTAAATGTATAATTATTTTTCTATAAACCATAAATCTTTTTTTTTTTAAATCATTACTTGTTTCCAAAAATATTACTTGTAAGGGAAAATTATAAGAATTAAAAGATGACTTCAATATAACAAAAGGAAAAGAAAAGATATGATTTTCAGAAAATCTGAAAAATAAATTAGAAGTTTACTCGTCGTAGACCAATGTTACTATATACTCTAATATAAAGGGGATTAGTTTGGAAACAGTTGCTCTAAAACTCAATTATTGCACGAAGGCCTGTCTCTAAAATATTTAGTTTCGTAGATCAATTTAAAACTAACTCATTTATTATTCTCTGTCTTATAGTTTCAATGCGTCAATTTTACCGACTACTAAATTTCTACAAACTGTAAAAAGAAATATGTGTCATTATAGTTTTATGTTTGTCACACAAGCTCTTCAATATTTTACTAATTGTAAATAACTACTCAGAGGTCAATCAAATGATACACCTTAAAGGCATCACTGGGCCAAATTTTGTAATTTTATTTATTGTGCATTTAAATAAAATTTAAAACTAAACCGTCTATATAAATATTAATATACTCCTAGTTATAATCTAAAAAGAGAAATAGCAAAATAAACTAAATGTAAGTTTATATACCTGAGGCCTAAGCAACCTAAACAGCTACCATGAAAACAATGTGCTGCCAAAGATATTACAAAATAGGAAATATCAGAGATACAAATGTAATAATACTATTAAACTTATAGTTTTTGTTTTATTTATTTGAGTTTAATTTGTAATTATATAAATATTGTTTTAGTTTTCTTACTTACCACCAGGTGAAAAAGAAATTAGTTTTATTATTTTTAAAAGATATAATTGGAGGAAAATAATATCTACATCTTTTTAAACACAATTTGTTTTGAGAGTAACCATTAGTTGAAATTACTTTTAATCTACAAAAGCCAGGAATAAACAGAAACAAACTTGTTGAAGACAGATGATATTTACTCATTCAGATATAAATACTTTTATAAATGAAAATCATTATTTATACTCATAACTAAATTAAACACAAATTTAAGATTATAAATACCTCAATATAATCTATGCTGGTACAGTGATTATGGATAATTTTAAATTATTTAATATGCAACATGTTTAATGATACTCATAACCTGTAGAATGGACAAGCGAGGTTAGATTCGGTTATTTATTCAATACAAAATGACGTTACATTACAAAATAAATAATATAGTTATTAAAACAAAATAAATTACCTTCATTCTACTCCTAAAACTAACCAAGTGTATAGCAGTCTTAATAATAAAAGTACTTAAGATACAAATTGTGCAAAATTTCGTAAGTAAACAAACGACCCCATCACATCAATTAAGAGAATGTTTATTTATTCTACCAAGCAAACAGCGCCAGTCTTACCCTATATATCTTCAATGCATCAGACAGAAAATATTATATAAACACAAAAAATAAATTTGTCATTGTATTTGAACTGTTATTGTCAAGATGTGCTAATTTATAAGGGTTGCCAATAACACTAAATAATATCTGTCTGCACAAATCTTGTATCCTATCTGTGAGTAGTATTCTTTTAGTTCTGTATACTATATTTATATTAATACAAACTAAACCCCTTCGTATGTATACTACCCACAGACAGAGAAGAGCATGAAAGTTTCTTCGTAAATTCCTACCACATTCAGCCCCCGGTTAATCTTGAGATATAGCGATGGTTTCTTTGCAAATTTCAAGATTCAGTATAATCGAAAATAATCAAAATAATTTTGTTAACTAATATTATCCGTTTATACAATCTTTAAAAGTGATAATATTTCTTATAGATACACACGTAAGAAAATATTATTTTAACACAAAAATATACATTTTAAATTGTATCTGAACCTTTAGTATCAAGGTGTGCTAATATATAACGGCTTCCAATAACGCTAAGTGTCTGTCTGCACAACATACTCGAAGAGATAGAGTAAAAGAGCAATCGACTATGCTACTAAGTCACTGGGTAAAATTGAGTCCTCTGCTTCACATTTGTCTAGATATAGTCGAATCTGAAATTGTTGAATGATTTAGTTTGTTTATTATATGCACAGCAAATATTTAGTATTTATTTCTTCACGTGTGAACAATTTATGTTCTTCCATACTTTCTGTTCGTTTTTACATTATGGAAAAATAAACTACGTCGAAAACGACATGTAGTGTGAAACTATTACAATTTTAATATAAAACCATAAACACAATACAGTTTACTCAAATGACTTATGTTATCAATCTTAGTAAATTACCAGGCACCAGATAATATGCAGGAATGTTTAATATTGTTATTAATCTAATGCGAAAAACAAAACCATGAACACATTACAAATCTCACTACAGCATGTTCACAATCACACCAATTTAATTAAAGTTACATAACTTATATGATTGGTAAAAGGATTTCAATCAAATATTCACACAATAAAAGTTACATTTGTTAAATATATTAAATAAAAACTCTAAGTAGAGGTTATTTGTGGATATTTTAAAGTTACTTTATTAATTAGAATGAAACGATTATTACTAAGTGCGTTTGTAACATATAAGTATCGCTTAGAAATCATAAATGATATTTAATTATATTGCATACTAAAATATTCAATAAAACCAAAATGTTATTGTAATGGTTCAATTAATATGATCAGTTTGCGAAGTACATAATGATCTGATATCATCACCATATAGTGGTACTTAATATTAATATTTCAACAAACCTCAACGATACATAACATCTGATGCGAGAGAGAATGCACAATGGCCTATCATATTACGTAGCCTACATAACTAAATAGAATATCCTATTTATTTAAAATATTTATTCTATATTAATTTATTTAAAATATATATTGTCCACTTTAAAAGTAGGGTAAGTTTGTAGACGTAGGAAAAGAAAAGTTTTTCATAATATGTAATTAATTGATCTGTCTTTATTGATACTCTAAATGTATTCAGAATTTTGAGGTTAAAACCATATACTTACGTTTTGGTTTGTTTTTTTCTTTTAACAATTATATATTGATGTAGACTGTTTTAAATACAAAACTAATTTTAAAATATAATAATATGATTAAGGGAATTTATAAAACTATGTACAGTATTTTAAATTTAATAATAAAACTTTTGTATGGATATTTAAATTGTAGAATTATAACAAAAACATTGATTCAAATGAAATATATGAATAGAATTATTATCCTACATTTCAAAGGTGTTTTAATATGATACACTTCAGCTGAAAAACTAGTTCACATTTAAGTAAAACATATAAATAATATATTTGCTTTATTTAATTAATTTTTACATTGCCTTTTCAGATTTCTGTATCATATTAAAAAATTAATATTATCAGACATTAGTATACGTTAGCTTGTACCGCATTAATATAATCAGATTTTCATATTTACGTACAATCGTAATCTGATTGAACGAGTATTTTTCAGCTGAACCCTGCAGATTAATCGTTATTCTTTGCTTTCAAATGTTATACAATGATTGCACTTACCTGGTGGATGTAGGATATTTGTCTCCAATGAATAGTTATTTTTTCAATAATCATAATAACGTACGTGTTTTAGACATATCTTTTATTGTCTAGTATTAATTTCTAATATTCGTACATTAAGACGGAATCATCTTTTACTATAAATTTAATAAAACGTATTGCAATACTCATGGCTTATTAAGAATCACGAGGCAAAATCATTCGAGTAAGCAGAATATTTGAGAAAATACTGGTAAAGAAATTCCTAATAATTTACAAATTCACAAGAGTAGGATCTGAAATTAAGAAACAGAACCCATTAGACGAATTCTGGACAATATACATCAAAGGCAAGATGTAGCCTGAAACTAAAGTGTGGTAGGAAAAATGTTCTTCATTATCTGGCTCTAAATAGTTCCACTAATTGTGGTAAGTAAATGCACATCATCAACAGTGTCTTTATCTCCTTTAGGGCGCTTTTTCTGTTCAAAATAAACACTTTAAGTAATGTATTTTAGAAACTCCCTTGTTCGTTAATTATTTGTTTGTATTTTCATACAAATAATTTTGTACTCCTAAAATTACCATTCATTAAAAATTGAGTTTTATTCGTTAATTAATTGTTTCCAGTTCATCCCATACAAATAATCTTATACTTCCTATAACTAGCATTCCTTGGGAATCGAATTAATAATGTGTGACCCAGATAGAACTATGTTCAATCAGTTACAATTTTATCTTAAAGATTATTAGTCTACTAGTTACTGTTTATATTTCTAGTTGCATTCAATAGTTCTATGTAATTTTATTTTGGGTTATTTTTTCATCCTAAGTTTTATTAGAGAGTTATAATAATGTTTATTTTGTCAAAATACTCTTATTAAGAACATTAGCGTGTTTTTCCTTTATTATGTATCTCCGATTAATGTGATAGGTGCTGTTGTTAGGACACGGGAGTACTGCACATTTATTACACATCCCCTCACCTTGAAGTTTGGAAATATATTGAGCCTAACTTAAATTTCAGTTTATTTCATTTAATATTTGTATCAGTAATCAATAATGTACACGTGTGATTACAGTCACTGATGTATTTATAATTATTTAAATTTCAAACATTGGAGCCTACATTTAACTTTAAGTGGCTTAAATTTATTTTTTTGAATCTGTTTGAGAAAATCTACTTCAATATATTTATGTTAAATTGTGTGTCCAATGTTCTTACAGCATTTATAGTTTTGAAATCTGTAAACTAAATTCCATCTACTAAACTAAAAGCAAATATATGTAGATTTTGTTTATTCAAAAATAATTGAATACAGTGTACAATATCGATAATGTGTTTCCATTAAAATAATAATCTCTATATTACTATATACGTCTTTCTTAGATTAAAAACAAATATGCTTTCCTTACGTTACAAATTTTGCTAAAACAATTTACACCCAAATCGCGTTATAGGATAGTTCAAGGATACGATTTACTAAAATAAAACCCACTATTGAATTATTGAAAAATGTTATTAATTTAAATATAATAATTGTATTCCTCTTATAGTTTACAAAGTAGTTATAAAATAAAAATCATCTTCTGTATTTATGGCTAGTTACGGTATTTAATATATAAACAGTCGCTCACTAACATAGTATCGCTGAAGCATGTTACTTACGTTACAATTATTCTTAATCCCACCTAATAAAACTATCTATTTAGGGTAACTAATCTCATTTAAAGATTATAAACATATTTAACTTAAATCTTTCAAAAAATTTTAATAAACATATGGCTAAATACATTATAAAACTAAGACACATTATATAATAACAGATTCATCTTCGTTATATACTATATAATACACTCCATTCAGTATAATTATTACAGTTTTCAAACTTACTGTTAATTAAATTTTGGCTCTTATATTGAAAAACTGGATAGTTTGAAATATTTTCAATAAGTCATTAATAATAGTGTGTTATCTTATTTTTTTCCACTAAAAGAAGGAACACTTTTTCATTTACATTAGAACAGTTAAATGATTGTTTACTTTACAAGCCTCTTAGTAAACAAAAATATTACTGTTGTTAACTATATTAATTTCCATTTAATTACATTGTTTATTTCTATTTATATTTAAATTAAATTGTAAATTCGAAATTTCTTATAAAACAATTGACAGTTTTATTTTCTTAGGTAAATAAATTACGGTTGTAAATTGGTACATTTCATATATTCGTATAATTCTGTTGATATCATTACATAACGCATAGAAAAGTAAACAATTAAAATCATAATTTATCATTCTTTCTCATGGTCATTAGTATTTTATATTTATTTTATTGCTCTATTCAGTTTAGACAGATAAAGTTAACTTATCTGTTTTAAAACGAATGTGGCAAGAACGCTGCTTATTTCTTTATTATTTTGTTAGCATATTGTATATATTTTGTATAGATTCTTCTTTACAAGTACGAAATTTACTGTCGTAAATTAAACATTTGCAAATAATAGGATTACTAAAATAGGGTAGTGGAAATGTTAATTATAAATAAAATTGCTATTTGTTATATTGATCACTAGTAATTATTCACCAAAATGTAGATGTATCATAATATTATTTTAATTATAATCTTATTTTACGTTGAGCCTATATTTTTTTCGATAGAAGCCTGTATATAAATAGTTTAAACATGTAATTACTATCAATACTGCATACAACTAACCCTGAGATTTTATAATTATGCTTGTCACCAATTTGATTGAACATATTTTAAACACAAACCAATTTTTTATTTTACTTTCCTTGTTAAAATAATAACTTTCATTAGTTATTAGAAGAAAGGGCTTTAGTTTCGGAGATAGAATCAATAAATAATTTATTTTTTTTGAGAATTAATTATCGTTCTGTTTTTGTAGACTCTTTTGAAAGCAAACTTTTAATTAAACATTTGATTATTTATGTTTACATTAATATATCCGCATTTGTCAATTTAAATTTTTTTTTAAAACTATTAATTGGGTTTATATTAAAGTCAACAAAAAATGTAACAGCTTTGCGCTACTTATTTCTACTTAATTTATATTCCCTTGTAACCGTACGTTTAATTATTGTAAATGTCGTTTTCATATTACAGTTCCGTCTGGCGGTGGAAATTATATTACAAACCCTCTTTATCCCCTACAGATCACATGTTCTCTATTCATTCATGCATAAATTTCCTCAAAACATCCAGAGAATATTTTCATGTTTACAGACTCCACTCAACCCTCTTACTGAGGGATTTAATTTGAGGTAAATTAACTGAAATGTAACTTTGAATAACATAACATAAATCTACAGTTTATTTAACAATTTTACAATACTGGGAAAACAAATTAACATTATTGACTTCTTACCGTCATATAAATGGAATTTGGATTTAACAATGAACACTAATTGTAAAATGATAACTATTTTTTTCCTTTTTGGGGGAAATTACAATGATCATATCATTACATCGTAAATAGGGACCATATAATAAAAACCAAATCTGTCAATATAAAATTATTTGCAGGTAAAATGAGTGTGTGTGTGTGTGTGTGTGTGTGTGTGTGTGTGTGTGTGTGTGTGTGTGTGTATCCACGGTAAATAATTGACCAATTCTTATGAAGCTCCTTGACTAATTACATTATTATGGTATTCGAAAATATTAACACATTTATATCCGATTACCTCATTTATCAAAATATGGAATGATCATTATGTTTCGCAATTATTTAAACTTTGTGGTGAAGGGTGGGGGAATATATGAATGGGTTTTCAGCTGAAATAAGTAATTTGGAATTTTTATAAGTTACAATTTGTTGAATATTTGATATTTTTAATATTTACCCTCTGAAAACGTTATAAAAAATACGTTTTAAAATATTTAACATACTATCCTACGATTTATTGTGTTTGTAACATTTAAACAATTTTATAGATATTATTTGCATCTGAGTTACGTAATGAACAAATTCTATGAGCGCTCAGTAGAATATTCTTTTAAAATTATAAAAAGTAGTCAAAGAGCATTATTTGAATGGTGTTTTTTTGTTCATGAAATATAGTGGACACTCGAACTATTGGTGAACATTTTATCTTAACCTTGGATTTTTTTTGTAACTAAGGATATTAAATAAAGCAAATACACACAATTTAATTCGCTTTCTTTTATTTTATATTTTTCATGTGAAAATAAAATATAAGTAAGTGTGATATAAATAATGAAACATTTTGAGATTTCCTATATAAATCTTGCGTCGATTTTAATTTTGTACGATTTTAAATGAAGGTCCTGTTATTTTGTTTAAGTCTTTAGGTAACCATGTCCAGAGATTACTAACATCTTAATTGACTCAAAATGAAGGAGATAGTTTTATGTCAGACATCTTTGGCTAAGACATCTTCAAGTACTGCTCTTCTAATTTACTGATAACACAATAATTACTTCAAACGCACCTGCTTATATTTTTATAACTGCTTATACAAAAACATTTAGTTTCAATAATTTTACAATTGTAATTGACTTCAAGTACGAGTTATTTTATCTCATTAAAAACCATTGTTAACTATCTCCTGTTACATACTTGTACTGCTTGAGAATTTTAATAACATACAATATATGTATACTGGTGCAACTACAATGTGATTCGTTAAGTCAATATAAAATTACTCAAGCTAAAAATAACCTATAAGTATCTATCTGTACATGCACAATGCAATTATAGTGAAGAGTTGTTTGTTGAATTTGTAGTGAGTAGCTATATAAATAAACAAATCCTGTGATTATAGATCATACTCGTTAGTCATATCTACCGATAGCAAATATATAACTAATACTTATAACTCTCATTATATAAATATAAAAAGAGGTTCTATTCTTTCTCATTCTGATTTTGTTCCTATATTCTAAAGTTGTTCATGATCGATTCATTTCCTTCTCCCTCCTACTTTGGCATTCCGGTCTCCCATTATCATCGATCTTTCGGCTTTTATTTCTAGTTCTAAACCTCTCTTCTTCCGTACTTCAGTAGTTCAGTAGTTTAGACTTGTATTATTTCTCCTTTCAGTACTATTGATATTCTAATCATTCTACCATTCACACATTCAACATTCGCTACCTTGCTTTTCATGTAATACCACTGCTGCTCCAATGAGTCCGTTCTTAAGTTCCCCATACAAACATAATGGACAATTCCTTTCCATTTACTTTCGCTCACGGCCAGCACATTTATTCGTCCTTCTTCCATAATTGTTACCACCATTTTATTTTTTAGCGACACTATAATTGTTGTACTGACTATATGTCCCGATTGTCACCAAGATTGTTTTCCTTTTTATCATATATTTCCGAAGAGGTATAATGTTCAAGTGATTTATAAAACAACTACGTACTTGCTATACCTTTCGCAACTTTACCAAATCTCCGTTAGCCAATACGTTCTAACATTCATGTAAGATCTTCAAACTTACAGTAGGGGTAGCAGTACACAAATAATCGCCACTGTATTTCACCCCTACAGTTATTCCTCTACTTTATGATGTTGGCTATCACACACAATTATAAAACCTTCTTTTCTTTTTTTCAACATGTAGGGAAGAACGACTGCTTGTGTAATATTTGTGTTAAGTCAGGTAGTACAGAAAATATGGTAGGATGGTAAAAATATTGTAATGATATTTATCGATATAAATACAGCCTTTGAGGAAGGACGTAGGGAAAATATATAGTTATGTTTATGAAAAAGAGAAACTAGTGAAGATTTAGGCCTATAGATAGAATTAAAATACATGTAAATGTAAAAGTGATATACTATTACCGGTTCCAAACAGAAAGAAAAGTGAGATATGGACTTTTTTCACCATACCTTTATAACATAACAAAGTATATTAACATAATAATGAATGAAATCATCACAGAAGTACAAGGCAAATAAAAGCAAAGAAATAGAAGGAAACAGCACATGCAGATGATTTCACGGTATAAAAGGAAAATGAAGTGGACCTGAAAAGAGTAAATGCCAAATGATTAAAGGCATTTTGGAAGTACGGATGGGACATAACTTCAGATAAGCATAAAATATTAAAGATAGACTTAACAAAGCACTAAATAGGATTGTTATAATGCAAAAAAATGGATCTCGAAAGAGTAGATTGATCAATTAACAAAGACGCAAAATCACCGCAAATAGGAAGACACTAGAGGAGATAGATAAAAATGTAAAGTGACTACTTTTCCGAAATAGGGAAGAAGATAATATTTTAATATGTTTAGTTATGGAACATAGGATAAGGAATCAAAGCAATGCTTTTGAAGGTTATTATTAACTAATATCAACAGATGGTTCAGAGACATGTGAATGGACGAATAAGGATCTGAATAGACTGTAGGCGACATATTATGATATTTTTGAGAGGAGTAAAAAATGTTCCACGAAGAGAATATGGAATGAAGGCCTTCGCAACAGCCTTAAGGTTTAATTTCTGAAAGAGACAACCGCAAGGAAGAATATCTAGTGGTTTAGGCTCGTAATAAGAATGGAATAAAAAGAAATACCTAAAAGAGTATTATAAAGAATAGAAAAGGAAGAAGACTTACAAAAAGGTAACAAAAAAGATGAAGAGACGTTCAGCCGGATATGCAAGATGTAGTGAATTCGTCCCTCCCCCCCCATCAACGTGTACATATTCTTAACATTCTTTTCATTAAGGGTGGGTATTAATAGAGTTTTGCTTTTTAAATTCGTATATTGCAGATCGCCTATCCCGCTAAAGGATTGTAGAATATACTTCCCTTTGTTAGGCAAGCGCATGCCCAACGAGTTTGGAAGAGGAACTCATCAAGAGCAGATATGTCGCGAATGTTTCTTATAGTTTATGATTGTACTTATTATAATTTATAAAGTGATTTTTACTCACATTATTTGATCCTTATAAGGATAGATTGACGTGAGTAAAAAATCACTTTATAAATAATTTATATAACCGATCCGTACACTACAGTGTCTGAATTGTCCTTATTGTTTTATTATTAGTCGCTAATTCAAATTTAGAGGGGTAATCCACCCGACCAAACTATAATATTATTCCCAAGCGTGAATTTATCAAGAGAATATGTGTAATTTCAGACCTGACATTGGCCTCGTGAACATATGATATGTTCAATCAAATTTTTGGTTTTAGTGTAAAGCATATATATGTAATTGCGTAGGTGAAAATATTATTATTAGTTTATCACAAACTGGCTCCAGTAACCAATAAGTTTCAAATTGAGTTATAAGCTAATAATCGGTTAAGTAAGCTATCTAACCTCTGCGTGTTACAACATATCAGTAGGCTACCAACGTACTTGTACGTTCCCAGCATTGATTAATTAATACTGCCCCAACTAGTAACTTAAGACCTTACACAAAAACCTCACTAATTACATTACTTATCGTTTCAGATTGTGGCAGTCAGGTTTTGTTTTGTTTTTTACCGTATCGGTTATTCTAGATTTTTTACAACAGAAATTACCAGGTAACACTATATTTTCACCTGACACAGACGCGTTATTAACGAGCCAAACTTCGTGGTCTATTAATTTCCCTTTGTACAATATTTTATTTTAAATATTCGAAAATTCCATTCTTTTTGGTGTATTTCCTAATAAATTATCAAATTTTAATTTACAAATATACATACACACACGCACAAGTAAAAACTTGATCTATTGAACGCTTCGATTCCGCTGTAAGTAATTATTTCCTACCCTTATAAGTTATGCCTTTATTTTTTAGTTTATAATCAAACCTTTAAGCATCTGTATTGACCAATACATTACGTTGATTTAACTTACTTCCGTTACTTTTTTTAAAGCATTTAACCTATTTCCCATCGTTCTGATTACATTCAACCTTCCCCCCCCATGTTTATTATATTTGTCAACTTTTTATAACGTTAGCCCCCCCCCCACACACACACTTCTATGGCCTTACAATTCCTCAATATAATTTTTTTCTCTTAATACGCCTAAATATTGAGTAATAAACTATATTTTGATCAATATTTATAATTTTCTGTGTTGTCATAAAAATAACTGTCAATTTTCATTAATTATTTCCTATCATATCATAGGCACCTATTATTTTTTAGCACAGGTTAGGTTACCCTAACATTCTTAACCTAATTTTTCTCTCTTTATTCCCCCCCATAGACTTAAATATGATCTCTCCAATCTAAGGTATGTTTCAACCATTATCCATGTATCTTATTAGGTATTTGTCTAGTCTCAATTATCCTATCACAAATTGTATACAGATGCCTATTAAGTTATAAATTATAGTTACCAAAAAATAACATAAAATACCAGTGTAACAAACACAAAATTACAATAAAAAGGGATAACTAATGGAATTATGTATGTAAATAAACAACAACAAAATATTTTAAATAATAATAATTATTACTTAAATTAGTAAGTTTTATTCCTAACTACATAATGTTCTATTAAGCTTATTTTCCTAAACATATTTAGCAGTCTCTACTTAAAAAAAACATATTCAATGTTTATAACTTAATAGTTTAAAGCCTTATACGACAGATGTTTCTGAATTTATTGACATTGGTCTACAGTAGGAATGGTAGTATAACCACCTTCCAGGTAAATATCATACACATAGTATTATGTAGAATGAGCATATAGATACCTCTTTTACAATTTCATTATCTTCTGAGAAATCAAAACACGATTAGTAATAGACCAAACTTTACCGAAAATAGTTGAGGAAGTTACCACCATAGAAACCGTACAAAATTCATATTTTAAAATTAATTTATATATTTTACTACATTCAGTTGTTGATCATTTATAAAATCGTTGTTATGGACTGTCCACTTTTATTATATTCTAATGAATGAGCTTGACTTGTGGAACGTAAACGTAAATGTATTTTTTGTGAGATCATGACGTGTTCGAGTTTTATTCTATTTGATTTTACTGTTTAAAATGGCATAGGTTGCTAACATAACTTGTTTATAAAAACAGAAATTACTAATTAAAAGTCAATTATTATTATTTTTAATTTAAACTGTTTTTTAGAGTGCATATAACGTTTGCTACATCTTGGATAAAGTTATGAAATTAATAATTAGATAATGGAGTACAGAGTGCTGGTTCCTCACCTACCTTGAACTTTAAACGTCATTAACCAAGTAATTAATGTATAAAACACAAATACCTAAAAAATATAAATATTTATATATCGGGTCTTTCAAAAGTAAGTTAAAACTTTAAATGTTTGTGGTTTCCTTATGTGTTGTCCAATTCTCGAGATAAACTCATTATTATATGCAGATATAATTGGCTGATTTCGTTCTGTTGTTTGAGTGAAACAGTGTCAAACAACAAGCTGAAAGAGAGCGAAATAGGCGTTGATCTAGGAAACGTATGGCATATGTATTAGGCCTATAACAGCGATAGTGATAGAGTTTTTGGTCACACAATAGATGACACAGGCAGTAACCCTAATTTTCTGACTGATATGTGGTTTTAGTATTAGGTTCCATTAATGATACTTTTAAAATTTTACACACAGTAATAATAAAAAACAATATATTAATCCTTTTATTTATGTCATTTAATCTAAAACAATAGTGGATACATTTTTAATTTTACCATTTACAATGAATATGTGTTTTTATGTTTCCATTGTGTTTCCACCAAACACATAGGTAGCTATTGTGGGTTAGTAACTTATTGTTTTCCTCTATTATTTTACCAATACAGTGTTGGGCTATTGTGGTGTTCAAAGTTTATCAATAAAATATTGTTATTATGCATAGCCATATACTTTCATTGCTCTAAATAATTTTTTTAAATAAGTCATTTTTAATTTTATTCAGTAATTAACCTACATTATTAAAAAGATTTTAAGATACATTATTAAAAGATTATAAAAAAGATATAGGTAATAGGTATGTTTCAACCATTATCCATGTAACTTATAAGGTATTTGTCTAGTCTCAATTATCCTATCACAAATTGTATACAGATGCCTATTAAGTTATAAATTATAGTTACCAAAAAAAAAAAAAAAAAAACATAAAATACCAGTGTAACAAACACAAATTAGAATTTTATGTAAACACAGCGAATTAATATTAATTTTTGCCATTATTATTTTGTTTCAATGACGGACTGTTGAGTATTATTATACAGGTAGCTGATCAAACAGAAGTGGAATACTCTCAAAATACCAATGAATAAATGGAGAAAATAGGTCTACACGAGAGTCTTCAAGAGCAAAAATACCGATGAAAAGGAAAAGGAATACGCATATTAAAAGAGATGAAAGAAGGAAAAAAATATGTAGAGAAGGCCGTGAGTACACAACAAAATCTGGTAAAGTTATAAAAGTAAGAATTATATGAGAAATGTGTAGATGTACTCTTAAGTGTTATGAAAATTAAATTAACATGACAAAATTGAATTTGTTTAATGTTTTTTAGGCATAAATATTTTAATATTCAAAACAAATACCTACCTGTTTGTGTGTAAGGAAAAAATAAATATAAAACTTATGTATTGTGAAAATCCAGCACAGTTTTTTGAATACAATTTTTCAATAAAAATACTTTTTTTAAGATCAAAATGAATTGTGAGTTTTTAAGAGTATGTAAGAATATCTTTTCTTACACATGAAACCCATACCAAAGTACAAGTCCCATTACAGCAGACAACAAAATCCTAATAAGGACAATCTAAGTTGTGATATCTGAAGAACAATCTGAAGACTGTATTCGGATTATTTCAGGACATTTATTTGTGAAGAGTTTATCATCGGATTCAAACTTCTCAAATCTTATACATGTAGTATATGTGATCATTTAGAAAATAAGTTTAAAATACTGAAGCCAATAAAGACTGTTGGAGAACAATGAGAGATTATATAGGGTAATAGCAAAGAATCTCCCAAAGACGTACATGTCACAATTGAATCACAGTAGACTTACAGCCAACTCTCCCAACTGTGAAACTGTCGTGTGTGCCAGCATGTAACTGCCCCAAGTTATAAACTTACACCATTGCCATCCATGATTCTGGAGATTATATTCATTTCCCATGTGTCGCTTGCTAATTGAATACTATAGAAAAATTTGAGATTCAGTTTATGTACTGCAGCAACTTCTCCACTAGTGATAGAAACCTTATTCGAATTCATCAATAGATAAATTCACTCAAATATTCAAGAACATTTAAAATTCGTCTCAAATTAACTTATTGACTATACAAATCAAATAACATTTATTCAGTAAATTGCTTACCTTTTACCTTTTAAGTAATACAATTCAGAAATTTAAATACGTTCAGTTTAGACGATACGGAAATGAGTTCATTAACATTTAAGTTGAATATTAAAACCAAACCTATAAAATAGAGGACTAACGAAAAAAAAAAAAAAAAACCACAACAAAAACGAAATTATTTACATTAACGATATTAAGTTGTGTCCAAAAATACATATATTATACAGAAAAAATAAATAAAAGAAAAATACCATAATAACTACATTTATAAATGCGTATAAATTAAACACGAATACACATATATACTGTACATATTTAAATGAGACATTCGTGATATACATAATAAAAAAGTAAAGAATTTCGTATATTTTGAGCTAAGTGCTAAAATTAAAATTTGAGGATTCAACACTAGTTGACATGCACATAATAATTAAAACATAAATAAATTGGAACAGAACTTTAATTAGTTATTAAGATCTAAATAATTATCCTTCTAAACACTACGACTAAATCACAACATGGGCGCATTATTTTATATAAAAAATGTTATAATAATTAAGTTAAACTGTTATATTATTGTTGTATTATAATTTATTTTTTTTCATTTTACAAGAAGGTCATTCAATTATAAATGTAAAAGCAGTTTTGAATCATAACATGGTTTTAAATAAAAGAGTTATAAAAATATGTGTCGTATAGGGATAATTATGTTTATAAAATACGGTTATTTGATATTAAATTACTTATCAGGTATATGCTATATTTTTTCGTCTTCTTTTTTTACGTTATGTTTGTTTAAATAATATACTATTTTAATTAAATATGAACGTAATAACCTATGTTTTCAAAAAAGTAGAGAGAATAAATTTTTTGAAACATTGGTGACCTCCTATTGGTTAAAGTAAAAAATATCAAAGAGGAATACCTAACATTAATGGGGTAGAAAATTGATGTTGAAAACTGTTTGGTGAATTTTATGCATGAAGTACTGTAAATTAGTTGATCCACGGTAATTGTATAAGGGTTGTATAAACTAATTAACCTTGCACTAAAAACCACATTTAACTAACATATTAACATTTAAATGACAGATTTGTCCAAGATTGGTTTTTATACGGCACAGCATAAAGAGATTATCTCTCTGGTATAAAAAATACTCATAATAGAAAGACATTTTCACATTTATTTTGCTAAATTAATTTTAAAATATTGGGGCTGAGCACGGCCAATCCATTGACCTGGTATCGAAAATTGTTGCAACATATCAAGGTACACTATCATGTTGATGGTTCTCTCTTGGAAAAAAAAGGCCGTATATTTTTCTCTTACTCAACTCACAAAAAAGTTCACTTTAGGGTTATCACGATCATGTTGCAATGTTTCATTTGGATTTTCACAGCCCCAAATCCTACAGTGATGTTGTGTTAACCTTGCCACTTAAGTGAAAAGTTGACTCGTCAGAAAAGATTATGTTGTCCAAGAAATGTTCATCATCATCCACTCGATTTAACATATCCACACAGAAGTTCTTACGGGCACTCTTATCAGTGTCTTTAATTGCTTGTAAAAGCGAATATCGGCACGGTTTCAAATGCAAACGTTTTCTCAACACACGCTAAACCGTCGTATTTGGGACTGGCAACTCACGAGATGCACACCGGGTAGATTACGTAGGGCTGTTGACAAAAATTTGTCTCACTTGCTCAACGACTCCGTCAGATGTGCTTGGACGTCCTGAGGATTTCTTATGTTTCACTGAGCACCCTGTTTCTACAAAACATCTATGCCATTCATAAATTGTAGGCCTACTAGGAGGATCTTTAGCATACTTGGTACAAAAATAGCTCTGAACTGTTGTCGCCGACTTCGATTCTTCAATCCAAAACACACAGCTAGCACGCTCGGGACCAGTGAAGGCAGCCATCTTTAACATAACTGCCGCTAGCGCTTGTGCGATTAGGCACTAGCGGACTACGCGAGTCAAAACTTGATGTGTTTCCTTTCAAAACAACACTAAAACGTGCTCTATAGTTTTTGGAATAATTTTATATGAATTTTCAAAGTTGTACAGTCCTTTTTAAAACACCCTGTATATTGTGCACGTTTGCTGAGATTTTGTCCTTTATAAAAGCCCTATTGAGGCTAAAACATGAATCATCTAATATCTTAGTGACTTTTGGGGATTTGGGGATTTCTAACATATACAATATATATATAGTGCTTTGACATTATTATGTTGACAAATTATATTAATTAGCTGAACGGTTACAAAATATGACTGCCTATTTAGGATATTTAATCATGAACTATTTAAAAATTCAAAATACAACCGCAAATTTGTACATCTTGATTATAAATAAATATTGAGTTCGACTTAAACGATGGTATACTTGATAGATCAAAACTAGAAGACAAATTTCACATAGAGTAAGATTATTTATTTAATAAATAACAACAAGAATAACACATACATGAAACAAATAAGAACATGAATAAATAGACGTTTTGTTGGTGAGAGTTTTTGTTCTTTTGATCATATAGGTCAAGATTTTGATAAAACACACTTTTCCATATTTTTCAGGTCTGCAAACTTATGTTACTTTAGCTAAAAATATAATTTCATATTGGCATCACTAATATCTAAACTTATATCAGTCATAACATTTTATTTTGGATCATGAAATATAAATATTTTATCGTCTTTTTAAATAATTTTAGGATTCTATTACTTTCTACTAGTTAAGCTAATGAAGAAGGGTTGGAGTTTCATATGAGTGGTTTGTACAAAACAAATTCCTTTTTATTTCGTTCCAAAACAAATAAAAAGTATAAATATTGGGCAGCAGCACAGCTTTAAATATGAATTTTATTTCTATTTTATTTCAATAATGTTTCTGTGACATATTATTCTTGTATATCGTGTAACATATCGTCAATGGTCAATAAAATCAGAATATAAATATAATGACACATTGCAAACTAACATATTACTATTAGGACGAGATACAACTGACATCAATAAAATAAATATACGTTAAATTAACGACTATCTAAATAACACTATTGATATTAATTATTATTTTAATTAATCAAAATCAAAAGATAAATTAAAGATTATACAATAATAATCTCATTCCCTTCAAATTTTAAAATATATAATGAATATAAATACCGTATATTACGAAAATGCCTCCAGTTTTCATAACAGAGGAACTACTCTACAAAGTAAAAGAACCAGGCGTACTCGTAAATGGCTTCTGAATTGAATATCATACTCAGTTACATCCTTATTCAGAATGAGGTGACATTTAAATTTAATGTATAGAATTAATAGAACAATAATAAATATTCTGAATAATTAAAGCACATAACAAGAATTTTTTTTAAATATAATAGTTTCAAACTGAATTATTATAAAATGTTATTAATATGTCAATAATGTCTAATTAGGTAACAAATCGCATACAATTTTGGAATCAATTATATTTAAATACTAACTACATAGCATCTACAATATTGAAGTAAGAGATGTGTTTTATTAAATTATAACGGTGATATCTTCGGAATAAAACAAAAACCGTAATATTAATCAAATCTCAAATCTATGAATTGAATATTTTATTCGCAAACAACCTTGTTTAAACAATAATTGTTTACGCGAAGTTTTCAAAAATTTGGCAAAAATATGACAATAACTTTAACAGTAGAGTAATTATTATATTTTTTTTAACAACTGTAAGTTTGAGGTAATTTGACTAACGGAATTTTAAAATTTTTTTTTTAAGAGATTTTTGGAAAATTATGTAAAAAACCAACAAAAGTGCTTACCCTTATATGTTAACTATTACACACATAATATATAATGTTTACGTACTCACCTAGAAAATAGAGAAATATTAATAGATTCCATTCAGTGAAAAAAAATAAATAATTAATCTACTGTTTCCCTTCTTTGCTGATTTTTGGCATACCACATTCCAAGTTTAATCCGAAAGACATGTTACTCATTACAATGAAATAGGACAATTTTTTGAGGGAAATTAAAATGTTACGTAACGAGAAAAGGGGGGGGGAATATCAGATTTAATAACTTTTTGTCCAAGATATTTTGTTCAATTTAATTTTTCGGGTTCATTTTAGAGGATATTAATGTTTTGAGTAGATTTGTAAAAACACTACTTAGATTTGTAATACATTGGTTAAACCAAATTAATTACCTTTAAGATTAAAAGTCTTTTACTTTAATCCAGCGCCCTCTTGCATTGCAGTTTCAAGGTGACCTAACTCATGGTCTAAACATGTTGGCTAAATGATGTTAGTGTTGATATTGCAGTCTGGTTCTTATAAATAACATGTACGGAAATAACCTTGTTGCAAAATAGAACCGTACAAAAAACTCTATGAGAAGATGTGAAGATTTGGATAATGTACAAGACAATTATTTTTAATTTATACATATTAGCAAAAATTCAATCTTAAATAATTCTCAGTCTCAATTTGTATCTATATTAAAAGTATAAATACTTTACATACATATATATTTATTGAGTGATTTATGACCATATGGGTAATTTATATTTAAAGTTTAATATCCCAATACCAAACAACTGAATACATGTAGCCTAAATAAAAATTACAGTTTGAAAATAAAAGTAAAATAAATACATATTTACATGTCGAAAAGAAAACAGCATTAAATTAAACTCGTTAATAGCATTAATATGACATTTTACGAATAAAACAAAAATATGTAAATAGTTTACATTGTTTTAATTAACTTACATCTGTAATTAAAAATTCCACAAGCACTTTTACTAAGAACTGAAATCTTAAAATTCTAGCTAATTGTATCAAACTAAATTGTTACTGTGAATATAATTGTGACACTTTGAACCTACATATAAATAATTATAGAACATTTTTTATATTCTGTCTTCATTACGTATTTGCCTGACAAATTGACAGCGATTATTGAAACTTGCTATGACCAAATTAACATTAAAATAAAGTTCTTAAAATAAAATAACATTATTTTTATTTGATTTGGAGTTTTTCTTTCATTTCAATCCTAATGAATTTCCATACGTAGTTTATATATATTACAAAAGACCAACAAATTTACTTTATTAATAACAAACACATCGGTTTTTATATTTTGTCTGTACCTTAAAATATAACAAAGATATTAACAAAAAATATATCTCTTTGCAGTTGTCAACAATACCCAGAATTACTCCATAATTAGGTAAGTTTTTTGTAATGTTAGTGGTTTTTGAGAAATTTTACTTTAAGATTTGAAACGGCCGCCATTTTAAAAATATTCAAAAGAACGATCTATTTTTTCGTACAGTGATAAACAGTCACGCAACAAATAGGTATACAAAGTTTGAGCCAATCTTAATTTCTTTTCTACTTGTAAAAATATTAAGTATTTTGTAAAAAAATCAAAATGGTGGATAACTACAATACAAAGCATTTACGGGCTTATGTACCTGGAAATTTTTTCATCAGTATGTTATGTAGAATTACTTCCAGGAATTTGGTCTCGTCTTTAAAATACACCCTAATACGCAAAAAAACGTGATTTGATGTACTTTGTAGTATATTTGGTCATAGCTATCTGGTACAAGTCTATTCAAAAGGCGAATTACAATGCTAATATGTTTGAAGAGCAAAGCGTTAAAATCCTCAGTTTTGTTAAATAATCACTACAAAACATTACACAAACTTTCTTTCTTATCTATCCTCAAAACATAGGCTTATCAATTAACCCATCTAGTTTGTTGTGAAAATGTGCATTCCTTTATTCAGTTAGCTTAATCTTACAATGCCTTCTCTACTGCAGGAATAAAGGAGAGGTGTCTCACATTATCTAAATAAAATATGGATCGGTTCCAGGTATAGCAAAAGAGCAAAACTTTATGGCCAGGAGTTTAGTAGTTGCAAGTGTACAATATCAGAAAACAAAATACAATAACAAAAAGAAGATTTTCGTTTAATATTGAAAATCAAATTTGCAAATAAACATGTTTACAACAGTTCAAAATGTTTAAATAAATAGTCAATTTTATATAGTAGAATATTACAATTGATAAATATAATATTATTTCTCAATACATTACTATTTTTCATAAGGAAAACTTTAATTAATATTTACGTTAGATCTTTCATCATTTACTAAAGATTATTTTATTTATGGAGCTGCTAAAGCCCTCGGAGACACAATGGGAGGCACACAAATAGAAGTAGTAAGCACAAAAGCATACAAATTAAAATATTAAAAACCTAATACATGATAGTAACAATTATTATACTTATTCATGATAAAATGAAACAAAACAAAAAAGTCATGTGTTGAGCGTATTTCTATAAATCTGTAATAATTGTAAAAATAATATAAATTAAGGTAATAATTTTTTCCCCAATTAACAGAAACTTTCTTTTTTATATTCCCATTTATTCTGTGATGTACAAACATAATAATTACATTTTATTATAATAATATTCCTTACAGCAAGTGTAGGCAAATATGAAAATATAGTTTACATTTAAAAACAAAATAAATATTTTAATCATATTTATTAATTTGCAATTTAATAGTTTGATAATTTATTTTACATTAATTTATATTACAAAAAGTATACATGAGAATATATTGAACAAAACAATTTACTCAATAATGTAAATATAATATTGTACATTTTATTGCTCAATAGTATATATACTATTGTATATTCTTTATTAGTGTACGTTTTGTAATATATACATTAATGAAAAATAAATTTCTAAACTATTACATTGCAAATGAATAAACATAATTAGTTTTATTTTGTTTTTAAAGGTAAACTATTTACTTAACAGTCTGACTCTCTGTGACATCACTGAACATAGCTATAAAACAAAAGTCTGAATAACTGTTTACCAACTACTACAAGTTTACCACCTACTAGATTCCTGTGTTTGAAATTAGTCAACACTGAAAAAACTCGTTGCTATAGCAACAAATTAATAGTAATGATAATGACAGCTAATGTTTTTAAATAAGGGAGTCTTATGGGAAATAAAGATAAAACTAAAACAATTATTTTTAGACGGGGAGGGAGATTATGTGCACGTGAAAAATGGTTTTGGGAGGAAGAAAAGTTTAGAAGTAGTAAATGAGTTCAAATATTTAGGAATCACATTGACGCCTACCCTGAGTTATTGTGCGCATGAAAGGGTAAGGGAAACCACAACAAAATTCGTCCTCAATAACCTTTTTAGTGATTTTTCGTTAAAAATAACGTACCGTACCTGTTTCTGCAGAAAGGACAGTTCAAAACGCGATTTGTAGAGCGATAAAAGGGTACCTTTAACAATGGCGATATAAAACTTGTATATAATTTTAATTGTATAAAGGTAATTGTATATAAAACTTACCTTTAAATACTGTTGAAACTCTCTCTACATAATAAAATAATTTGAGCATTATCTAGTTTAGATTCACTATCATTGTATGATTATTCTTACTATAGGTGTTTTTTTTTATAAACAATTACTAGGAATTTGTTAAACAAATAATAATATCATTAAGGAAACTTATTTATATAAAAGTTTTTATTGATTTTGATGTGGAAAATAACCTCCTGTAGTTTTGGGACAATTTGCGGATAAACTGAGAATGGTAAAACATGTTAGTCGTAGATTTATTGTTTCTTCAGAAAATAATTAAAACTACAAAAATTTGTTTTATTGCCCAACAAAGTTGAGCATTTCAAAAATGCAATTAATGTATTATAATAAAAAGGTACTTTCACAATTCACTTCTATCTCTCGTATTTAACTGAGTATATATTTTTACAATGAGAACTTTGAATAATTTTCTTGTGTATAGCTTTGGAAGTACTAGTTTCTCGATTGAATCTACTTTAGAATAATATTAATAATATTTTGTAATAATTAATGGAGTTACATTAATAACATACAATTCTTGTTTTAGTTAAACAAATACAAATTTCAAAGAAAAACATTTTAAAATCTTTCGTAGCAATCAAAATGTAACAAGTGTTATTGTAGTTGCCATAAAATGTAATACATTGTTGTTTGTTATAATCACAATATATATTTAAGGTGATATTTTTTTTCCAATGACAGAACTTTATTTTAACAACGTAACGGAGAATTATAAAAAACAATAAAGGCTTGATTTAATATCTCTCTAGTTATCGTAACAAAAAAAGTTTTCCAACCCTGAGGCTATTGGAGTATTCGACTGATAGTTTTATTTTCTTTCCCTACTTTGTGTATGTATATATATATATATATATATATATATATATATATATAACCAAGATATTTCTTGTGTTTAAATAAACAAGATAAAAGGAACATAAGGAATAATGTAGCGTATTCATTTAAATTGAAAGTAAACAACTTAACTTTACAAACTAGTTAGACTGGATTGATAAAACAATTTTAATGTAAATTATGATGACAATCAGTTATTCAGTTCCAAAAATAATAGTAGCATTCCGATCTTGATACTATTGTATATTCTAATTAATTAATGCTAGGGTTTTTCTCTACTGTTCTTTTCCTACTGTACATATAAAAAAGATCAAGGTTTTTTCGATTTGAAAAAAAAAATCGTTACAATTTATATTGAAATTTTAAAATAATGCTAGTTAACTAACTTAATAATATAGTTTAAATAAACTGATAATACAATTATAAATACATACGAGAAGAATAACGTAAATATTTCTTGGTATACAAATCATAGAAAGATTGTATTTGTTACCACTATAGCATTACGAAAAGAGTGACTTAAAATTTTCTTGGTAAACTGATAATGGGACTAATATTTAATTTAACAACTAAAATGCCACGACTTCAATTACTTTGGTTAACGGATAGTATATATTTATTTGTAACACTACAATACTACGAAAATGGAGTAAACTGATAATATACAACATAAAGTAGGAAAAGAACATAAAAGCTAGCCGTCGAACAAGAGAAACTAGATAAGAAAACGAAAGAGAGGAATTTAACCCAAGACTGGATAAAAAAAAGTTAAGATTCAGAGGAATGGCTTTACATACGTTTTGCTGTATTAGTTTTTTGTTAGGATATTTAGAGAGAAATCAAATCAAACTTCTCCGTTACATTAATAAAATAAAATTCTGTTATTGGTAATAAATAAACACCTTAAATATATATTGTAATCCTAACAAACAAAATCTATTACACTTTTCTGGTTGCTACTATAACACTTGATATATTTCCATTGCTATATAAGATTTTAAAATGATATACTTTGATATTTGTACTTGTAATTTTATTAATGTAATTTCATTTAATATTTATTAATATTATAAAATAGAATAAATCATGAAACTAGTACTTCCAATAGTGTACTCTTGAAAATTATTCAAAGTTCTCATTTTAACTAAATATACTCAGTTTATTAGGAGAGGTGGAAGTGCGTTGTGAAGAGTGGTTTATTATATACTGTACGTTAATGTAATTTTTGAATTGCTCAACTTTGTTGGGCAATAAGGCAAATATTTGTAGTTTTAATTATTTTCTGAGGAAACAAAAAATCTAGAACTAATAAGTTTTACCACCATTATTGGTTATCCAAAGCTTCAGGAGGTTATTTTCCACAATAAATTCAATGAACATTTTCATTTAAATTCGTTTCCTAAATGTTTGGTTTTTAACTAACCATTATTATTTGTGTAACAAATACAAACCCCATGTAATTTCGTAACAAAAATAGCTTATAGTAAGAATTAAACATACAATCTAGTAAATATAAATTAGTTATTGTTCAAATGTATTAGTTATTAGATATTTCTGTATTAGTTTGTTGGTCGGATATTTAGAGAGAAATTTAATCAAACATTTAAAAGTCCCCAATAATGAAATTGTGTTATTGGTAATAAATAAACATCTAAAGTATAATTAGTAATCTCAACAAATAAAATGTTGACAATAAAACATTGATACGTTTCGATTGCTACGGGAGATTGAAAAATATTTTTGAATACTATTTATATATACCTAAAACAAGATATGTGTTTATTGATGTAATTTCAAATAATAATATAAAATATTAAATAATATTATAAAATAGTTTCAATGGTCTAACCCATATTTTCCAACTTTGTACGTATATGAAAGTTATCAATACGGGAAGAGATAGAAGTGCACCGTGTAGTGTACAAACATATATATACAACAATGATATTTTTTGAAATGCTTACTGTTGCTGGTCAATAAGACCTTACAAGATAAAGTGCGATTCTTAGGTATCCGAAATTTCAGAAACTTATTCCTCACATCAACACTAATGTGTTTTTTCCAAAACTTCTGGATAGTTTAAAGAAACGACAATCTATAGCTTAAATGTTAAACTGCTCAAGCATGTAAAAGGAAGTTTCTAAAAGCAGGTTTTACATTATATAATTAATACTATTTGTTAGAAGGAACCTCAAATATTTACATTCTGGAAGTCTGTATTTTCAATAGTGTACACATATGAAAATTTTCCAAGTGTTCACTGAAAAGTTGTGTTTACAGTTTTTAATCGGAGATATAGAAATTTACTAAATCTTCTATTATCTATTACATTGATAATAACACAGAATCAATACGATGTCTGTTTGAAAATTTAAAACTATGATATAATAAAACAAAAAAAATAATTAATTAATTTTTTAATCGTCGTTAGTCTTGAAGTGAGAAACATTTCCATGATTTTTTAACGATAAATTCACTTTAACTGAATTCGGTTTATTAAATAAAATCCTCAACGAATACCCTAGGAGCGCTGTAGTAGCTTACCGGTTGCCTGTTGAAGAGAGGTGAAGTAAGGTGAGGTCGCATTAGTGAGGAGAAAGTTCTACACCAGACAGTCATGTTACCCTCGTTGTAAGAATTTGCATTACGCCCGACTAACAACGTGTACATTTTTCTTTCTGTAGTATTTTATACTAAATACTAAAAGTATATTGTTAAATGGATACAAATATAAAAATATATTAATTTCTGTCTGGAAAAATAATAATTTATTAGTATTACAAATGTACGACTATTTTGACTATTGAGTTATACAAGTTACAACTTATTGATTAAAAATCTGTAGCATTATGCCACACAGAAACAGATTATTTCAGACATTCTTCACAAAACAATTTCTATGTGACCAACATAATGTTAATAGTGTTCTTTAAAACGTTTTGTTTTTAAGCCATTCCTCTATTACAGTATTCTATCACTAAGGTTCTGTAAAATCTTTTGATTATTTTAAGATTATAATCCCAATACATGTTTTTGTCTTTAAACCATTTCTCTATTACAATATTCTATGACTAAGACTATTTAAAAAATTTGATTGTTTTAAGCTGATGATGCCATCAAAATATTTTCTTTTAAAACCATTTATCTATTACAATATTCCATGACTACGACTCTTTAAATTTATTTTGATTGTTTGCTGATGATGCCATCAAAATATTTTTGTCTTTAAACCAATTCTTTATAACAATAGGCTGTCTAAGGTTCTCTTGTTTATTTTAAGATGATGATGCTATCAACATTTTTTGCCTTTATTAACCAATTTCTCTACTAAAATAGAGCTCTTTAAAGTTATTTTGATTATTTTAAGATGATGGTGCGTGTGTATGAGTGCGCGCGCGCGGGTGTGTGTTTGATGGATTAGAGTCATCTCTTTCACATTTCCCTCGTGACTTTTCCGAACGTGACGCTATTAGAATTCTTGTGGGCTATTGCGTTTTTAAATTACACTCCAATAACAATTATTTGTATTTAAAATAAAACTAGATTTAGTTGCTAAAACTGTTACCTTTTGTGCAGTTTTATATGCGTGTATAGCCAATGATTGAACATAACGTTCAAGATCGGATAATTGAAAAACTTGACCTAATAATAAATAAAATTTGCACACACATACATATTTATAGACATGAATATTTTATTTTATCAAAATATGATGACAAAAAGGCAATAGATAATAAATATAAATATAAATATATTTAATATTATATAATAATAATTTTATAAAGTGATATGCATATTTCAACTCCTGCCTTTATCAACAAAGAAAAGGAAATATATTTTAAAATATTTATAGTATGAAATTCCATTCAGGGGCTTGTTTATAGTGAGTATGGGTGTTGTTTTCTCGGAGTACATGTGATGGATTCACACCATTCTTCATCTAGTCTTTGGTTATATTCCGTATCATGTGTCTTAACCTACTCTTGTTCTCTTGAGATCATCACGCCATTAGATTATTCGAGGGCTAGGAATCTCTACTGTATGGTTTCCTATCTTTTTAGGGCAATAATGCCCGGGAGGTTTTTCACATTAAAATATGTTAAACTATTTTATGTTAACTGTGGTTTATGAGTTATTGGATTGCAAAAATACGCTGAAACAGTGATTAATGTAGTTAAGATAGTTACCTTTTACATTTAGTTATCTTAGACCTATTACATTATTCAGCTTATTTGTGCTTTTTCTATAGAGGTTGTTAAAAAAAATATTAAAAGTTCCTGTTAGAAGTTAAAATATCATATGTTGGGTTTTCTCAATAAAAACAAATGTGTCTTGTTATGAATCAAATGATTTTCAATAGTTATGGAACAACATTAATCAAGTTTGTAGTTTCGTTGAAATATAAAATAACATCTAATAAAATTCTAACAAATTTGTAACTCCTAATCAAATGATTTTCAATATTTATGGAACAACATTAATCTAGTTTGTAGATTCATTGAAATATAACACAACATGTAACAAAATGTTTAGAAAATTATAGTTAAATTTTTTATCTTCCTAAGAAAAAAAAAATTGAATGACGTCAACACAGTAGTCAAAATTTAGCATTTTCCCGTAACACGTAAATATGTGAGTTGACATTTTCTAGAGTTTTTAGGATTTTATTACATTTTTTCTCTTTACAGCGATCACAGGAGAGAGTATAAAAGCTTTAGAAAGGATTTAAGAAGCAGACATCTAAAGTAACCAACATCTATCATTCACGCTCTGATAGCACAGTCCTTTAGCATCCTACTTTATTTATTCCCTTATGTATAAATTTTAAAACATGAAAAAAGTTTATTTTATCCATAATTAACAAAGAAAAATCTTCTTATTTAAAAAAATCGCAATGGAAACGTTTTAATAAGTTGAATCTATTTTGTATTTTCCATTATTTTCATATAAAAAGTTCAAAGGAAATTTTATAGAACGTTTCGGTTTTAAGGTATTGATTTTTATTTTATTTCATGTTTAAAGATTTAATTTTTAGTTGCTCATGATTTAAAGAACGTAGAGGTGGAAGGGATAGAGAATAATCTAAAGGGTCTAATTCTGTAATTTATGATTTAATATAGAATCATTTCCTAGTGTCTGTTGGTCTGGCAATGCTCTAGATCCAAAAGCGTGCAGCGTTTTTTAATAAAATGTGGCAATAAAGGCATATATTGTGATATTTTATATTTCTTTGTTACTGAAAAATTGAGGGTATCTGTAATAATAATACAAATCAAAATTCAATTTATCAAAATGTAGTGGTTACCATCTCTCAAATTACACATGTTGCCTGAGGAAATAAGTCGGCTACAGGACTGTCATAAAAAACGTAATTTGCCAAAATACAGTTTATTTTGTAATGTTAGTAAAATGTGAATATTATTGACACAAATCTGTGTCTAGTTCTGAATTAAAATTCTGAAATAATTTGCAAAAAACAATGAAAAATACATTGTAGCCGTCATTGAAAGCTTGATTTTTATGAAATATTTTTTCTTTGCTGTGTGTGCGTTTATGACACAAGCAAAATAAGTTTAGGACCTTTATTTAAATTTATAATACTTTGTCAAAGATGGGTGTCCATGCTTCATTTTAACTTTTTGATTGACAATTGACTTTTACAGAAATGATATTTATGTTGATTATTTGTGTTTGTTTTTGGGGAAAGTTTGTGCAAGGCTTTTGCACCATTAATTTATATTGTCTTTAACCTGATCAAAATACAGTAAGGTCAATTAGGTTTATTGATTTGATAACTTCTGGATTCAAAATAAATGTGCAAGTTGACACAGGAAGTATTTTATTTTGTTTTCTCTTTTAAAAGATGACAGAAAGATACAATTATAAAAATGTTATGGGGGATTTAAGAAGCAGACAACTAAATTTTTACCAATAACGTCACTGATCATTCACTTTAGCATTCTGAGTTATATATATTCTTGTAGGTCAAAATCTTATAGGCTACAACTGATATTGATTTATGGTTTCCATACTTCCTTTAGAGAATTTTATAAAACTAAATACAACTTTAACTGGTTCTAAATAAAATAATAAAACATTCAATATCATTTTCATAATAGATTAATAAGGTATATTTTTATACCTCCAGTTGATAATGGATGTTTAGGTAAATTTATTTATATGTTTATTGTTAGCACTTCCACCTTTATACGATTTCAAATAACTTTTGCCTTTTTTCCCTGCAATTCAAAATTTATTTTTGCCTTTGTTTGATGTGATGTGGTTTCAACAAGATAGTGCACCCGTAGACTTTGAAAGAAAGGTTGGTCCGCCGCTGGATTGGTCGAAAGTTTGATTATTTCTTTTGGGGGAATTTAAAACAGAACGTTCATAAAAATAAGCCAAAAATATTATTGATTTACCACACCGTATTCTTGAAGAGAAAACACAGATTTCACCAGAAATGATAGAACATGCAATTAATTACCTTTACAGATTAGCGCACTGCCAAACTGTGAGACGTATTACGTCTCATGCTTTAATTGGTTCACGTTAATTAAATTTAAAAAAAAAACTTTAACGTTCCACTGTGACTGTAGCCTACGTTTGCTTAAAGATAGCGAGTGATTGCGATTAGTTTGTTTGCGATAGGTTATCAGCTGATCGAGTTAGACGTTGTGTGTTTAGGCAGAGTGAGGTCTGGACTGCAGGTTCACCGATAAATTGTGTGCACAACTAAACTTAAACTTACGTGAACAAGTCGGTTGGATTTAAAATAAAGTGTTATATTTGTTAAATTATGAACGACTATCGACGTTTAATATTACACTTATTCAGAGCGAAGTGAAAGAAAAAAAAACTGTTTTTATGTGTGTTGGACAAGTTTTATTCCGTAGAATAGGGAACTTAATATTTCATCTTCCGCTGAAAATTTCGAGTTTACGTTGTACCATGTTGTTCTTTTGAGTGTTGTTATGCTTAAATAAAGACATTAAGTTTTATGTTAATATTGCGAACTTGGTTCTTGCCGATATATACACGCTCCTACTAGTGCGCTGGCTGACATCGTGGGACTCTCACGGACAATTTGGAACAAGCTTCGTCACCTCGCTACATACAGATTTTTTTTTTTTTAGTTCAGCTAAGGATAAAAAAAAAGACAAACAATCTTACATAAAGAAACTGTTTAAATGACAATTATTTTGTTTTGTAATTTTTAACATTGACCATTATTTAATATTAATTAATGAAATCTTAACAGAAAAATATCGGCTAGTTTTGAAACAGATTATAATTTATTGTTTTGTTTATTCTTTTGTAATTTAATATAAGTAGAGTATAAAAAAAGGATCAAACAATGTTTTTCTAGAAATGATAAAGTTAAATTTTGTAAAGGGCCCTATTTCAAAACTCTTGTTTATAAAATTGATTTTATTACAATCAGTTATTTTACGATGACGTCATCAATCATGCTTATGGGTTTGCAATAGTAAAAAAGTTATTTTAACTTTATAGTTATTTTATTTTGTTTTGTAATGAGTTTTTTAAAAAATATATCGTGTGTATATGTACTTTTATTTTTAAGGTAATTATTATTTGAAAATGGCAACTTATAAATTATAAGTTATAGAACTGAGTTTAACATTAAGTTCCAGACAGATCTTGTTTATTTTTTTTATCTATCTTCAAAGTGTTTCTTTTGTTGTCAAGTTATTGTTATGTTTTGTTTTTTTTGTATTTGCATTCTGGAGAGATATTATATTTCTTTTAGTTCTTTATCAAACAAAAGCTTAAATTCATTTGAACTATACCTGCAAACAAGTTTGTTGATAACCCTAGTTTTCTCGTTGTCTTGGCCAGTAGTAAAAGAAAATATTAATGTTAATCTTTAAAATTGCAAAATCTTCAACAGTACTTTTAATAAATAAGACAACGTGGCGCCCTTATTTAGAAGTTAATTATTCAAACAGAATATTATCTAATTTATTTTATTTAGTTCACAAGAATTCATGATATGAAACTTTGTAGGAGAATACAGCTCACGCCCCTTCTCCACTGTAGCTAGGCCACTTCTGTTTTGTGATAATTTTATTACAGGTACGTAATAACTGTCAATGGGAGGCATTTTGAACAGCGGAATTAAAAATATAAGCCTGAGATTCGCATCAGGTAATTGTAAATTTTACAAATGAAAACATATTTTTCATTTAAAAAATACTTGACATGTTGTTATTATTTATTCAATTATGATATTAATAAACTAATAAAGTTGTTTGTAAATTTAATTCACCTTACTTTAATACCTTCACCTATTTGTCTATTTAACGCAATAAAAGTTTCTTACCTACACTTTTAATTGAAGTATTTCAATAATGGCTGGTGAAAAGTAAGTAAATAGGTCGATTTAGTCTTGAAATTCCACTTTAAAATGATATGTCGTAGTACCCCATTACCATTAAACTTTTAAAACTTAAATTCAAGGTGGCAGCGGAAAATAACAAGTAGTTAAAAAGTAGAATTTTTGCATCTTTACTGATTCCCATCGGTTAATTTTTGATATCTGCAGCCATTTGTATAATAATCAATCGGTTCCAGACTTTTTACACATAGTGTATAGGTATTTTCAATGCTTTTGTTTTTCTTTCTTTCTTTTTTTTCCTTTCAAAATAAATGAAAACATTAAAGACTATTTCAATTACTTGTATAATGTAACCTATATTTAAACATTGAAGGTATTCGGCCCATAGAGAAAAACTTATGCTTTCTAAATTTAGTAAATTAAGAATTAATCTTCCTCCTCCGAAGATAGATATCTTAAATACTTCTTATATATGTAAGCTTCTGAAATGTTCTCCTCCTATATTTGTATGGATTCATTCTCCATCTTCGGTAAGTTTTTCTTTTCCTCCGAAAAAAATGACTTCAATAACACAAAGCCTATTTAAGAAAGCTTCATCAGTAATATCCATTTGATTAGACACAAATATAATAGGTTTTGACCAAGTCAACAAGGAATCATTTTTACATTCAACAGGATATTAATATTGTTTACCCTCACATATCCTTTTCCTAAGTTTATGTTAAACAATGAAACATCAAACACTTCAAATAATATTAACTGATGATATGAAGGGCGTAAACCTTGTAAAAAATAAATCCAACCCCCAGATAAAAAATAAACTTAAAATTGTGTTTTCCAATTAATTTATCTTTGATAAATGATGAATTACCAAGATTAGAAAGTCCATACAAATACAAACATGGTCTTTCTATTTAAAAAGAACTGTGATATTCATTCCACCACGAAACAACATCAAAAGTCCATTTATTATAAAAATAGCAATAATGTCTGAACCCAATAAATGCTTTTGAATTTTAGAACTTATAATAATTGAAATTAGGTTCTAAATATTTATAGATATGCTTATGTTAAAAAAAATGGATTTATGACTGAAAAGTCATCAACAGAAGAATGATGAATTTTTTAATTAAAGTTAAATTTTTAAATTTTAACATTTTGATAAGGATTAATGGCTTCCTCTGTAATATATTTTGACCAATTCCTTTCCTACAAGACTGCATATCTAAAGTACTAATATTTTCTCTAAAACAATTTGTAATAAATAATCTAAGATCATTAATAAATACAATACCTTTAAATCTTAAAAACGCATGTAAATGTGTACTTACACGCGAGTTTTCACAACAATTTTTAATAGTTACACAATAAGATTTTTGATTACAAAAACTTTCAACAAACAATTGTTTCAACTTTTGAAAATATAAACACAATAATAATATGGTACTAACGGGAAAGCAATGTTCTGGTGTACACTTGGTAAGAGACTGAATGTTCTCATCTCGTACGCTGGGGGAAGTCTCTGAAGTGGTAGGTTGTTGATTACTGATATCATCACGAATTGGTTTTGTTCTTAACATCTATTTACAACAAAATGGGAGCAACGATATTAAAATTAACATAATCAATATACCTTTTATAACCATTTAAATTAATATTATTTTAGCATACAAATCACAATAAATAATATCTTGATCTTCTTTCAAAACCCATAATACAAGGGGTATCTCAATACCTATACAAATCCCTCATTTTCTGTTCCTTTAATAGGGTTACCTTAAATTTCATTTGCCTACAAAAAAAGACACAAACATCAAGAGATACACCATTACCATAAAAGAAAGATGATATAACACATATAATTTTATAAGTTAAAGTAATCTGAAGAAATGTTTCAATAACAGTTCTAGACCAGCAAAAAGTTGGAAGAGTGTAGTCTTCAATTTCATCAATTGAATATTACCACCATTAATATTAAAAAATAAATAATATAATAGAGCTTATTCAGGTGTATTGAGAACCACGAATTCAGGTAACTAACTGTCTAACATGAGCCATTTTGTAACTGAAAAACATTGCCCTTTCTTTAAATTGTGACAAAACATTAAATAATATTATATATCAACATCAAAAGAAACAGTAATTAATAAATGAGAATTGTTATCATTTATAAGTGATAACCGATCAAATTTCTTTACAGCACATATAAAATAATGATTAGAAACATAACTATTTGTAGCATTCTGATCAGTTAAAATTTCAGTTATTTTTCGATCTTTAATTAAAAAATTAGTTTTAACTTGATAAACGTTTGGCTTACACATTAAATTTGTGACAATTACTTTCTTTCTTTTCATCATAGATTTCCAATTAGAATAATCAATAACGTCACCATCAATATTAGCACCACTACAATTTTTTATGTACAATATATCTCTGTCAGCTCCCTACATACATCTCTGACAAAACTTACCTACTCAGATAAATATGATACTTGAATGAATGGAGTTACCATTGGGTAATATGCTGTGATAGACAATGGTAATGAAACAACTCTTCCTTATAGAAAAACATAAAACAATTTAACTAAGTTGCTTACTTTTATGCAATTATTATATGCTAACTAGCAGACCCGGCAAACGTTGTTTTGCCATTTATATTTTTTTTAGAAAACATTTTTTTAGTTTAATAAAAATAACTATTTACTATAAGTGTGCGGGGATGTACTTATAATCGAAGGCGTTGCAAATAATTAAAGTATACTTTATTTAGGTTAATAAATTAATCTTTATTAACTTTACGAATATATTTTAAATTACAACAATTCTTTATTAATTATGACAGTTTGAAAAAAGATAGATTAATCTCTCAGCGCAATGGAGTTTACAATATTCTTGGTTAGTCCGTCTTTAGCCAGCACAAATAAACTGGATGGTTTTCCCACGCGAGAACATGCCACGTAAAGTTGTCCGTGGGAAAAGCATGGTGTTTCCAAATCTAAGCCACATACAGATAATGTTTGGCCTTGTGACTTATTGATCGTCATAGCGAATGCCAATCTAATTGGAAATTGAGTGCGTTTGAATTCAATTGGCACATCTGTAGGAATCATAGGGATTCGTGGCAGCAACACATTTTCGCCTCGAAACTTCCCATTCAAAATGGTGGCTTCAATGACATTTTTCATTAATTTCTTAATTACTAATCGTGTACCATTACACAGCTGTGGTGGGTTCAAGTTACGAAGTAGAATGATCGGAGCTCCAACCTTCAATTGTAAATTGTGTGGTGGCATGCCTGGCAAATCCAATGAATTTAAAAACTCAATTGGATAATTCACAGTTTCGTTGGTATCACAAACTGCATCGATAGATTTGTATGACACCAAATCCCCAGGCAACAACTGTTGTATTTTTAAATTTAATCCATTGACGTCCACATTTTTTGCTGACAAAATCGCTCTTTCTGCCAACCACTTATGATTTTGATATTGTGTGTGTACATCGGGAAATATGCGATCGATGAGAGTATTTTGCGAGTCGATGATTGTGCAGAAGTCTGTTTGTAATTTTATACATCCAGTATTTTCATGTACAGCAACTTTCCCATCGCCAATATCTATTAGTTGTTTAGAGAAAGTTTCGGCGGATGGATCCCGAAGCAATTGAACACGCATGTTCATCGTCAGTTGTACTTTTTCAACATTACGCCACAGTCGCGATGATTTTAAGCAAGCATTGATTTCATCAGCGTACGTTGAACGTGGAATAACGGGAAGAGTTTGTCTGAAATCACCTGAAAGTTGTAACAAAGTGCCGCCAAATAGTTTATCATTGTTTTTTATATCCCTCAATGTCCTATCCAATGCCTCAAGCGAATGTTTATGTGCCATAGTGCATTCATCCCAAATAATAATTTTACATTGTTTCAGCAATGCCCGTAGTCGATTGTTTTCTTATGTTGCACACTGCATCTGGATTATTTTGAATGTTCAATGGCAGCTTAAGTGCTGAATGAGCTGTTATGCCTCCATCTAATAAAGTTGCTGCAATGCCAGAAGATGCAACGGCCAATGCGATGCCATTTTTTGATCGTATTTCGGCAAGTAGTAGCGAAATAAGGAATGTTTTGCCAGTTCCACCTGGTGCATCAAAAAAAAAAGAATCCTCCTTGTCCTGCCGATTATATATTATATTGCCATCTAGAAACGCTATTGCGGATTTGTAGATAGAATAATAAATTTGTATGTATTTCTATATGCTGTACCATTAATATAATAAATAAAAATTTTTTGTCGAAATAATTAAATAAAAAAATTAGGGGTGAACCACCCTTAATATTTAAGGGGATGAAAATAGTTGTTGTCCGATTCTCAGGCCTAACGGATATGTACACAAAATTTCTTTAAAATCGGTCGAGCCATTTCGGAGGAGTATAATGACTAACACTGTGACATGAGAATTTTAGCCATTTCGGTGGAGTATAATTAGGGGTGAACCTCCCTTAACATTTAGGGGGATGGAAAAATAGATGTTGTCCGATTTCCAGACCTAACGGATATGTACACAAAATTTCACGAAAATCGGTGGAGCCATTTCGGTGGAGTATAATTAGGGGTGAACCTCCCTTAACATTTAGGGGGATGAAAAATAGATGTTGTCCGATTCTCAGGCCTAACGGATATGTACACAAAATTTCACGAAAATCGGTGGAGCCATTTCGGTGGAGTATAATTAGGGGTGAACCTACTTAACATTTAGGGGGATGAAAAATTGTTGTTGTCCAATTCTCAGGCCTAACGGATATGTACACAAAATTTCTTTAAAATCGGTCGAGACATTTCGGAGGAGTATAATGACTAACACCGTGACATGAGAATTTTAGCCATTTCGGTGGAGTATAATTTAGGGGTAAACCTCCCTTAACATTTATGGGGATGAAAAATAGATGTGGTCCGATTCTCAGGCCTAACGGATATGTACACAAAATTTCATTAAAATCGTCAAGCCATTTCGGAGGAGTATAATGACTAACACCGTGACATGAGAATTTTATATATCGGAAAAATTAAATAAAAAAATTAGGGGTGAACCACCCTTAACATTTAGGGGGATGAAAAATAGATGTTGCCCGATTTCCAGACCTAACGGATATGTACACCAAATTTCACGAAAATCGGTGGAGCCATTTCGGTGGAGTATAATTAGTGGTGAACCACCCTTAACATTTAGGGGGATGAAAAATATATGTTGTCCGATTCTCAGGCCTAACGGATATGTACACAAAATTTCTTTAAAATCGGTCGAGCCATTTCGGAGGAGTATAATGACTAACACTGTGACATGAGAATTTTAGCCATTTCGGTGGAGTATAATTAGGGGTGAACCTCCCTTAACATTTAAGGGGATGTAAAATAGATGTTGTCCGATTTCCAGACCTAACGGATATGTACACAAAATTTCACGAAAATCGGTGGAGCCATTTCGGTGGAGTATAATTAGGGGTGAACCTCCCTCAACATTTATGGGGATGTAAAATAGATGTGGTCCGATTCTCAGGCCTAACGGATATGTACACAAAATTTCATTAAAATCGTCAAGCCATTTCGGAGGAGTATAATGACTAATACCGTGACATGAGAATTTTATATATCGGAAAAATTAAATAATAAAATTAGGGGTGAACCACCCTTAACATTTAGGGGGATGAAAAATAGATTTTGCCCGTTTTCCAGACCTAACGGATATGTACACAAAATTTCACGAAAATCGGTGGAGTTATTTCGGTGGAGTATAATTAGGGGTGAACCTCCCTCAACATTTAGGGGATGAAAAATAGATGTTGTCCGATTCTCAGGCCTAACGGATATGTACACAAAATTTCATTACAATCGGTCGAGCCATTTCGGAGGAGTATAAATGACTAACACCGTGACATGAGAATTTTATATATCGGAAAAATTAAATAAAAAAATTAGGGGTGAACCAACCTTAACATTTAGGGGGATGAAAAATAGATGTGGTCCGATTCTCAGGCCTAACGGATATGTACACAAAATTTCATTAAAATCGTCAAGCCATATCGGAGGAGTATAATGACTAACACCGTGACATGAGAATTTTATATATCGGAAAAATTAAATAAAAAAATTAGGGGTGAACCACCCTTAACATTTAGGGGGATGAAAAATAGATGTTGCCCGATTTCCAGACCTAACGGATATGTACACCAAATTTCACGAAAATCGGTGGAGTCATTTTGGTGGAGTATAATTAGGGGTGAACCACCCTTAACATTTAGGGGGATGAAAAATAGATGTTGTCCGATTCTCAGGCCTAACGGATATGTACACAAAATTTCTTTAAAATCGGTTGAGCCATTTCGGAGGAGTATAATGACTAACACTGTGACATGAGAATTTTAGCCATTTCGGTGGAGTATAATTAGGGGTGAACCTCCCTTAACATTTAAGGGGATGTAAAATAGATGTTGTCCGATTTCCAGACCTAACGGATATGTACACAAAATTTCACGAAAATCGGTGGAGCCATTTCGGTGGAGTATAATTAGGGGTGAACCTCCCTCAACATTTAAAGGGATGAAAAATAGATGTTGTCCGATTCTCAGGCCTAACGGATATGTACACAAAATTTCTTTAAAATCGGTCGAGTCATTTAGGAGGAGTATAATGACTAACACCGTGACATGAGAATTTTATATATCGGAAAAATTAAATAAAAAAATTAGGGGTGAACCACCCTTAACATTTAGGGGGATGAAAAATAGATGTTGCCCGATTTCCAGACCTAACGGATATGTACACCAAATTTCACGAAAATCGGTGGAGTCATTTTGGTGGAGTATAATTAGGGGTGAACCACCCTTAACATTTAGGGGGATGAAAAATAGATGTTGTCCGATTCTCAGGCCTAACGGATATGTACACAAAATTTCTTTAAAATCGGTTGAGCCATTTCGGAGGAGTATAATGACTAACACTGTGACATGAGAATTTTAGCCATTTCGGTGGAGTATAATTAGGGGTGAACCTCCCTTAACATTTAAGGGGATGTAAAATAGATGTTGTCCGATATCCAGACCTAACGGATATGTACACAAAATTTCACGAAAATCGGTGGAGCCATTTCGGTGGAGTATAATTAGGGGTGAACCTCCCTCAACATTTAAAGGGATGAAAAATAGATGTTGTCCGATTCTCAGGCCTAACGGATATGTACACAAAATTTCTTTAAAATCGGTCGAGTCATTTCGGAGGAGTATAATGACTAACACCGTGACATGAGAATTTTATATATCGGAAAAATTAAATAATAAAATTAGGGGTGAACCACCCTTAACATTTAGGGGGATGAAAAATAGATTTTGCCCGTTTTCCAGACCTAACGGATATGTACACAAAATTTCACGAAAATCGGTGGAGCCATTTCGGTGGAGTATAATTAGGGGTGAACCTCCCTCAACATTTAGGGGATGAAAAATAGATGTTGTCCGATTCTCAGGCCTAACGGATATGTACACAAAATTTCATTACAATCGGTCGAGCCATTTCGGAGGAGTATAAATGACTAACACCGTGACATGAGAATTTTATATATAAGAGGGGTGAACCACCCTTAACATTTAGGGGGATGAAAAATAGATTTTGCCCGTTTTCCAGACCTAACGGATATGTACACAAAATTTCACGAAAATCGGTGGAGCCATTTCGGTGGAGTATAATTAGGGGTGAACCACCCTTAACATTTAGGGGATGAAAAATAGATGTTGTCCGATTCTCAGGCCTAACGGATATGTACACAAAATTTCATTACAATCGGTCGAGCCATTTCGGAGGAGTATAAATGACTAACACCGTGACATGAGAATTTTATATATAAGAGGGGTGAACCACCCTTAACATTTAGGGGGATGAAAAATAGATTTTGCCCGTTTTCCAGACCTAACGGATATGTACACAAAATTTCACGAAAATCGGTGGATCCATTTCGGTGGAGTATAATTAGGGGTGAACCACCCTTAACATTTAGGGGATGAAAAATAGATGTTGTCCGATTCTCAGGCCTAACGGATATGTAGGCTACACAAAATTTCATTACAATCGGTCGAGCCATTTCGGAGGAGTATAAATGACTAACACCGTGACATGAGAATTTTATATATAAGAATAACATAAACTAAAAGTAAAATAACATAATTTATAAATAAAAGTATCTTCTTTTTTGAAAGAATAAATATAGATTATTAACTGTACTTATAATTTTACCACATTTTTATTAGTTCGGTTTCCGTCATATCTGTCTGTCAGTCTGTCCGGGTGGATTTTGCAATCGAGTTTAAAATAACTTCCTGATAAGCTGGAGACCTGAAATTTTTAACATAGGTCAGAATTGGATGACAATACAATATTCAATTGGTTTCTTGTCTCTACGTTTCTTTAAACAATAGTTGTTTAAACAAATAAAAATTGGCCAATGAGATATATACTTAAAATTTTAAACATGGGTCGAGGATGGATAACAATGCAATATTAACTCTGTTCCTTGTCTGCAAGATTGTTTAAACAATATTTGATAAGAGTAGTGTCAGCTTTGCGAACTTTGCATGTTCTGCAGTGTAGTATACAGCATCAGCACTGTCGTTTGTGCTCTCTCGCGTTGCTGTAACAGCAGAACTGGCGTTTCAAGTGTGTACATTTACCTGTATGAGCGTATTGCGTTTCGACAATAGTTTAATGTGTAAATTGAATTTTCCAGTGGAAACATCCCGTTTCACGTGCTTTTGGTGATAGTGAATAGTGCGCTGAGTTTTCGCCGTCAGATGTGCATTCAATAGTGTGCTAAGCATATAAAATATGTGAATATTACATTTCTATCAATCGTTACAATGGTTAAAGAGACGGCTACTCAACGGAAGCACCGATTAGAGAATAAGAGTCCCTGTCAGAGTCTCATCAATATATACGAAACCGATTGAAATCTTTCACCCGGACATAAGATTAAAAAACAAAATAATAAATCAAATACATTTTTTTTTTTTAATATACCACGTTTTTAAAACGGTTTAAAAAGTATAAAATAATTTTTCGTGACCCTTCTACAATTTTGAGGGAGGATTGTTAGTGGCTATGGATATATTTGGAATACTTGGAGAGAAAAACGTGGGGCGCAGCCAGTAATTAATACAAGTAGACAATCCGGATGAATCCACAGCTAATTTCAGTGAATCGGAAATGAGATTCACTGTAATTTTTGCCTGCGCCCCAAGTTTTTCTCTCTAAGTATTCTAAATATATCCATAGCCACTAATAATCCTTTCTCAAAATTGTAGAAGGATCATGAAAAATTATCTTATACTTTTTAGTCCGTTTTAGAAACGTGGTATGTTAAAAAAAAGATTTATTATATTTAAAACATGTTTCCATTACTATGATATATTAAATTTGTCAGGTGGTTTAACATTTCTGCCATACCTAGTTTTATACCGATTAAGAATTTTAGTGTTTTCTGGGTTAGTGGAGGACTTCTAGTGGGGGACTCTGAATAGATGTATAATAATTTAAATATTGTGTTTTAGATTTATAATGGCCATTATTATATTCATCATACAAGAGGTTCTATTCTTTCTAATATTTTGTTTTATATAGCTCAATATATGATCTTGGTCGATAACGTTTTTTAATCATTTTTCTTTTACCCATTGTTTGTATTGCTTAATTAATACGTACTTATTCATATGTATTGTTAAATCTGGAAATTTATATGATTTTCTACTTTTTTGTACATTTTCTGATTTATTTGTCTATCAAGTAATTTATTTCTTACATTTTTCGTTATTATAGGTTTGAGGCATATGTCACTACATAGTATTATGTCTCTTATTTTCTTTGATAGAATATTTCAGCTGGAGATGGTATTCTGTTTGATACTGGCGTATTACGCTATTCTACTATTGCTAAATAGAGGTATGCACTTGTCATGTATGCAATTTTTAAGCAAATTTTTAATCCTTTGCACTCCACGTTTTGCCATTCCATTTGACTAAGGAAAATGTGGGCTAGTAGTTATATGATTAAAATTCCATTCTTTTGCGAACTTTTTTTAATATTTCACAAGAAAATTGAGTATCATTATCAGAAATAACATTCTTATGTATACCATGTCTGCTGAAAATCTCTTTTAAATGAATTACAACAAGTTCACTTGTAATATTTTCTATTTTAATTACGTCAGGAAATTTTGAAAAATAATATATAACAAGTCAATAATATACATCATACAACTGAAAATTCTCTGATTTTTTCACATGGTAATTTACGAATAGTAAACGGTAATAATGGTTCTTTTTTCTAATTTTTTAAAATACCTTACGAGTTTCACATTTAGATACAAAATATTGGATTTAACTGTTCATGTTAGGCCAATATATTATATTCCTGGCCTTTAGCTGTGTTTTAATAACACTATTATGAGACAAGTGTAAATGTTTTAACATTTCATGCCTTAAAGGTTTGGGTATTACTAAGGCTGTACCACTAAGTATAACATTTTTATAAGAGGTTAGGCCACTTCTTGGATTCCAATAAGTTCTTATTTCTAATGTAATGTTTGCTTATGATTAGGCCTCCCATTTAAAATATAATTTTTAAGTGTTTAAATTTCTGTGTCTATTTCGTTTAGGTCATTAATATTGTCTAGCTGTATATCAGTGATTTTTATATTATTTAAAACTAAATTTACATGAGCTTCAAGTTCTTCATCAATGTTTTCGAAGTTAACATCAATCAACTAATTCGAAGTAATATTTTTGTAGTTTTATTAGTAATTGCTGAAGGCGATGGGAAACTACATTCATATTTTTTTGGCGATACTAACTAATGGTTCATGATCAGATTCAACAATACATTTTGTACCGTTCAAGTACTGATCAAATCTTTCACATCCAAATAAAACAGCATTAATTTCCTTTTCTATCTGAGCATAGTGTTGTTGTGTGTGATTCAATGGTTTTGATGCATAGGCTACAGGCAGATTATTGTAATATGACTGCCGGTAACTCATCTTTGGCGGAATCCACAGACAAAACAATAGGCTTCTTTTCATCAAAATGTTGCAATACTGGTTTATTTGTTATTATCTGCTTGATTACAATAAAAGCTTTTGTATGGAGTTCTGCCCACGTAAATTCAACTTCATTCTTTAAAAATGACCTTAAATGTGCAGTTAAAATCGATATGTTGGGTATAAATTTGCTTACAAAATTTACCATGACTAAAAAACTGTCTAATGCTTTTTTATCCTTAGGTATTTTCATTTGATTAATTGTTTTTGTTTTGTTTTGATCAATTAATATACCCTTATTACTAATTCTATGGCCTAGGTATGTAATTTCGTTTACACCAATTTTACATTTATTTTTAATAAGTTTTATACTTTCTAAATTAAGCTTATTAAGTACTGTACCGACATACGTATTTTTTTCTTGAAGTAAATAGAACTTACTGCCGGGAAGTGCTGTACCCTAGCGTTCAAGTCCGAAAACAGCGTCAGGTGATTCTTGCCGTAGGCTTTCTAACGGTGCCTGCGGAGAACAGTTAGTTCGGAACTGAATTTTGCACTGATGACATTCGCTCGAAAAGTTTTCTAAAATTTATCTTTTACTTTAACTGTCATCATGTTGATCTATCTTTGTTATTTAAAAAAGTAAGAATAGTTTAATACAGACGCTTCACTAAAATGTGGCCAGTTTTTTTTCTTTCTAAATTTATAAAGAGAAATCAAAAACCATGACTTCGTCTTCATTCATCATTCCTCGTCTTAAAACATCTTTTGACAACTCTTGAACCAGGTAAAAGAAAGTTACCGTTTTATTTTACTGAGTTAACTATGTTAAAATATGTACTGTCTTTATAAATGTAAAAATTTAAAATCTGTTTTTAATTATAACTAAACTTTGCTTGTCAGTAAATTATAAGAGTATAAATTCAAACAGTCTTTTAAAACGAATAGCAATTCATTTTATTTCTAGTTGTTATAAAGTGAAATGATCAATTGACTTATTTAACATATATAACATTTCATTTTCAAAGAATTTGCAGTTTCAGAGCTTAGTTACAGAGAAATATATTACTTATAATCCTAGAACAGAAGTGTTTAAACTTGTAAATGGTCTCTGTTCATTTACTAATTCAAACCTGTATATTTCTCAGCTTATGCTGGTTCAAGCTGGAATTACAAGCTATAACTTCAAGCTATAACTTCAAGTTCAAACTCAAGTCCAGACATTTCATCTGAAGGACATTTCAGCTTTGTTTAAAATGCAAAAGTGAAAACTAAAAATAACCAAAGAACTTGAATTTATGTATTTTCATTAATTGATAACTTGTTGTGAAATTTGTTTAGAAAATGCTTTAAGTTTTTTTAACAATAATAACAATATATATATATATATATTTTTTAATGCAAAACTAAAGTAGCAGTTTAAGGGACAACCTAGCAATTTCGGACCTCACGACCCCTAAGGGGTTGATTTTACAAATTTATAAAGTAATGACGTCAATTACTAGTAAAATTTTCTAACATATTTTTTTTTTATATAATAAACCTTTTTTTTTTATAGTTGGCCAACTCAAATAATATATATTTATGTAACTACTTAATTTTTTCTAATAATTTAATCTTAGAATCATTTTTGTAACTTAAGTACTATTAACAAATTGTTACCATTATATTTGTTCACTAAAATATTTTTGTAATATAAAACATATGGGAGGGGGATTTGTTTAACGTTGTGTAATTATTTTGTTTTAAGGGCGTATCAACTATACACATGTATGGATATATGTATATATATATATATATATATATATATATATATATATATAAAAGTATGCATAAATAATCAATTGTTTCATTACAAATTGTTCTTTTTATTTAAAAAAAGGAAACTAATGTTATGTGTTAATTTGTTTTTCTGTAAATGGTTAACTCAGATACTGCTAGATTTAAAAGAGGCCAAGGTCACCGAGCGAACTAAATAACTAAATTTCTCCACTTGACATGACCATTCCTTTGGTTACAAAGCGCTCCTTCGTTTCTTGTTAAAATTTTCCCCTTCGAATGGTACAGTACATTTCTAAGCCTTTCATCATGTTATTTTTTATTCCCCCCCCCCCTATATTATCACATCATCTACATATACAGCCTCACCATTCATTTTTTCAAATATTTGCGCCGTCCTTTGGGAAAATATTTGCCGAACATGACAATAAGGTATCCTTAAAAATTTGTAACGCCCAAATGGAGTATTAAAAATACATAATTCACTACTACGTTCTGTAAGCTTAGTGTGCCAAAAGGCGTTCTTTGCGTCTAGAGTCCAAAATATTTTCGCACCTATAGCATGTAAAAAATAGTTCCACAATAATTATCTCATAAGTTACAGAATTATTACCGTTTTGTAAAATTTCCTATCAAATTTTATGCGATAAATATTCAGACAGATAATTATCTTCTCTAAAATTTGAATCAAGACAGATATTGAAACTTGTACCTAAAATATAGACATAAACTCTCTATAAGACCATTAACATATTAACCCTTTTGTTATAACCCATTATTGGATAAGCTTATGGTTTTTATTTATTCAGTTATACCATATGTTTATTAATTTTTATTAAAGCAGTAATTATGTGAATTTGTGAACTTAGTAAAAGTTAAAAAAATATTAAAACTTAAAAATAAAAGCTTATATACTAAAACATAAAAGAATAATATTTTCCCAATCAGATTTATAAATGTTTCTAATGAGTGTAATATGTTTATCAATATTTAAATTTAGAAGCTTATTACCAGAACATAATCTAGTATTTTAATAATACTTTTATACATTTTAAATAAAATACCATAGTCTTATAAAACCCACTTATAAATCAAAGTTTAACAAAATAATAATTTTCGATTTATTGTCGTTTTCATTATTTTTTATTATTCTTTTTTATTTTAACACAAATTATCCATAAGTCTACGAATTGTAGAATATATATTTTTTCCTCCTTAAAGTAAATTTATGTTTCTACTGAAAGTTTGTAAATTTCATAATTAAATTAGCAAATTATTTATGTTACAAACTTGGATAATATTTCTTACGAGCTTTGCATAGTTCACTTTTACTTATTGAATTGATGTTTTGAAGAGGAATAGCGTTCAAACAACGCTAGGATGTAAAGTTTATGATCACCGTTGCTAAAGTTCTTACAGTTGATTAATTATTAACTCACTTTAAATAGTTTCTAGTAGACTGAATCTCTTAATAACCACATGCTATATGTTTTGTTTACACCAACAAATTACTTATTCCTGATTGAATTGTTTACATTTAGTACAATTTATGATTTTTTATGAGTTTACTATAATTTATGAATTTTTTGAATGTTTATTTTAAAAAAAATATTCCATTTGATTTGTTCTAATATGATAATGCTAATATAAACAATACAATATGTAGGCCTATTATAATTTACAGCTAGAAAACAAAGTGAATTTACTTCTAAAACGATAACAAGTGATATTCGTTTTGTTTTATTTTATATTACTAATAAAGTGCTTCTAAAAAAATACAACTGTGTATGCTTAAAAGTATATTTTATTTCAACTATTATTTTATTGTAACCTCACTAAAATTAATATAATTGCCAATTAATCCTGTAAATTAAGCTATATATATTTAAGCTTACAGATATATATAAGCTGTAAATTATATATATATATATATATATATATATATATATATATATATTCATAATTTTCGCCTATATAGCGAATATAAAATCAATGAAATACTTGACATTCCATCAAATTTATTTAAAGTCCTACAATGGTTAGCGGTAAATATGCGAGACACCAACTAGATTATATAAAATTTACGAAAATCCATATACCTCACCTTAAATAATCAGGGTCGTGATGTGGTATGTAGGCCCAAGCTATGGCTAAAATCGGCGCCCCCACCCCAGGGAAAAATCGTAATTTTATACGATAACAATCCTGTTTTTGATTAGGAAAATGCAAAAATTATTGACAAGGAATCCAAAAAATGTCTGATATCAGAAATGATTCATAAAAAAAAAAGGATTATAATAATATTAATAAAAAAGAGGACAATTCAGTTCTAAAATCGAGCATATTTACCAATCTTGACAACATTTAAAAATTAATGTACGTATATGTATATATATATGAATAAGCCCAGGAATAAGCTATGTTATTGTAAAATTTTAAATATCGAGACTATGTTTATATGTTGCATATAAGAATCAGTTGTATTTTGTATAACACAGAAACCAATATAGTCGTCTAAAGTATTAGACTACAAACGCATAATTTTTTTTTTACCCACGGCGGCACCCAAGGGGACCGCCTCGGTCACCCCACCCACGCGACGGCCCTGTAGATAATTAATTAGAAATACTTCCTGACATGTTCGGCCCTGATCAACACTTCAAAATAATTTTAAAATAAATACTCTATACCAGAACATGTACTATACATAGACATGACACGACAATCAAAATTTATATTCAACATTGAAATGGGTAAGTGTTGGCGAAAACGTAAGAAGTTCCAGACGGAAGCTGCCAAAACAAAACAAATTATATAAAGAATGAAAACTTAACACAGGAAACAAACGGTATTGTTGGATACAATGTGAACTTTAGGCACCCGGAAGGTCTGTTTTATTGGAATCCAAAATCAAGGGAAAGTAACGTTGTGAAAAAAGGACGCTGTCAAATAGGAACATTTGTGCCTAGGAGGTTCTTAAACCTGGTCACTTGATATCTGGAAAAAAACTTTATTTTCAATTACTGTAAAATAAATTTTAACATCTTCTTTAAAAAATTAATTTTTCACAAATTTTATCTTTAATATTTATAAGATTTTGTTTGTTAAATTAATTTTTTTTGATATTTTTATTCTTAGTCCGTTGAAATTAATAAATACCGACTACTTTTTGTTTAAAATAAATTAAAGCATTTCTTATTTTAAAAAATACTTTAATGTAATATTATATCGATGGTGAAAAATAGAGCCATTCTGTTATAATTTATTTAGTAGAGTCTTTAGATAATTAAAAATAATAATTAGCAATTTAGATTTTAATTTTAGATTGGTAACAACAAAGGAGAGGGTAGAATTAATTTTACTCTACCACAGTGAGTTGGTGTGTTTTTATAACGTATCCTGACCTCATACCACCTTTTGGCACGTTCAGTATAATTGATTTTCTTATGCCTGTACAGGCTCCTTCACTTCTCTAGTGTTTAATATTTATTTTGGTGTCTCACTGATAAATCTTTTCCTAGTCAATTGTCAGCATTACACTATTATTTAAATGTGGTCTCCCCATTTAATTTAATCAATCAATTACACATAATAATAAATTCCAAATTAAAGAATTTGATTTAATATGAGTCAGTTTGTTATTAATTTAATTTGTTTTATTCCATACGAAATATAAATCTAAATGTAAAATATTTTTATAGTTTAAAGGTACAGCAGATAAATTTCAGTGGTAAAAAATCTTCTAACCACATATAAATGAAGTAGGCTACGTTGTCTTTCACAAAAGTTCAGTATAATTATTTTATTTATCTACATCATAACACCTTGAGTGAACTATATGGAGACTGAGATATGTGGTTTGGAAAAACTATAAAAGTATATTTAATTTATTGTTGAAAATGGAAGGAAACGTTTGTTGTCTCACCAACATTTTCTAGATAAAATGAAACGATTAAGATTTTTCTATTCAATATATTGAATCGAATATATTTTAATTTTCATTTATCAGTATACATACAAATATTTCTGTCATTAATTTATCTATTTCTAATTCAAACAATTAATTATGTTAAACAAGTCCGCGTTAGACTAGAGTGGTTAGGAATGCATGTTAGTTCCTGCGCTGCAGAAAGTGGATAGATTGGCGTGACTGATATTCTCCATTACCACAAAAAAAAAATATTGATGTGAATAAAGTGGAGCATTTGTTCCTGTTTTATATTTTTAGAGTAGTTACTTGATTTAAAATGAATGAAAAGGTCGAGTAATTACTTCGTCAATAATTGCTTGACTTTTCCTTAACACCAGCAATTACTTCAAAACCTGCGTGAATAAAATGAAATTGCTTAAAAATATTAGGTAATTACTTGTTTTTTGAAACTTGCTTAGGAACACACTTCACTTTGTGATAAGCTGCTGAAATAATAAGAATGCACGTACACGTGTGAGGAAAGAATTCATACTCCCAGGGAAGGAAAATAACAAGATTGAAAGAACTATTACGATTTGAAACTTAAAATGTATATTTTATAGTGGAAGAATTCTTACCAGAAAGGCGAAAAGGAATTGAATTGTTTTTGAGAAACTTTTGCGACATAGGATTTCAAAGTGGTATTCAAAATTGTATTCTTACACTCAATAATTTGTACCAAAAAGTAAATTTTACAACTGACAAAATTATTGAAAAATCAGGTTACTGGATTCGTTTCCCATCATTAGTTGAAGAAATAAACATTGACAAGACTAAGTGGGTAACACCTTCCCACTGTCATTGGAACTCTCGACTGCAACTATGTTGAAATAGAAAACGAACAACTTTGGAGATGAATATTTAAATCGAGTGCTATAAAATACAAATGTTCAAGCAATCTGCAACGTTAATGAACGGTTCGCAAGTGTTTCTATTGAGATGCCGGGTAGTCTCCAATTTGGAGGAGAAGTGTGGTTATAGACTTCGTTATGGTTTAGTTTCTTAGCATGAAGATTGTGGTTGAAGCCATGTGGAGGACAACAGAACAACTCTAAGACGACCCACACAAGGGAAACATTTGTTATTGGGAAATGTTTGGCCAGCTGAAACAAACATTTCCTGATTTATCAAACTGTGTCAGGGTGTCACTTGAGAGAGTTCCTTAAACTATTTTATCTTGTGAAGTTTTCCACAATATTTCAAAACATGAGATTTAAACTTTTTTAACATTAGAGATTTTATGGTTTTAGGTGTTCAACAGAGCCGCACCACGCGGTAGTGACTAGCAGGACGAGCAACCCTGAACACAGAGGCGATAGGGCTGAAAGCAATTACCGTGCCGATATTCTATGTTGTTGTTTTTTAAATTCATTATTATTATTTTTGAAGAAAAACAGATTTTGGTTAAAGAATGATTATAGGTTTATTTATCTATCTAATAAATCATTCATTTTATTAAAAAAATATATTTATTACAACGTGAAACTAAGGGCAGGACTCGAAATTTTAAATTAAAGTAGGTTTTCCATTGATTTCGGGTTCTTGATACCTTTAAGCAATCAAGGTGTCATGGCTTTGATTCATCATCATATTTCGTTCCTCTTTTTATAATTGAATTTCATTTAAATGAATTGAACAACAGAACCCGTCTTTTTAGTTGTGATGTGCTGTGATATTTTGTGTGTTCATCTTCATAAAAGTCAAACAAAGTTTTAGTTTTTCTTTTTTGATTAGGTATTACTTGATACCCTAATAAAAAAACCTAAAAAAACATAGCGATTAAAACAAAGATTTTAATATACTATACTATTTATTGAATGTATTTCTTTGGTTGATGCATTGAGGCTTCAGCTCAATCGGATGTTTCAGAGTTGTCCGCATCATTAGCCACTTTTACGATTTTTCCTTCTGTAGGCACTGGAATAGTCAATCCTGCAGAAACTCATCCTGTGATCTTGTTAATTATGGAATTAAACTCTGCAGTTCTTAAAATTTGATTCCCATTTTTAAAGTTTATTTGCTTCATTACCTGTCGCATTTGATTTTGCTAGTACGTTCCTTTTTAATAATTGATAATGGGACTTTGGTTTTTTCTAAAACTCTTGTTGTCAATTAGCTTGTTCTCATCTCTGCTCCAATCGTTCATCGCAGCTTCAACATAAACGAGAGAGCAAGCAGCAATATTTTCACAAGTCATGATTTTCCCCTCATCTAAGTGGATCTATTTCACGAGTTGATAAAATAAAATAAATCCTTTTTTAAAATATCGTCCAGACTCAATTTACGATCCCGCTGAAAAGGAAGTCTTTGTTATAGGAATCCAACTAAGATTCAGCAATAATATGACCTCACTACTGACCGCCACAATAACCAGAGCTAACGCCTTTAGATTTTTCGAGTGGGGTTGGCTGAAGTGTATAATGCACAAGAAAAAATTTAATACACTAGAAAAGTTAATTGCTCGTACTACAGACAAATCTAGAATAGTTGTGCTGGATTGAGGAGAGCAATGATTTTTATTTATTTTATTACTGAATCAATTAAATGTTAAATATACTTAGTTTAATAACAAAATATTTGGTTTCTGGAGTAATTTTGCGTATTGTTGACCATTAAAAAGAAATACTTATTCTGTTTTTTGACAATATCTGTTATCCATTGAGCTACAGAGGGTATACAAAATAATCATTAACAATATGTAATTAACAATGTAAATATTTTGGTAACTTATAATCGTTTTGTATAGTTATCGATTTTGGAGATATTTGACATTAAAAAAATATTAAACGGGCTCCATTTTGAAAATATTCGAAAGAAATTTCTGGTTTTTAGTACAATTATAGACGCTTATTCATCAAATAGGCATACACAGTTTGAGCTGATAATTTTTTCAGTTTAAAAAATATTAAGTATTCTGTAAAAAAAAGCGGGTAAGTAAAAAACAAAGTATTTCCGGACTTACGTTAAAATGAAGTTTTTTATTATTTTTGGTAGCAGAATAAGCTCGGAAAGTTCTCCGAACATTATGCAAATAACTTTGTGTATAATGTATTTCAGTCCAATACAATTTATTCTTGTAATCACAACACACATTATTGTAACTGTTTACCATTTATAAAACGTTATTATTATACGTATTATATAGTCATAAATAAAGTGATATATTTGGTCTTTCTTGATTAAAAACACTAGACCCTTCTCTACTTGTATCTAACTGATGTTAAAAAATGTCTTAATAAATTAATCATCTGGCTCAATTACATATTATTTAAGAGAAGTAAAAAAAAGGTCAAACTAGAAGAACTCATGCGGTTATTAGAAGCAGTTTTAGTTAAGAATTATTTCTTGTTTAATGAGAAATATTACTTCAGTGGGCACACCATTCTCGCTGAGCTCTTCTTTAAGAACTTCAAAAATAATTTTGTAATGTCCAATAAGAAAACAGCCTATCCGCATATGTATCTTATACTTGTTTTTACGTTCAATAACAGACAAATCGAAAATTATGTAAGTATAATAATCCTCCCTACATCTTAACCTAAACTTCACTTCTGAACTTGAAGTTAAAAAAATAATTAAATTTTTGGTCTAAACTATTATTAGAACATGTTTAAGACATATTTATATCATTTATCGCAAAAAGACCTATACTATCTAAGTATTAGATGACAACTCTAATCATCTGGAAAACGTTAAAACTTGTCTACTATTAAAAAAGTACACAGTAAATAAAGCATCACGTATTCTCTCCTTCCAAAAAAAAAAGGTGTTTACAAGATGAATTGGTATAAGTGGTAATTTTATATAGGACAAACAGGTATAAAGGACACATTCAATCATTAAAAACATATCCGATGCACTAACTATAAATATTTATGAACATATTTTTTGTAACTAAGTGTTGAATCTATGTCCAAAGAACACTGATATCTATGTGTCGGATGGACAAAAGTTATTGATTAGAGGAAGTACAAATTTACAATAGTTTAGGATAAAAACTTTTGTATATCCTTAACTCGCACTTAAATTTCAAAGGTAATCCCATTTATGAAGAAATAACTGTTGGCAACACTGCCCATCAGCTGTTTAATTCACTAATCGTGTGTAATATTTTAATTTATTCCGTGCTTTAAACACGTTGTGTTTTGGGTAATTTGTTGTTGTTTATGTGTGTTTTACATGTTATAACGCTATTTTAGGTGAAAACGACAATATAACTTTATAAAGTACATATTTTGTGATTAATATTTTATGTGTTTTGTCTATAGTGTTTTGATATTGTAATTAATCGAAAAGCAAATGTAAGCACTTATAAAACAAATACGATATATACGATTGTATGAAAAACTCTTGTAATTTTTATTAGAGAAAATAAGCTGACAAATCAAAATAAATTGTTATCACTATTGATTTTTTTCAACTTATATACTTTTTCTTAACCTATTTGTTGCATTTATACTATTTATTTTTCACTATCCCTAAGAAAATTGCTACACTTGTATCATACACCATAGTTTTTATATGCACATTAAATATAATTTTTATAACAATTCAATTAATAAAGTTTAAAATGTAGTACTTTTACAGTTATAAATATAATCACACAGTCCATAAAATCAGTTATTAACAAAAAAAAAAAAAAAAAAATTGTATCTCTGTAAAATTCATATCTTGCGTTATATATACTTTTCTCGCCTTCATCATTTAAAAGTTATTGTAACATATTCCAATATAATTACGCTTTTCTCTTTAGCAATAGCCTAAGCTAAATGAAAGCTAGAAGGACTAATGAAAGATAGATTAAACTACTGGTATTTGTAACACCTGTCAAATAATAACTGACCCATAGGAAGCTAGTAAGGTATCGTCTACTAATGTGGGTTATGAGAAATGTATCTGGCGAGTAGCCAGAATATAGCGGGGGTAGCCACGTAATTAAGAGACGAGTCCCATTGTATTTCGGAATACTGTTTTGTCGACTTAATCGAACAAAATGAAACAATGGATAGATCTCTATTTGGTTTCTGCTTTCATCATCCCAACTTCAATACTTTGTTCCTCTCTGTTAAGAAGGTTTAAGTACTATAATTCTATTATAGCTGAAATAAGACCAACCCCCTTTCCTCCACCAACGAACTAAAGATAGTATCATTAAAAGTGCTATTTAAAGCTGTAAATTGCTAATTATAATTACTGATATTGGTCCATTGGTCAAACTTTGTAAGTTACCATAATATGACAAAAATATGTGAAAAATAAATACGAACTATTTATTTTATAAAGTTGAAATATAAACAATATTAAATGGCAATGTGTTGACAACTTGTATGATCTTAATAATTAATTACTGTAATATGGAGTAGTAATTGATTTTTACACATTACAAAAGATAATATTATTTTGACCTTAGATAAATAAAATTGAATATCTTTGTTTCTATACCCTTCAATTCCATTTAATTACACGAAATTTTACAAAACTTTAGACAATGTATACAATGAATATATCGACAAAAAACCCTTACAGTTTCACTTGTTGTTATTCAAAAAATATTTAAACATAGATATTTAGAAAAATAAGAAACTCAACTAAGAACTCGAGCTAAAAATAAAGAAAGTGAAAATTTTACACCAACTTTCTCACACGACCATGTTAAGAAAAAAAAAATAAAAAAATTCCCCTTCAACCTATCTCTATTTTACTTTCAAGGAACAAAAATTATAAGTTTCTATATTACTTAGTTCTTTCACCACGTATCTCTAATCGGAAATATTTGGTGTGAAATGGTCCCGACTTATCAATTAATTGTTGGTAAATTGTTTTATTTTTATTATAATCACATATTTAAATATTACATATGCTATCATCTCTTTTGTCATAAATTTGTTAAGAGCTGAAATTGCATTTACTTAAAATCCGACTTGTAATGACTGATTAAAAATTCATTTTCATTTTGTCAATTACTCCTTTTTTTTAATTATTTTTTTATTACAACTGAGGCATGCCTCATCTAGCAATTTTCCTTTATCATATGTGTTCGCTGTGTGCTGGGGTGCAGTCCGACGGCTGGTCCCAATGTGGTTACTGCCTAGTGAGGTCCATTGGCTTGGTCCTTTTCAGCCTTCTTGTGATGTTGTCACTGCGGTGCAGCAATTGGACAATCTCTGTATTCTTGTGCTGCTCTAGCCTGCGACGATGCTTAACAGAGAGCCTCTTGATGACTTCCTCAACAGGCTCAATGCCTAGGTCCTTACGTATGTTGTCATTCCTCACATACCATGGGGCGTTGACAATCATTCTCAATACTTTATTTTGGAAAACTTGTATTATGCTACTGTTGCTTTTCTTTGTACATCCCCAGAGTGGTGCACCATAGGTCCATATTGGTCTTAGAACTTGCTTGTACAATAGTGTTTTGTTGCTTATTGACAGTTCGGAATTCCTTCCAAAAAGCCAATACATTTTATTGAATTTGAGCTTTAGCTCGACTTTTTTCTTTTTTACATGCTCCTTCCATCTGAGCTTTGCATCGAGTGTCATCCCGAGATACTTTGCACTGTTTACGTATGTTATCTTCCTTTCATTTAATGTTATTGGTGCTGGTTCGTATCTTCTATTGGTAAAATTAATATGAACAGATTTTGATTCATTGAGCTTTAGTCTCCAATTTTTTGTCCATTGACTTACTGCGTTGGTAGCATTCTGTAATTTTTCTGTGGCTTCTAAAATGTTGTCACCAACTGTTAGAATTGCTGTATCGTCGGCAAAAGTCGCCACTGTGGAATTTCCATTAACTGGTATATCTCTGGTGTACAGAAGGTACAGTACAGGGCCAAGGACACTTCCCTGGGGTACTCCTGCTTTGATTGTTTTAATTTGTGAGTAGTCATGTTCATATCTAACACGAAAGTGTCTCTCACGAAGGTATGACTTCATAATTCTGTAGAACTGCTCCGGCAAGTCCCGTTCCAGTTTATGTTCCAGCCCACAGTGCCAGACTCCGTCGAACGCCTGCGCCCCGTCGAGAAATACGCCCGAGCAGATCTGTTTCCTCTCCATAGCTTCCTCTACTATCTCCACCACTCTGTGAACCTGCTCAATGGTCGAGTGTTTTGCCCGAAAACCGAACTGATGTGCAGGTATGAGCTTCCTATCTTCTATAATAACCTTAAGTCTTTTAAGAAGGAGTTTCTCGAAGATTTTGGATAGTATTGGCAGTAATGAGATTGGACGGTATGAGGTTACCTTATGAAGTGGTTTACCCGGCTTAGGTAACATGATGACTTCTGCTACCTTCCATTGATTAGGAACATACTGTAACCTAAATGCTGCATTAACAATGGACAGTAGTTTCCTCAAGGCTTTTTCCGGAAGTTCTTTAACTATTTGCCCTGTAATCAGATCATAACCTGGAGCTTTTTTAGGATGTAAGTTATGTTTAATTTCGTTTTTTAATTCCTTTAGTGTTACTGGTATGATTTCTTGTTTATCTATTTTGTTTACTTTTGGTAGGTGTTCATTTGCCGTTTGCTTGGGAAGCGGACGGAATATTTGTTCCAGATGCTCTGCAAAAAGCTCAGCCTTTTCATTTGCACTTCGAGCCCAGGCCTGTTCGTTTATTTTAACTGGTGGTATTTGCACTACAGGTCTCTTAATTCCCTTAATGGCACGCCATAGGGAGTAGTCGGTGTCTTTGTCAGCTGTTAGGTTTTCTAGGTATTTATTAATTGTTTGGTTTTTAACCTCCTTTATTAATTCCTTGAGTTTATTTGTTAAATTGTTGAGTCTGGTTTTGTTTTCAGGGGTACGATTAATTTGCCATTTTTTTCGGGCTCTCCGTTTCAGATCTACCATTTGTTTGACTTCAACAGGATAGTATATGTCATTGTTTCTTTTCGTTTGCCGAGCCGGTGTACTTTCCCATGCTGCTTGTTGTATGTTCTCTATCAACCGTTCGGTTTCGTCTTCCAGTTGGTATGGGGTTTTGATCTCTGCTAGGAGTTTTATATTGTCATTGAGGAATTTTCGAAAGTATTGCCAGTTGGTTCTGTTGTTAGTAAGCCTGGCTGTATTTTCTTTCTTGATTATTGTGTCACTAATTGTCATTATAACAGGCGTGTGGTCTGAACTTAGCCCTTCGTAGTTTTTTACTTCCATGTATCTGTGTGAAAGACCTCTGGTCACAAAGAAGTCAATTGTATCCGGTATTTTGTTTGTATCTGACGGCCAGTATGTCGGCTTACCGCCGGAGTGAAAGCTACACTGGCATTCTTGACCAGCTGCAAACATCTCTCTACCTTTCGTTGTAGTCAATCTTGAACCCCAATAAGTATTTTTGGCATTGAAGTCTCCACCAATGATACATCTACTTCCTAGGGATCTAAACAAGGTTATATACTCTTCTTTTTTAATACTGTGTCTCGGGGGGCAGTATATAGCTGAAACGGTGAATTTCTTGTGTTTCCCAGTCTCTACATTCACAGTTGTAACCTGCATTGCTTCGTCTTCGATCCTGGCGTTTTCCCAGTGTTTCAGATGCTGTTTTATTAGTATTGTTGATCCCCCTCTTGCTCTGTTGGCCGGGTGTATAGAATGATAACAAAAATATCCTCTTATTTGTACATGAGTTTCTCTGGTGAAGTGGCTCTCTGATATCAGGCAGATGTCTATTTTTTCTGTATTAAGGAACACCTCCAGCTCAGGGATATGTCGCAGCAGTCCATTTGCATTCCAACAAGCTATATTAATTGTGCTGTTCATTTGCGGTTTTTGTGCACTTTGCCTGTTCTTGATTCCAGATACTGAAGCTTTGTGAAAATATTCTTATTTATCTCCTTTTGCTCTTCTAATCTTTCTGATAGTGATGTTAGATTTCTTAGTATTTCTTTAAGTACTTTTTTATCGTTGCTCTCGTTTGATTCTTCTCCCCTCAGGTTCTTAACTGTTCCTGCATACGACTTGCTTTCATTGCTTTCACGCTTTTCATGACTCCTTTCAATTTGTACTTCTTTTGCTTTTGAGGGGATGTAATATTTTTTGCTTTTTTACCGCTGTTAATATCCTGAAGAAAGAAAGACAAGTAGACGAACATGGAAATGAAAGGGTTACGAAGAGAGGTCTACCACTCTTCATGTTAACTTTTAACAATAAAGAAAAGATAGAAAATATCTATAACATAAAAACGATTCTCAGTATGAAAGTCAAAATTGAACCGCTGCGCAAAACAACGGACATCATACCACAATGCAAGAAATGCCAAGGTTTTAACCACACCCAAAAATATTGTCAAAAATAACCCAGGTGTGTGAAATGCGTTGGCAAACATGACACGAGCAAGTGCCTAGTGAGAAGGGATACGCCCCCAAAGTGTGTGAATTGTGGTGGGCAACATCCGGCTAACTACCGTGGATGTGAGGTAGCTAAACACTTGCAGAAAATAAGAAACCAAAACAGGAAACCACATAACAGATACAATTACTCCTGAACAATAATTTTATTTTACTTCCAATTTAACAAACTAATTTATCTTTTACATTATTTATCATTTATATTAATGGTCAAGTATCAGTAAAATTGACACTGTAACTGTAAGAAGCGTTACCAGACATAAACACAGGGGGAAAATATACAAAATATCTGATTTATTAAAAGTTTAATAACTGTATTACACGTTTAGTTTGTGGTTTCCGTAGTTATTATTTAGTACCGATTTTATCCGTGAATTAACTAGCTCCTTCTAACATTACTATATATAATAAAAAAACATGTCGGGAGTTATTTAAAAAGATAACCAATTGAAAATAATTAATGCAAGATTAAAATTAAAATTATATATATAGTGAATTGATTATTAAATATGTAACTATCCTAGACATAAAACTCTAGAGGAATCCCATATTATAAATACAAAATCCAAATATATTACAATTATTGTATACTAATAAGTTGTTAGTTTTATGCTGTAGATATTTTAAAATACTGTTATATATTTGTGTGCATTTAGATATTAATTTTATTGTACTAAAATTTTAGATTATATTATTTAAAAGTTGTTTTGTTATATTATATTCACCTTAAAAAATAATAAAGAAAAGTCTCTATTTATTGTCATGCTATTTCGGCAATGTGTTACCAACATTGTGTATTATGACATAAAATTCGAAGAAAAAACTTCTGAAACCGAATTAACAACAATTAATTTGGTTGATTAATAAGTTTACTTCCAGATAAGAAATAAGTAGTACCTAAGATTTCCGCTTGCTTACAATATTAGTTAAATAGATAATAAATATTTATTGATTGATCTGGAACAAATTATATATATATATATATATATATATATATATATATATATATATATATATATATTATTAGGGCTAAGGAACTTCTTGGAATGTATAAGACCCGGCAATTAATTCCAGGTTCTGTTGATTACTTTGTTGGTCCAGTTGGTAATAACCTCCTGGTAATCCCTAGGGCCAAAGCCATACATAGGAAGTGGCCCTGTAAACGGTTTAGATGCACCAAGTTTAGCTTGCTGATCTGCTTCCTCATTGCCTGCTATTCCCTCATGCCCTGGCAACCAGCCAGAGAAGTTCAAATTTATTCTTCTCCGCCAGCTGGCTTAGGGCCTGATTGCACTCGTGAAGTATCTTTGATCTCAATTTGTTACATTGAAGTGCTTTTAATGCCGCTTGACTATCCGACAAGACGCTAATTTTCTGTTTGCATTGGTTTTTGGTGATCAGATGATTCGCACCATATGGATGGCATGTACCTCTGCTAGAAAGATGGTGGCGTCTGCACTGAGGGACACATGTCTTTTGAACCTTGGTCCCACCACTCCTGACCCCACACCACCTTCCATTTAGGATCCATCTGTGATCCACTTTTGGGAGTCCGCCGGCACACATTCCGTGCCTCCCGTTCAGTTTTCCTTAACGGGGAAGCACACTTTGTATTTATGATCAAAAATCATTTTTACTTTCATCTGGTCGCTCACTGCAGCCATATCCAATAAAGGAGTGGCTCCGAGGATTTCCAGTTGTCCTGTGAGGTTTTCTACTTTAAAATGGTATTCCTCATGTAGTTTGAGGATCTGCTTCATAAATTCCTCCTTAATTAGGTAGGGGATCCAAGCCTAGAAGGATCTCCAGAGCGGCAGTGGGTGTTGTTTTCATGGCACGTAAGATGCTTAGACATGCTAGTCTTTGCACTTTAGCCAACTTTGCTTGCGCGGTACTTTGGTCTACCTTCCTCCACCAAACTGCTGATTCATAGAGGATAGCGGGTCTAACGACCTTTTTGTAGATCCGGTTATTAGCTCTGGGACTCTAACCCCACGTTTTGCCAACCATTTGGCGGCACGACCATAGTGTTTTAATGGCCTTGTCGGTCGTCTTAGATAGGTGACTCTCCCACGTTAACGTTTGATCCAGTGTCACCCCAAGGTATTTAATCTCCTTAGAGAGGGGAATGGTGGTTCTATTTAGGTGAAAGCTAGGTTAATTTAAATTCTTTCGTTTAGTAAATGGAACAATAGTGGTCTTTAACGGGTTTATGTTCGTGCCCTCTTTGAGACACCAGTTTTTTGCTAGGTTAATGACTTTTTGCATTCCCTCCCCTATAACGGAGTCATGTTTACCCCTCACAGTTATGGTTATGTCATCAGCATAACCAAGAAAGTCAAACTACCAGCTTGACTACGTTCATCCACTACCAGCGACCACAGCAGTGGGAAGATAACTCCCCCTTGTGTGCAGCCTCTTGTGGTACCTACCTCATGTGTAGCGCTACCAATGCTGGTGGATATCTGTCTACCCATCAGCTTATTGTTTATCCATTGAATGATAAAGTTGTGAATCCCTCTTTTCATGAGAGACTGTGTCATTGACAGCATTGTCAATGGCGCCCTCTATGTCCATAAAGACTGATAGGGCTATCCCTTTTGACTCATGCGCTCCCTCTATGGCATTGACAAGTTGATGCAATGCTGATATTGTTGATTTGCCTTTTTCGTAGGCAAATTGGTATTTATGAAGAGGTGCGATTGTAAAAACCTCCATTCTAATATATTGGTCCAGTAGTTTCTCCATTGTTTTGAACATTAACGACGAGAGACTTATTGGACGATAAGACTTTAGGTCGTCCAGGGGTATGAAGTATGACCCCTTGTATAGAATACTTGAGGAACGTGGCCATATAACAAACTGGATTTAAACATTTTGATCAGTTTTGAGATTAATATGTCCTGCCCTCTCTGAATGAGTGCCGGGAAGACTACACCAGGGCCTGGAGCCTTAAAAGGCTTAAAGGATCCTATGGCCCACTCAATCCTAACAGGCGATGCAAATTTGTTGACAAGGGGACAGTCAATCTTGAGTTCTGCTCTGCTCCTTATGGAACCATTGTACTCCCTTGTTTCTCCAGGTGCTATAAAACCTGGAAAATGTTTTTGTTAATTAAACTTCAACAGTTTCCTCGAAGGTTGATGTTATGGTGCCAACTTCACGTTTAAGTGCACCAATGTTTTCTTGAGTCCCCTTTGAAAGAGCCTCCTGCACTCTGCTAATTTCAGGTGCTTCATTAAGATTCTCACAGCAGGTCCTCCATGAGCTACACTTCGATTTACGAAGTGTTACATTGAACTCAGTAAGCGCCTTACGGTACTCTCCCGAGTTATTTGTTCTCTTTGATTTATTAAATTCCCTTCTGGCCTTGCTTCGCAGTTTGCTAAGCTCATTGTTTCACCAGGGTACTTTGCTGTTAGTTTTTTTGGTTTTGAGAGGACAGCTATCCTCATTATGGCCTCCGTTGTGAGGTTAGGTGTACTCTCCAGATCGTTTATAGATCTTATTTGGTTTTGGTATATCCTTCATGCCATTTTGTAGGTTACCTTTGTATCCCTCCCATTCGGTCTTGGTAGGAACCCTATATGTTTGGTTAATCATGCTACAAGCCCCCACTTTGAACATGATCAAACAGTGATCAGAAAAAGAAGCCTACCCAGACATTCCCCAATTACTTATTAGTTTTGAAACACCTCTAGACACTAAGGTTAAATCGAGTACCTCCTGCCTTATGGAGTTTATAAATGTTGGGCGATTGCCCTTATGAGCCGCCACCATGTTAGTAGTAAGTATTCATAAAGTAACTCACCTCGATCGATGGTGTCGGTGATCCCCCAGATGGTATTGTGGGCATTGGCATCGACACCCATGATTAGATATTTCCTGTTGGATTCGCAGTAGCTGATGAGTTGTTTCACCGTTTCTGGTGACGCCTCCTTCTCCTCTCCAGGAAAGTATGCCGAGGTCATAACTACCTCCTTCTTTCCTCCAGGGACACTCAGCTCTGGCATTACTGTGGCTGTATCAGCATCTGAGAATTCTGAGAGAATCATTATAAAATGGTTTTGTTAATCAGAATCGTCGCACTTGGTGCCAGGGCAGATTTATCATAAATCAACTTACAGTTTTTGGTACCTAGTCCACAAAAACGTCCCCCCACTGACCCAGGGCTCCGAACTAGTTATACCATTTTTGTGCCTTGAGCACAGATTTTGCATAAGGTGGCAGAAGCAGCCTTCGCATGGTGGAGGTTCACGCACTCTATATTCAAGATGAGTCTGAGGAATCAGGGCCAGTCCCTTCATCCTACGTCACCTCCATGGTTAGCGTGTCCTGAGAATCGGATTGCTCCTCCTCCGTGGTTTTTGTATTCTGAGGATCAAATTTCTCTTCCTCCGTGGTGGTTGTGTTCTGAGGATCGGATTTTTCCTTCTCCATGGTGGTTATGTCCTGAGGATCGGATTGCTCCTCCTCCAGTGGTGGTTCATTAGGTTTCCTTAGCTTGACAGCCACCTCCTTGAACCCAAAAGATAATATACTACCCAGGGATTCCACTATGGACCCTGAGTTTTGGTCGAGTGAGAGGATTAGGAGTGCAGATGTACCCCTCGCCTCCTTCTTTACCACCCTCCAGGTGGAGGTGTTGATTCCATGATTATGCCCTTGGATCGGATGTGTCATCCTCTCCGCCGGCATTGCCGCTGAGTTGGAGAAGTAACCCAGTAGGATACATCCTTGAAGAATGTCTGCCTCCTTGGTGGCCCACAGCTCTGAACCTTTCCAAGGGTGTACATCAACTACCACCGCCTTGACCCATTCAACTGTGGCTTCTTCTTTGCATAGCAATATTAAATAGCCAGCCTTATAGACGGAGGTTAGGAACTTAGGTTTAATGGGTTCACACTAATTCTATTAGGTCACAAATACAAAAGTCGCTTTATAAATAGTAAATAGTAGAAAAAGCGTACGAGATAAAGTAACTTTTTCATCATATATATATATATATATATATATATATAAATTTATAAATTTTTTAAACATTGAAAACATACTTTTAATTTGAACATCATAGTAAATAATTACGTAGTATGACGATTATTTAATTTTTCACTCGTTTAAATAATTAAATGAAGTATTTCTTCGCGTTCTTCTACAGTTGATAACGTTTTACGTTTCTGATTCTCTTGTGAAATGTTTAAATATAGAATTATAATAAAGTAGAAATTGAATCGAATGATATCACAGAAAACTTTACTTGGAGATGAACAAATTATAGTTTATAATATTGTAAACTTTAATAAAACTGCTCACTTCATTATTATTTTTCTAACAAAAAAGTTTAAAAATCATTGTTGTATTAGTTATCGCCTCGTGGTTTACTTTAATTTAAAACAATTACTATCTGTTCACGATTTAAAGAAACATTTCAAATTTCAGTGTCATCAATTTACTGATGTTACTAATGTTAAGAAAAACTCTATAAGGGTTCCGATTCACTTACAGAGCAAGGCAAATAAAACAGCATTTTATTGATCCGTGTGGGTAGTTAGACACGCAATTCAGAAATACGGGAATTTATATTGGATTTTTACCAATATTGAAGGGAGTTTGTTTACCGGAGTAATATCAGAGTATGTTTTTCTTATGTGATCTGACTTCAAACCTCTTTAGAGTCACAAATAGCTTAATTTGTTTTATTATACCTACTTGTCTACTCTCCTAAATGTAGTTAATTTAAAATAGTTTATACTGAAGTATGTTGTATTTACTATATTTTTTATTCGTCACAGATCAACTATTCCATAAATTTAGTTTCTTCATTTAAATGCAATTTCAATAAAATAGTTTTTAAATTCCATTCCTTCATAATACACATAAACAGTGCAAGAACATTGCACAAACATTATTACTAAACCATTCCCAAAATTAAATGGAAACTAATCCAAATTTAAATAATAAGCTTTATATTTCAATGATATTTGAACATTATTTTGCGATATTTCATCTTTTATAACATCCCCATGCTAGATTTGTAATTGTTTACTGATAACTCACAAAACGGGATTGTCCAGACTGAGGCCCATTCGTTTTGTTTGGCTCTTTATAGGGTATATGTGAGGAAAATATGATCAAAATCGTTAACCTCGACTTTGAAAAAAAAATCATAATTTTATAATATTTTCTTAAGATATCTTCCCAAAATCTTACATATTCAAAAAAAATATGTAGTATATAGTTCTCGATATCGTCAAAATATACTCAAGGTGTTTGGGCTGTAGAGCACGTACGATAGACTGAAAATTATCAATCAGACAGACGACTGACAAACATCATTACATAAAAAACACATTTTAAGTCTGGAGGCGTATATATATATATATATATATATATATATATATATATATATATATATCTGCAGAAAACTCTACATCATTCGTTTGGCCCTTTACAAAACGTTCTCTATACTACCCATAAAGAATAAGAGAAAGTAAAAATGTACAAGTACAAGAAACGAGATTTATTTCAGTAAATGAGGTAATAATTAAATGTTGGAACGAAATAGATCTAATCAAAAAGTAAAATAGTTTGTTCACAAATAATAAACTAAACTATACAAATTTTTTTATTAACATAATTATACCGACATTCTTATAATATGTTTTGAGCTCATTTAAACAAATCGAAATCTACTTGTTAAAACATATCTTATATAACTTTTTCTTTAAAAAAAAGGAAAACATAATGCTAAAAAACGAAAGACACTTTTCATAAGAAAATAAATTAATAAAACAGTCTAAAGCGACAACGTAGTAAATTTAAAAACAAATGTATATTTTCTATTATATCTCCATTTTGTTTTTGCAAATTTCCGGTGTCTTTCCACTTTTAATAGATCAGGTCTAGTAATCACGAATTTCATTGTATTACGTACCTGGGGAAAGTTGAGATAGTTTCAAACATATATATATTTTAGCACAACCCTAATAGTGGTGCAATAGAAATAAATTATGTCCAAATACAGCAACATAAAAAGTTTGATCAAAATTTACCCACAAAAAAATAAAATATATATGATACTTGTTATAGGGGTGAAAAACACTCTTGGAAAGGAACATTTTCAAAACCCTTTCTTAGTACGAATCTACTGACTTATCCCAAACCATGTTAAAAAGATCATAGCTCTAGGCCTCTTGGATTCGGAGATTTCACGATCAATCAGTGGGTTTTGTAAGTAATATAATCCAATGGCTAAAACAATAATATATAAAATTATCTTTAAGAATAAAACCAATCAATAAATAAAAATTGTATAAATTATTATAATAGTTATATTTGGTGGGATCTAAATATATATAAGTATTTGTATATTTCAGATATAATAAAAAAATTTGCAAAAGCTAGACTTAATAAAAGTAACACATAAAATACTTGTCCCGAACTAAAAATCCCTTTATGAGGTATAAGAAGATATTTTTAAAACAAATCAAAATGCCTATTTTTTTTATTTTTTTATTATTTTTTTTATTTATTTTTTTTGATATTTCTGTTCTTTATGCATAAATTAGATTATTAATAAATTGGATTAGATTATGCAAGATAAATTATTGATTAATTCTCTACACAAATAATTGACACATTTCAATTTTGAATTTACAGTTTGAGTAACAATTATTGATGATTGATTACTGATATATGAATTAGAGCAGGAAAACAAGGGTTTCGTACCTAATGGAGTGTATAACTGATGGGAATGTTCGTTGCATTATACATCCGCTCTTGCACCATCTGGATATATATTGGAGGATAACTTAGAAAAAATATGTTGTATTCAAATATAAGTCCACAATATATCTACAAAATCAAACTCTGGTTGATTATAGTTAATGTATGTTTGAAACACTAACATTTAAATATTTCATCACATTTCTTAGTTAGTTTGCTGTTCTGAATTAATCAATTTCATATATTATTAAGGACTACCTATGTCTGAGGCTCCTTCAGCGTGTAAGTCGGGGTATTTGTGTATACCCATAACTTGTCTTCTGCTCTGCCCAATTTGATTAAATGATTTGTATTATTTAGTTTGTGAATCTTAGGACAAGGTATTTTAGAATCAAAGCTGTAGGTGTAGCTAAATTGGCGATGTGCAGGATATTTTAGTAAGTTTATTCTACTGACTTAATATCACAGTTTAAAAGTTAAAATTTGCATTTTAACTTTACATATTACAATAGGTAGAGCAGAGAGGAGGAGATCAGTATAAAATATGGTTTTTTTATTCGAGGTTCTCTTTGCAAAGATAGTTCTAATTTTACCATTAGACGACAGCAGTAAAGATTTTTGCTAAAAGAGGTTATTTACAGTTCTACGAGTCTGCACGAATTTAGGTCACTTTATGGACTCCGGGGATCAACGCCAGCCACCTTGGGAGTCTGATGGGATTATCGTCGTTTAAATTAAAATGCGGTGGTTTAAAATTATATATATATAAACAAAAAACTAATAAATTATATACTTTGTATAATTTTCTTCCAACTTAGTTATATATAGTAAAATATACACTAGTAAAATATTATTGTTTGTAAAATGGTAACTTTATTATTATTATTTCCTATTTGTTTTAACTACAGCTACAGAGTATATGTAAAAATATGGACATTATTCATAACTACTAACTTGAATGTTTATAAAAATGTACGTTTTCCCTTTATTAATGACTTTTCGTACATTCTTTGGAGTATATAAATGGGGTTTAATTAAGTACATTTAGCAACTCATTTCTCGGGTTTAACTGAAATTTTATTTGCGTTACTATGTATAAGTTTTACTCAATATCAATTAATTTTGTCTGTGTCTCGACTTATTAAACAAGTTATTTTTGATATTTTCTACATTTTAAGCAATTTCGTTAAATGTATACACCAATAACTATTTAAATTTATGTAATAAACCGTGACTTCACATATTACTTATTTTTATCTGGTATAAACGTTTATAAACAGTTAAAGGACAACAATTGAACTAATTTTAGTTTTTTTTTCTATGGCACTAAAATAATTGTACATAAAAAAAGAACCGGTTGTCGTGAACATTTTGTATAAGGTATAATGATAATAAATAACTTACATGTTATCAAAAATATCTTACACAAAATTTTATAAATTATTGCCTTTATGTGGAGTAAACGACAAAGTATTGAAGAATATTATTTAATCTACTATTGGCTGTTTTTATTATGGAGACCAAAACATTCTTGTTAAAAGTATGAGCAGTAAACTGAAATATAACAGTTTTGTTTTTTATGAACATGATATTTACAATTATTAATAAAAATATGTGCGTTAGTATTAACAATAACAACACAAAAGCAAAACAATGTAATATTTCTTGAGTAATTAAATTTTTATAGTTGAGAAACACTGTACTTGCAATAGTTCATGACGTTCTCATATTTTAAATAATTTGCAGTTATCAATATGAAAATCTAAAAGTCAAAATATGCCTATTTCAACTGAATTGCTGTCAAGATATAAAACCTAAAGTTTGCTGACATAAGGGTGATTTTGTTTTTATTCACTATTAATTTTAAATTATTTTAGAACAGAACTATGTCATCAACAATTAAAGAACATAATTTTCCATCTTAAAATAAATCGGACATCAATTAAGTGGGGCACCCTTTTGGGGGAAAAAGTAATAATTAGATTTTATAACAATATAATATTTCCATAAAGATATATACATTACATTTAACAAAACTTGCTCTCTCTATACTTGCATACTTTTTGAAAATCATATTACATTTATACAGCTATAAAATCTGGTTTGTGTAATAAGTAATAATCCTATTCACATTAAAGACACACATATTACATTTTTATGGCACAATAATCATCATTATTATATCAATGATGATTTAGTATTACGAAATCGGTGCACAACAACACCAATAAAATGGAATGATTCTCCAACTAATTTTCTTTTTGAAGAAATCTTGCATGTGGTCAATTGTTGTCCTTCGAATTATAAATCAAATTCCCCAGAATCAACGATAGATATTAAACGTCAACAGGAATTCACCTGGATAATAAGTAGCTACTGCATTGTTAAAACACGAATTTCTATCTATATAAGTTATACATATATGAAAAAGTGTGAAGACATCGTAAGGCCATGTAAAACCTTTCCAAAATCAATACTAACGTCCAGAATACCAAAACTATCTAGAACTAACGGAGTGTAAAGGATTTAGATGGTTTTTAATAAATTTGCTATTTCGGGTGGGTAGGTGTGAATGAAGTTAGGCCGCTTACAGTGTGAAAATATTATTTTAGGTCTTTTAGCGTACTCCCAAAAGAAAAAAAACTAACGTCTCTTACACGAAAACTTATCGAAACTAACGAAAACACAACTAGTATATATACCTACTTTTGAGGTGAATTTGTCTTATTAGAAAATGTGTGAAGTAGACCCAGCCGAGGAAGACCATGTAAAAAAGTTTCGAATTAAAAACTAACGTCCAGAATACTAAAACATTCCAAAACTATTTTTTTAAAGACATTTATTACTTTAGATGGGTTCGTGTGAAATCGGCCCACCCAAGAGAATAAAGCGATAAAATAACGATCTAAAAATTAAAACTAACTGTGAATTTAGCAAAACTAACAGAAAGAAACGTATTGTTTGCGAAATAAGTGGGTGGGCTGGTATCGGTGGGCCAACTTAACAAACAAATCGTTTTGATAGCTCCAAGAAAATACTTATACATAATTATATTTAATCATAATTTTAAATTTATGAAAATAGTCATTATTTTCATGGAACAGTGAAACTTTATTAAATGTATTAAGAGCTTTATTTAAGTTATAAATTCAAAAGTAAAAGCAAGATATCACAGTGAATCTTAATTATTCATTTATTTTTTGTAGTAAGTTAAGTTATTATAATTTTTTTGCATGGTCGTTAGTGACTATTAATTATAATAGATAAATTACTATAACTTAGCATCAAAATAATCAATTTTTTATAACGGGTTGCACTACTGCCGTTTCGGCTATTGTGCCATTAGCGAGTGCTCACTATCTTGATGCGTTATTCCTCTTGTCATTCATTAAAATTAAAAATACTTGCTCACATAACATACACGAATCACAAACATTTAATCATAGAAAGGACTCTAAAAATATTATACCACCGTAAAAACGGTAAAATGATGTATGCATTGGAACTGTATAAAATATATAAAAGTTTAAAAGTAATAATGAATCATTGATAAACGGAAAACTCTATTACAACTCAAACATGATGTAGAAAATAGAAATGAAACCCCTCAATCCACTACCAGTGCAGCTGGGACATAGTAGCAGTGCCCATCAAGACAGCAGAAATTCAAAATGTGATAGAGCCAAACAATGATTAAGTGTTTCTTAAATTTTAAGTGTTATGTGTGTAAATACTTTTAATGTTAATGATTGACAAGCGGAATAAACCAGCAAGATAGGGAGCACTCGCTAATGGCATAATAGCCGAAACGGCCGTAGTTCTAACAAAATCTCTTTTATTTATTAATTTTTATCAATGTATTAAATGGATTATAACAATTCAGTATTCTCGATACACATAGGTTCGTTTTTGTTCTATATATTTTTTATCTATACATTTATTACATATATCTTTACAAAAAATTTAGAAACGAAATAGTAAACCCAGAATGGTTCCAACTATTATCACTTGAAGGCTACTACTATTTAAATGATCACAAGGTCTTTAATACATCAAGTTTTGCTAACTTAATTTTATTAGAGATCAATGGCTGCGTTGCTCCGGTTTATCGTATTATCGTCTTCCCACGCAACAACAATGATTTGGCTATTTAGCCTTATTTGTCTGGTCTCAGCCGGTCCCCCTTCAATATCAATGAATATAACCTTTTATAATATATTGGCGTGAATATTTTTCCTAGGATATTATTCTAAGAATAATCCATTCAATTTGTAAGACTCGGCAGCACAGTATTTTTAAATAATATCTAACATCAAGGATATTACGTTTACTCGGAAATATTATGTAGAAGTATAGAATATCAAAGTAGAAGCATGGAGTAAACCTTTTAATTAATAAACCAAGATTTTAACGTTATAATAATACATCTACGTTTCATAGTAAACGAAATTTACTCTCATTTAGAAAGGAGGAGCATTATAATATTAACCTACTATTTAATAGAAATATACAATTTAATAGTTCTAATATATGAATCGATTATCAATCCAATTTTTATATAGTGACAGAACGATTTATTTACGATTACAGTACTTTAACTATTTCACGACTATTCGATATCAAGTGTAACAAAAAAATAAAACATTTATTTGATTTCAAATTATTATTTACAAAATGTAGAGAATGAACCATTTAATGGATCAAGTGTAGAAATGATGTAAGTTGTTAGTGCTTTCTGCAAACCTCGTTTGGAATTTAAAAGAGTCACTCATTTTATTTTGATTTATTATTAACTTATGTAATACACCAACAGCACTTGCTGACTCTTTGTAAGGTTATATAGTTTATATAGGTTATATAGTAAGGTTATATTATTTAGTCATAATACAGTTTTATATTTGCAACTTTAATAACTAAAAACATAGCAGTGAAAAATAGACTCTTAGTTTACCGCACAAGTTCTATTAACTAATGAATTAAATTTTTTTTAACAATCACCTTGTCTATTAAAAACATTACAGCAATTAGGAGGTTTTCTGTTTACTCAATTAAGGCAATGCTGCTGAGTTTACCTTGTTGATCGTTTAAGATTCATCCAACTACCGGTTCAGTAGGTAATAATATCATGTAATTTACCTTTTATAAATTTTCTTTAGTTCCGTTACAATAATTTGAGGGCCTGCCATTTCAGATTGGATCGTTATTTTGCATTCCGGTTTGCGGCATTATGTTCCACTAACAAAACCTTTAAAGTATGGTATTACTCGATCTATGATTCATGGAAGATTTTGACGAATTTCTTTGCGGGACGTCCCCCGTAGCGAAATATGACAGTTAAGTGTATCACATTGTCGTTAAATGGGATAAGATCGTAACCCTAGAATTGCATTGTCTTATGTTGATTCACAAACTAAATATCCTGGATATCCAAACTTTTCTAATATCTGGAATTATTCTGCAAAAACAGGCTTTTCGTTATTCAAGTTTCTAATGTATCATGTTCCATTATTAACACAAAGCATATACAAACGACATGAGAAATACTACTAAATGTTCTTACATAAATAATGGATAAAGTAGCCTACGTCGCATTTTGCAGGAGAATACGAGAGTCCATTTTGTAAATATTTAAATTCTTCTGTACAGCTCATTTCTTATATCTTGAGTAGCTTTGTTGTTTGTTGATAGATAAATTTTACATTTCAAGACTTTGACAATTTTCAAGCAGTTTTCCTTCTTTTACTACTTGTAAAACAGAGAACTTTCTTGATATTCTTAATATTGTCTTGCACAGCTACTAAACTCATGTTTTATAAGAAATACAAATAAAAACTGCGTTATTACAAAAAATAACATTGTTTGTATGGTTTGTTTATAAATAAATCGTAATAGCACGTAAACAGGGACCTCCTTATCGTATCGTCTTTAGTTTTTAATTTAGGCAGCATAAATCACTTGTATATACCGGTACATATTTCAGAAAAAATGTATCTGAATACATTTTAATTTTACTTTATTGCTTAATTTACAATTACTTAGAGAAATATCTACATGAAGGATAATATATTTTTTTTATTCTGGATATATTTTCTCGATGGTAACAGATTTTTGTCCATTTTCCAAATTTATGTTCTCCTGTCTCCGAAATTCTCGTTTACAATTATATTCAGAAATTAAAGTTAGGTATTCATAAAACAAAATATTTTTCCTTTGGGATATATCTAAATATTATTTCATTCTTTTAACAATTTTTACGATTTGAAAAATCATAGAATTACGCACATAATCAAAGTTATACTTTTTTGATATAGTTTTATTTTCTATATTATTTCTAAGTTTTCCATATTATTTACTAACTTTTTTAGAAGTACATTGGTAGAGGAATGTAATGTATTAAGAGAAATATATGCAACTAATGTAATCATCTTCTGCCGTATATGTACAAAAAAAGCTTTTACGTTGATAATATTTTTTAAAACACCGAATAGTGGGTTTCATCCTAGTAAACAGTATATTTGAAATATTCGATATGGAGAATATTTGTGTTTGAATACTATCATAGCGAAATAATAGTCGCAATTATGGATATTACAGTATTTAGCTGATACACATCGCATACACAATTACGCGACAGAATAATATTTTTAATGAGCAAGCTTTCTGGCGATGTAATACTTTGGAGTCGTCGTTATTTAAATATTGTTTTATGCAGTTTACGGGCATAGTGAATCTGGCCCGACATTATGGGTACTTTTGAAACGACGAAACTGCCCCTCTCATAAAAGAGGATTAGGAAGGGTCGCCTCGCAAGACTAGAAATGCTGAAACTGCTCCGAGCGCCCAAATAATATTGATAATTTTATTTTACATGTTACGCTACGGGACCTAACCTAGCCTAACCTAACCTAACCTAAACTTACGGGCTTAAATGCTTGATTGAGGTTAAATTTAAACACATACTACCGAAATTGCGCTCGGGGTAAGTTCAGTATTTCTGGTCTTGCGAGGCGACCCTTCTTGATCCTCTTTAATGAGCGGGACAGTTTCATCATTTAAATGTACCTAAAATATCGGGGCAAATTCATAGTCCCCGTATTTTACACAATTTTTTTGTTATTTTATTTTATTTATTTTTTTTGTTTTTAAATTTTTTTTTTATATAATGTCTATTACAATAAAAAGTGACTATTACAATAATTTGATTGAGTAAATATTAAGCACAAAGAATGTATAATGTATATTTTTGTTTTATTGCTAAATTACTTATAAATATAAGATCCATTATTCATTTTCAACGATTGTAACATTTTTAGGAAAGAGATTATATAAACTATTGTTACATTTATACAATGATCATTTAAAAAAAGCGGGTCTAATAAAATATCATTTATTAAATAAACATTAGCTTTTAACTGTTATCATTTATTTATTTAGCTAAATCAATTTAAAATAAAAAGATTTAAGATTTTTTACATATATATTTTCCCTTAAGTAATTTCGGTAAATAATTAAATGATATCCTATCAATTCCGCTCTAAATTAGGTTTGTTAGTCGAAAACCCCTCATCTGTTCCCTGCTGGTCAGTTGTTTCCAGTATTTTATGCATAATTTCCATCAAAAGTTTCAGTGATTTTTAATGTACGTGGGCTCCACACAACACTCCTGCACCTTTATCCCCTGAGGAATATGATACGAGAAAAAAATATCTGAAATGTAGCTTCAGCTCAGCAACTCATAAAACCTACAGTTTATTTATTTTAACTCACAAGAAACAAAATTTATTACATATAACAAAATACAATACTAGTGAAATGTTACCTAATTCATCTTTTTGGAGTTAACGGTTAGTGATGTGAACTGTAGATTAATAAACCTGAACCATTAATATCCACTAACACTATCGAAATTAAATCATTTACAAATTATTAAATTTTATTAATATAAATATATAAAACCTAGTACATTTTCAGCTTCACCTTAACTTTCTAACAACATGCTAGATTTTCATGAAATATCTGATCTCAGTTCATTAGCCATAATCAATATTGTTTTGTGGGGTGACATTTATAATGAATATCCCCTCCATCGAAAGTATTCACTGTTCACCAATATATAGAGTCCACAATATGATTTATCATTACTAAGATATTTATGATTATAAAAGAATCAATAACTATATCGGTTACACTAACCTACTTTTTTAAATGTTCATCACGCGGTTTCCAATTTTTAGCACATTATTGTAACAATCTGAAAGAATAGTCGAAAAATACATTAAAAATATTCATCCTTATTTCTGACATTTTTCATGTACAAAACAATTTTTTAAAATACAAGAGTTTATCTAAAAATATCACTGGTATACTATAGTGATTATTTTGCACATAATGTTATATAGCAAAATATGAATATATTTAAATTGGAAAAATAAGCATAGCTCTATAGCCCATTGTTTTAAAATAGGTTATATTAGTTATTTCAACTGTTGAATACATATTAATTTACATTAAATAGTATAAAGTTATCCTATTGTGTCTAACTGACCACTTCTATGCTGAGAGGTAAATAAATCAAAACAAACATAGCAATTATAACAGCAGCCATTTTATATTTTATCTTTATTTTTTTTTTCAAAATTATGTTGAAATAAGTACAGTAAGCTAGACATAAATAAATAAGGAAGTTTGATAGTAGTGATGTAAAATTTACTTCAATTATATTATTGAAACAACATAATATTTATTTTATTTTAAAGAATAAAGTATAACTACATGTATTTTTTATTTGATGTATAATATTGTTATTTATTTTAAAGACTATATGTTTTGTTTATCAAATAATAATAACATCCAAGCGGCTCAAAATGAAACAGAAAAGTTTTGCTAAAACTGTTACATGTTCAAATAGGTTTTATTTGATTTCTTTATACATCAAACTAATCTAGTTATTTATTTAAACAAAAGTAATTACAATTGTAAACGTTTTTGCTGTTTCAAATATAAAATGCTTTATGGTAATCATTTACTTCTTTGATTTGAATTGCGGCTGAATGAATTACCGTGGTTTAGGAGATGTTGACTACACCGACTGATTGATTTGTACATTAGGTTATAATAGGAAAAGGGGGTGAAGGGGGTTAAACCCTGGGCACCGTGACTTAATGCAGCCAATTATGCAACTTACACAACATAGCCTAGTTTATCGGATTTATCCTGTCAGTGAGTTTTAAGAATCTATTAACTAACTTCATCCTATATAGCAACTGGATTTAAACAGGTCACAGTGTTTCCTCTTGCAAGTCAGTTGTTCTATCAAACGTCATCCAGACTAGTTGGATAGTTTAGATTTCATTATGAATTTTAACAAACGATATTACTAACTTACATGTTCAATAAATGGAATGGGCTTTTCTTTTACTAAAATTAAGTAACTAAAAATTAAACTCTACCTAAAAATATTGTTGTAATCATTCTAATAGTTTGTTGGCTTTTGAGTTGTAATTATATTTCGACATCTTGAAAAGCAATAAGACGAATACCATTTTATTTGGTTTAAAAAAGTTTGAAAACTTTAAATATAATCATAAACTTTCTTTTATTTAATATGTATACTGCTGTAGGTAAACTTTGAACTACCTATTTAATATAAAATTACTCAGGTTGAAGTAACTAGTGAATATATATTTATTTTTTAAAAAATACACAATCCAATTACATTGAAAAGTTGTTTCTTGATATTCTGTTGAGTCATTACGTAAAAAAAAAAAACCTGTGACCATCAAAACATATGTTGTGTAAAATTTCTTTTGACTCAAATTGTAACGTTTCTTTCACCGAATTAGATTTTTCAAGGGTATATATCCAAGGTTTACTATTTAAAATGAAATAATACGCTAGATCGCTATGAATAATTTATTGAAAACTTTTCTTAGCTACAACGGACAGTATACACTTGACACTTAACTTGTATCCATCGACTGTAACCACTTTCTTGACTTCACTAGTTTAAAAATCCACCCGTAGATCGTTGGATCTACAACTGCAACAGCTGTTTTGCGGGTGTCTTCTCACTCGATACTGGTGACTTGGTATCTTGGGATTTACTGCCTTGCCTTGATCCTTACGACGTGGTGTCTTGGAATCCACTGACTCTGGAACATTCAGGTTTCTTAATATTTTCTACTTATTAGGTAGAGGAGGAGGGAACACCCCCTCCTATGTCAAGGGCTCAACACGCCTCTGTGACGGATACGGAAATACCGAGTGCTCAACACGCCTCTGCGGTGACAGGATGTCGAGGGCTCAGCACGCCTCTGCGACAGGTACGGATTTACCGAGGGTTCAACACGCCTCTGCGGTGCAGGATGTCGAGGGCTCAGCACGCCTCTGCGACAGTTACGGATTTACCGAGGGCTCAACACGCCCCTGCGGTGACAGGATGTCGAGGGCTCAGCACGCCTCTGCGACAGGTACGGATTTACCGAGGGCTCAACACGCCTCTGCGGTGACAGGATTCGAGGGCTCAGCACGCCTCTGCGGTGACAGGATATCGAGGGCTCAGCACGCCTCTGCGACAGGTACGGATTTACCGAGGGCTCAGCACGCCTCTGCGGTGACAGGATGTCGAGGGCTCTGCACGCCTCTGCGACAGGTACGGATTTACCGAGGGCTCAACACGCCTCTGCGGTGACATGATGTCGAGGAGAGGGGAGAGGTCTGCCGGAGTGGCAGTCAGGGTGGTTCAACCCCAACTGACTTTTTTAGCTGTTCGAGGCTGCTTTTATACTGTGTTTTTGTGGTGGGGGTCAGCTATCCAATGTTGACTTTGGACATTCTAGAACCTTCCATCACCTTTGATCTGTTTACTTAGGACCTTGTTTACTCTTCTAAATCGTTTCTACAACTCTTATTTGAGTATTTAATTAATAAAGATTTTGCTTCATTACAAAATGGAGTATTATATTCCTCAATATAATAAAGACATTGTATTTAATTTACTATTAAGTAAGTATTGGTCCAACTAACAGACGTGTTCCAGCTCTGAACATTTCTGTTATATAAAAAAAAAACAATAAATGTTTGTGATAAATTACGTTGTGTATTAATTTAACTTAAATTTAAAGGAACATATCAACGTTATCTATTGATATATTTCTGTAAATAAAGCCATGTCTTGATCTCTGAGGATGAAGTAAAAAAAACTCTTATAATTAGATTTCATTACAATTCGATTTACATTTCAATTCCCTCCCGTCAGGCAATTGTACCGAACTACTTCTCAACTGCAACTTTTATAACAAATATTGAGCAAACTAACATAGTTTAGTATTCATTTTTGAACAATAGATGAAAGGGAACATGACTTTCAGTCACTTTGTATGAATTAAGTCAGTTACATATTACGTAAAACATCGTATAATGCTATATACACACATCTTTCTCGTCCCATCAATTCACTGTGCAACTGTTATTTTATTATTATATTTGGAAGACACGATTTAAATTCATAGTGTGTCAACCAATAATTACAAGCATGATATACCTTATGAATATCCTTTCGTTTCAATGTAAATTAAGTGACACAGAACACAGTTTACAAAGTTAATTTAAACTTGACTAATTGACAGTTACCACCATTACTGACATCACATCACATAATATTTTGATTTATGTTAAATAGTAATAAAGTTATTTCATACATTATGTTACCTTTTATGTCAATTTTTATACCTCCAAGGGCTTTTACTATTATTCTACACACTCATCTACATTATATAAAAAACACATACAAATATATACATTTAAATAATATATGAAAATGAAATAGTACCCTATGTAACTAAAAAAATAAATAAACGTGATATTTTCTAACTATAAAAAATAACCAAGTTATTCAGGACATTGCCTTCCCAACTCATATAAACCCATCAATAATCACATATATTGTCACTCCCAAATTATATAGTTTGTTTTATTATATAGCTATGTATTTTGACGGATAATGCAATGGATTATAATTCAGGTTTCTACTAACCAAGAAAGTACTTGGATCAAAGTCATTAGGATCAGGACATTCCAATACCAGTAAAGTTTGATTGAGAATATATGTCTAAAAAAAACTTAAAGTGATTGATCTATTCTGGTTTGGATCATGCTTATGAACTCAAATCACTGTGGAGGGTGGTTAAATATAACTATAAAAAGGGTAGACGATTATTACATGTTCTGAAGAATGTCAAAATTCAACTTACTCCAAGAAGACTTCAACTGAATTAGATGTTAATTCATTTCTTTAAAACTTGTAAGGCTAAGACAGGGATTATGAAAAATGTTTTACGTGGGTAGAGGAGAAAATATTGTAAAGATAGTGAAGAGTTTGCGTCTATAGAAGAAGCAAATTTAAGAAAGTGAAGGTTGAGGTGTCAATTACAGGTAAAAGAAAATTGTGTTGAACAATAATATTTATAAATTCACTCAAAATAAGCAAGCAGTAATGCAACAAAGATTTTTTAAGGATACAACAGACAGCGGAAGAAGGTAATAATGTCTTATAGTAATTAATAAATTTGCATTATATTGCAGAAAAATAAAAAATAAATTGTATGACCGGAGTATTAGTAAAAGATTTTGTAAATACGCTTGACTCGATAAATAGCTTATATAATGTGTTGGTGATAGGAGATTATATATAGTAGGAGATTATAACATTATTGTAAAATAATAATCTGCTTCAAATTGGCGTAATAATGCTAAGGAAACCTATTGGACATGTTGTTTGTTTCTGTAGACGTATGGAGACTTTTGGGGAGAATAGGCATTGGTAGAGTTCTTGTAAGTTGCCTACTGGGTACATATTTTGATAGTGTACTTATAAAAAGATATAATATTAAGCCCTGTGTGAAATACAAATGAGAATTAGAACGTAATGTTAAATTAATTTTGTTTGACAGAACATTCATGTTGGATTATAAAGCCATTGAGTTCGAAATGCATATATAAAGATTTGATTTACGCAAAGTGAACAAGCCAAATATTTAATGAGCGAAAGTCTACTGTAACATCTTTGAATTTAACTAGGGTAATTGGACATTTGGTAGGTATTTTCAGATGTTATGGGTGCTTTAAAGTTGAATATTTGTACGAAAGATTACTACGTAATTTTGTAAAATTATAGTAATACTCATGATAAGCTAATGCTTCACGGGATAGCTTGTCTTAACATAAATAGTGTCTAGAGGTCCATTCTAATACCAGAATTGTTTTCAATTTAATTGTTAATTTTTCTGTGCCTACCTCTATACTCAGCTTCTTAAAGTCCAAAACCTAAAATGTATTGTACAAACAGCTCAATGAAAACAATATATTATTTTTCTTTATAACTCTACTACACAAAGTTCACATTGTCTCTCTACCTCTCTGCAAGAATGTATGTCATTGACTATCTGAAATATTTCTTAGAAACAATGGACGGATTTTTCTAAATTCTCATAAAGAACTCATGACTTATAAATTCTTCACTACTTGTTATGGTCATGATTATAATAACCCTTAAATACACATACTTGTTTATGGGTAATTAGTATAGCACACACAAAGACAAAGCTAAGTTTTATAAAAGTAATCTATCAAAAATGGTATCATTTATTCAAACTGGTAACAAAAGCAACAATACGTTGTCAAACATAATATTTTCAACGTCATTCGTAAATTAGAGTATATTAGTTATTAATAATAAACATGTGGCATTAAAATAGTTAACTAATGTGAGAATGTGAAGTAGTTTAATTATTTCTTAATATCCGAGTGAAGTGTAAATGTATAAACGATTATTGTTTTTAAGGTAATTTTTTCTGGTGATATTAAAAACTTGATAATATGTTTATTGTTTTTACTAATTGCATGTTTTCGGTTTCAAAGCTTTGGCCGCCATCTTGGATCCTCAATGTTGGAAAACAACTTAATATTATTTTAAAACAGCTTCTGCTCTGATAAAACACAAATGACAAGGCTTTCTTCAAATAAAGGGGGGGGGGGGTTAAACATATTGGCCAAATATTTAATATTTTGGGGGATAATGGTTAGGGTTTGCTGTGAACACACATTTTTTCTCTCGTAATACTTGTGGTCTAGAAAATTATCATTTTAAGCTGCTTTCCCGGTTTAACATAATGCATTGTAACACTGATGACAGTTATTTTACCTGAATGGTTCATATGGAGATCGTAAGATGTTTAACCCGATATTGTTTTTGTAGATTACGGCCTTAGATACATAGATCCGAGACAGGTTTTTTATTAGCTAAATTGGCATACAAACATTAAGCAAAATATTATTTTGTTGAAATTGGAAATCACTTTTTGACTAGAATGTAGATATAGCAAAGATAAAATGGTAGTTATTAAAAGGGTAAAAACAAATAAAGGGTATATTTGAAATATATGTTCTTGTTTAAATAATGGTTAAATATTAATTGTTTTTGTCTTATATTGTTTAGATGCAAAACCATTTTGGTGATAATCGCTTGAAGAAAAGGAAGATAAGCACCTAAATAAAAAACTCTAGCCTTCAAATACTCTAATAGCTTCAGGTTTGGAAGAGAAGAAAAGTTAGTCAGTAGAACAGAAAGGTGAATAGATAAGAAATTTGAAAGAGAGGGATATAACTATATGGAAAAAGTATATATATATATATATATATATATATATATGCAGCTAGGGTACTTAAAGACTTCCATATCTGTACTCACTTTAATTGAGCATTTAAGAGTAAATAGTAATTTTATGTAAAACAATTATAGAAAAGAGATAAAATTAATTGTTATTGATATTATTTATCTTTAGTAAATAAAAAAGAAAGTAATATAATTTTAAACAGTTTTGTTTCATTATTATAACAATTTCACTTCTAATGCAATCACACAATTGGATAAAGATTTTGTTGTTACTTTAAAGCCTCATTTTGTCATTAAGTTAAAATATGTAACACATCCCGCTGACATCTATGATTTACCGTAGCTTATACAGTTATGAAAAGTATTATAAAATATTGTAAAGTAATGACATTATTATTATATTAGATGAGACTTGACTTGAACAATTGAAGATTGTTCGCCATGGTAATTACTCATCTTTACACACAAAGGCAATCATAAAAAGTTTTACACTACTTATTTCTATAGCATATAATATTCAATTCTACAATCTTTTCGGTTTTCCTCATTGAAAGCCTTGTAGTTATGCTTATATTAAAAGTCACCCAATATAATGTACAGCTGTTGAGAACTTATTTATGGAAAACATGTTAAACTTGTGAATATAAATGTTTTTGAAAGGGCTTGAAGGAAAATATGATATTTAAATACATAATTTTTTGTAAAGATTTGGTGTTGCAATATTGCACCAAATAACAATTTAAAAATATTTCCTTAATTTGAAACGGACTAATGAAAACGGGACAGTAACTTAACGTGAAACCCAACCAAAGTACATGAACTTATTTATATCAATTACGACAGGTTTATGAGATTGTGATTGGTTCGAGGTTCATGGATAGTGTGGTCTGTATGAGTTGGTTTTATGTAGACCTTGAAATTATGTTTTCCATCTTCTTTTTTTAATAAAAAACATAGAAAGGTAATTTTGGTTCTTGTTTTGTTTTAATTTAGTAGTGAAAGTGAGTGAGGGATACATACTGTACTATTGAAGTAAGATTTAAAGGTGCAGACTGTCTTCTGGTGACATTGAACATTATAATATTACCGTTTAGATATCCACAGTAATTAAGAATTAGGTTGGCAAATTGATTATTACTATTCAGTATGTTCGTTTTTATTATTATTTAGGAATATTTCATTTAGATTACCAGACACAGGAGAACCCATGACACGACCTTTGTTTTGAATATAAATTTCACCAGCATGTACGCAGTAATCCTACACATTGGCATTAACTTTAACACCACATGGTTTTTTGGATATCTTGAAAATTGTCCCTTTATATTGGTATTGTTTTATTAACGGAAATATTAGTGTGGAAGTTAGTAATGTGAAACGAAAGTAGAAGCTATTATGTTTAATAGTGTACTTTATTAATGTTTGATATTAAGTTGTAACTGTTTTTTATACTGTGAATAGATTCAAGAGTTATTTATTAAATGTTTCCAAGAATTGTGATAATTTGTAGCTGGTGCTATTTTAAATATTTATTTAAAATAAATGATATTTATGAGAGAAATAACATTTTGTTTATAACTTTCAAGTTCAAACAAACTGTTTAGTTCAGAATGATTGACAACCGATTTAGACTAATAAAAACGCCAATATTGTACTGCCATAGTATATGTGTTATGATTATAACAGACTCGCAAGAGACAGGCAATCCTTTTACTATATATATATATATATATATATATATATATATATATATATATATATATATATATATATATATAATTATATTAAATGGAACACACAGTTGTAACATAATGTTTTAAGAATAGTTATAGGCTCAATCTTTATTTAATGACAATATATACTCATTGTGTGTTACTCTTTTACATTAAATCACTACATAAGGGATCTCTTAATAATACAAATAATAATTTATTTATAGGAAAAAATTAACATAATAATAAATTTGTGTAAGTAAATACTATGGATAATGAACTTTTAACACCTCAAGAGAATCAGTTAAGTGGTATGACCTGGGTGTTCAGTTAAGGATATCTTTTTATCATGCTAGATGATAATAAAATTCTCTGCACATCTCAACTAAAAAAATAATAAATAAATAAAATAAAATAAAAAACACATCTATACAAAGATTTTGCTTTCATTTGATTGATTTGACTTTATCTTATCAGGAAATGTTCTTTTATTTACAATATAATTATTGGAACTGTCTTTAATGCAATCCAGGAATGCTAAAAGAACACCGATCATAATCCTCAGTTCAAGTCAAATTCAAATGTACAGAGTTGTTATAATAAAATAATAGTACGAATTCAGTACTTTACAGGAAAAACATAGTGACTTTTTAGGAAATAAATTTGACCTAAATTGATACTCCATCTCCTACAGATTGCTTAATTTCCAATAAATCGTCGATGCAATTCACATGTTTGCAATATTGTTTTGCTATGGATCTTCTTTAATGATTCTAATATATCTTTCATGACCAATAAAGTGCTTACTGTAATAGAACCTACTCCATAAATAGAATTTATGACGTTGGTATAAACATTTCGATGAATATGAATCCGTTGTTAAACAAATCTGTCCTGGTATACTACGAGAATAAGATTAAATCCATAAACAAAATACACAGTATTTCTCAGTATTTCTCACGGAGTCCCATAAATGAATACCATATTAAAGCATTCACTTGGAAATAATATGAAGAACAATGTGTACAGTTTAAAAGAGGGATTAAAAAATATTCAAATAAATTGAAACCTTGCAAGAATTATATATATATATATATATATATATATATATATATAATAGTTTACTAATAGATCTAATAGATATCTAATAGATCTAATATATATATATATAAAGACAAAACAAACATTTTAATCTTGTCATATAAAATATGGTTTTCTTAGAGAATTTTATTATTCAAATTCTCGGGTAAATGCATATTTCATTACTTAATTAATTTATGCAATTGGTGAAAGAAAGCCTGGATCACGTTTCACCGAAACATTTATATGGTTTTTTTTTACTCAATCACTCGCAAAACGTGTATTTAATGAAAATAATCTATATATGCATTAATTTTCAATATCGTGGAAGATAACCATTTTTCATTAATCAGTTTCATGTTTCAGTAATAATAACAAATCAATAACGTTTTTGTGAAATAGCACTGCACTCTTATTGTACAGTAATAACATGATATACATTTTATTAAATCAACACTCATACTTTTCAACATGCATTTCCCCCATAATATTAAGACAATAAAATCTTACTACAGTTCGATACAAAGCATATGGTATAATCATTCATAGATGTTACAAATCTACCACTACATTTTTGTCACCCTAAAACCCTAAATAATTAAAAATGGAACTCAAGAAACAGTTAAAATTTTAGTTTATACTGGCATATTTAAGAAAAAGATAATATGTGGAAAAGTATTAATTTGGAACAAGAAGATTAATACCAACAATACAATTTATGTGTACAATGGTTTTTAAACAACTATAAACTATATTTAAAACTGAGTAAATATACTGTTTAATTATGTGTGTTTAAATTATGTGATTTCATCGTATAGAATAAGCTCCAGTTAGTCGAACTGTGAAAAGAAAATGTTTTGAAACACTTTTAGAATGATTGATACTGTTTTCACAGTTATAAAAGCAACTTGCAACATTTGCTACAGATCTCTAAATCTGAAGTTGAACTTAAAATTGAATGATTGATCAAAGAAATAATTCTAACCGAAAAAGAACTTCCCGTACTTATGAAATAAATAATGTATTTATAATTTGGTTTATTATATATGTAATACATCGTCGATTAGAAAAAAAAATAGTATTAAATTAACATTGTTACAGGTAAATTTTTTATCTCTTAGTTACTTATATGATAGTATATTTGAGACGTTGTCATATTTTTAATCTTTATTTAAAAATGTTATTAATGTATGAAAACTACTCTATATGGATGTCGGAAAACATTTAAATTCGTATTTTTCTATAAATTTTGGTTAAAATGTAGTTACACGTTTGGTTTTCCGTAATTATTTTCCCATGATATTGCTTATAATATAAAAGCGGATTTGCATATGAAAATAAAATGCAAAGATTTCAAACGACTTATTGAATAGCTGTGTTTGATTCTTGCACGGTTTTAAATAAGGGTTAACAAAATAACATAAATAGCATTAAATCTTACAGTAATCAGTTATAGTTTTTGAACAAAGTATTTAATTTTCAATTAAATTTATAATTCTATAGATAAATATCTTTAAAAAATCTTATTTTATTAACCTCCTTTGTATAATACCTACATATAAACCATAATATATTTTCCCTTAATATTTTGTTTAACACATATATTAAACATCTTAAAGTTTCTACGATTATTTCTTTATATGTTTTAAAATTTAACATTTTTTGACATCGAATCTATTATAAATAAATAACATAAAAAATGGAATCTTTAAAGTTATTAGAAACCTGTTAACCTGTGTTCCTTGCTCTTTTAAGATGGGGATTTCAATTTGTTTTATTATATATAAATGTGTTTCCTTAATAGGATAATATTGAACATACATTTACACAAATATCACGTTTTTTTATTTAAACGCGTTTCAAAGTGAAAGTTTTCATCAAAGTGAAGTGAAAGTTTTCATCTTCATTGAGTAAATTACAATATGTAATCTTTTACATTAATGTAGAACTTTCTATAGGTCCTAATTCGTTATTTACATTTACATTACGGTCTTTGTTAATATAAACAGTTTCCCAAGCATTTGTTACTCTTAGTTTAGTTACATTTTTATGTAACTTAATATTGTGTTGTTTCAGACACTAATATAAAATAGTGGCTCATAGTTATTCGTGTTTATATGACCAATAAAGTGTTTTGGTAGTAGTGTTTGGGGTCTTTTTGATGCATAATATATACAGACATAATATTTATTTTCGTGTTGGGTTAAATAGGGATGATTTTTTTTGTTGTTGTATTAAGTGCCTCTCTGTTTCAAAATCCATTAGGTAATTTTAATTATTTATTTATTTTACATGAAGGATTTGCCCAGCTGCTACGGTTAGGTTAGGTTAGGTTCAATAGACCTTACTTCTGGGTTGCTTATTTTGTGGTTTGTCATTAAACGTATATTTCTCAGGTTTTCTAACATAATTCGTTAATATCAACTGTACATTTGTTGTTTGTCTTTAAGGTTATATTTTTATTACTGTAGTCTATTTTTGCCTGGTTGATAATAAAAGGTCATTTACGAGTATCATATTTGCATTTATTCTCGATGCAACATAAAATAATGTGTGAAGTTTATGTCATTTATTCTGATATGTTATCTGTTATCAGTTATCAGTTATCTGTATATGATTTTTTTTTATCATTAGCTGTTGTTGATTTTATTTGACTTGTTAATGGTTTTTGTGCTACTAGGTTATAATTTAATATCGATACATTTGCTCCTGAATCTAAAATTGTTTTAGGTTTTGGTTGTCCAATGTGTTAAATGTTATATTAATTGTGAAAACTGTTGAATTTTCGTTTTTTTTGTTTTTTTTTAAATAGTGTGCTGTATACATCCCATGTTACATCGTTTTCTGACTTTCTAGCTTTAGGTACATCATTTTGGTTTAAATATTTTTTATGGTAAATAGTGAACAAGTCGTAATCACTTTGTTTTTGCACGGTCTGTATAAATTCCGTGGCATTGACGATTTCTTTACCACACGTCCATCATATTGCGTCCTGTTTCATTCCGACCTATGTCAAACATTGGGTATGGAAGTGTCATCGAGATTATATTGCGTTCCGGCACTTCCTGTAGTTATAGTTACTTGGTTTTGTTAACCAAACCAGTGCTTGACTGTTTAACTTTTTTATTTCTTAAAGAGACCGAAGAGTGATTGAGTGTTTTTTTTTCTAGTTATTATATATTCTTATAAAACCAAATTGATTTTATATTTTTCGCTTTTGAATTGCTGAATGTATATATCTAGATAAATACCTTATATTAGTAGTCAGAGCAATTCTTGTTATTGTATTCACTACAGCTGTTTCGCCGATCACAGTCGGCTTCGTCAGGTGCAGGACACTTAAATAAAACACATAAACACGACACTGAACATATACGACACTAAAAACATTGTTTTAAAATATTCGGAGGCTAGCTCTTCGTTAAATTTTACATTAAAAATGTCCGTGTGTGGCCACATCATTATTCGTTCGTTTCCGGACGGATACTGAAAATAAGACTGATGATAGTTAACTGCCGTGGAAGTCCATTTGTTTATTCAGAGATAAGATTATATCGTAGATCGGGTTGGCTGCGAAGTTCAATTTCTCATTGAGAAGTATGTTAGGATGTTTCTTTTGGGTGATGTATATATTATATTCTTCCAATATGTCGAGACGGTGTCCTTTCCTCTCATTATGAATGATGTCAAGATTGGTATTGATATTAGTGTAATTATGATTGGTGTTTATCAAATGTTCGGCAAAATTGGAAGTATGTTTGGAGAGATGATTTTTATGTGACGGTAAATGTTCTTTAAACCTTTGTGTAAAGGATCTGCCAGTTTGACCTATATAAATTTTTTCGCAGTCGTCACACTTGAGTTTGTATACTCCACTATTGTCAAATTTATTGATAATATTTGGCTTTATCTTGGTTTTAAGGATGTTATTCAGGCTATTGTAGGTTCGGTATGCCAAGTTGAAACCATGTTTACGGAATATGTTGTTTGTCGGACGGTCCAGAATGTGGTTATATTTAATTGGTACGAATTTTCTGTTTTCTTTTTTTGCTGTAGGTTGGAATATATTATTGCGATCGCTAATTTTCTTTTTATGTTTATATATTAGTTTGTCTATTATCTCTGTTTTGAAACCATTTGCGTTTGCTATTTGCTTTATTATCGCTATTTCATTTTTTAGGTCATTTTGGCTCATAGGTGTGCTAAGTGCCCTGTATACGAAACTGTTGTACGCGGCCAGCTTGTGTGATTGTGGGTGATAAGAACTATTGTGAATGGTATGATCAGTTTGGGTTGGTTTTCTATAGATTTTAAATATGTGTTTATTATTATGCTTAGATATTGTTGCATATCATTGATGACAAAACGAAAAGACATTTGAAAATGATCAAACCATCCGCACCAATTCTAAGAGCCCTACCGAAAATGCACAAAAAGGATATACCTATTCGACCCATAGTGAATTTCACCAACGCACCATCTTACAAACTATCAAAATTCCTTGAGAGTACTATCAAAAAGACAGTAAAATTTGAACAGAGCCACAGTTTAAAAAACAGCTTAGATCTGATAAATAAAATTAGTAATGTAAATGTACTACCTCGATACACATTGATTTCCTTTGACATATCAAACCTATACACTAATATACCCATAGAAGAAACAATAGATATCCTAAAAGAAAAACTAAAACATAACACACTTCCCGAAAAAGCGGCAAAAGAATTGGTTGACCTGCTCTCAATATGTCTCTCTCAGAACTACTTCAGCTTCAATAATGAAACTTTCTTACAGAATAAAGGCTTAGCGATGGGATCACCTCTTTCAGGTATAATGGCGGAAATCTTTCTTAATGAAATAGAAAATAATCACATAATGAACCTAACAAACAAATTCTCAAAAAACATCATATATTACCACCGCTACGTGGACGATATAATTTGTCTATTCGATGGCACAAGAAGACAGATAGATTTGTTTACCAATTATTTGAACAACATACACTCATCATTAAGCTTCACCTCTGAAGTGGAAACCAACAATAGCCTAAACTACCTTGATTTAACAATATCTAAGCATAATAATAAACACATATTTAAAATCTATAGAAAACCAACCCAAACTGATCATACCATTCACAATAGTTCTTATCACCCACAATCACACAAGCTGGCCGCGTACAACAGTTTCGTATACAGGGCACTTAGCACACCTATGAGCCAAAATGACCTAAAAAATGAAATAGCGATAATAAAGCAAATAGCAAACGCAAATGGTTTCAAAACAGAGATAATAGACAAACTAATATATAAACATAAAAAGAAAATTAGCGATCGCAATAATATATTCCAACCTACAGCAAAAAAAGAAAACAGAAAATTCGTACCAATTAAATATAACCACATTCTGGACCGTCCGACAAACAACATATTCCGTAAACATGGTTTCAACTTGGCATACCGAACCTACAATAGCCTGAATAACATCCTTAAAACCAAGATAAAGCCAAATATTATCAATAAATTTGACAATAGTGGAGTATACAAACTCAAGTGTGACGACTGCGAAAAAATTTATATAGGTCAAACTGGCAGATCCTTTACACAAAGGTTTAAAGAACATTTACCGTCACATAAAAATCATCTCTCCAAACATACTTCCAATTTTGCCGAACATTTGATAAACACCAATCATAATTACACTAATATCAATACCAATCTTGACATCATTCATAATGAGAGGAAAGGACACCGTCTCGACATATTGGAAGAATATAATATATACATCACCCAAAAGAAACATCCTAACATACTTCTCAATGAGAAATTGAACTTCGCAGCCAACCCGATCTACGATATAATCTTATCTCTGAATAAACAAATGGACTTCCACAGCAGTTAACTATCATCAGTCTTATTTTCAGTATCCTTCCGGAAACGAACGAATAATGATGTGGCCACACACGGACATTTTTAATGTAAAATTTAACGAAGAGCTAGCCTCCGAATATTTTAAAACAATGTTTTTAGTGTCGTATATGTTCAGTGTCGTGTTTATGTGTTTTATTTAAGTGTCCTGCACCTGACGAAGCCGACTGTGATCGGCGAAACAGCTGTAGTGAATACAATAACAAGAATTGCTCTGACTACTAATATAAGGTATTTATCTAGATATATTTCTAGTTATGTTCTATATTTGTATATTAGCGTTCGGTTTTGAAGTGATTACTTTTATGTTTTGGGGTTGTATGGCTATTCATTTGTATAGCCCACCCATTTACCCCGTTTTCGTTGTTGCAAGTTTGTTTTAAATGGCTGTTTGAGTAGCATTCATGAACCGAGTGTCCGATTTTAATAGATTTTGTACAACACTTGTTGTTTACTTTGGTAAAACGGTCTATTTTGGGTTTCCTTATATTTAGGGTACTTTTTTTCCTTCTGATTGTGAACACATTGTTCGATAGTGTGATTGTTCATGTGATTGTTTTACAGATATTACATTTGTAGCTTTTTAAAAGCATTTGTTGGTTGGATGATTGGTTTTTTTTTGCAAATTGTGCATATTTGTCCTACCCTGTTTGGCCGTAATCATGTTGATCTGCATTTTTATATTTTGGTATTGATTGCTGTGGTATATTTTGGAGTTGTTGGTTAGTTGTATATTGTGGTTTTGTTCTCTGGTCGTATTTATGAAATGTTTTTGGTTGGTGATCCTTTTTCTGTATATTTATCCCTAGTGTGAGTACAATTTCCGTTAGTTGTTCTAGTTTTTCAGACATTGTATTGAGGTTTTCAAAGTGTGTTTTCCCCTGTTAGTGTGATTTTCCTTGTTTCTAACATGTCTTTGTTTGTTTAATGTTTTTTTAATTAGTTGTTGATCAATTATCCTTCAATTTTTCTCTAACTGCTTTAGTGTTTTCCATGGTTATTATTCGTTCACATATATCTCGTCTTAACCCCTGTATTACATGAGATATTTATTATTTGTTTATCATCAATGTTTGGGTTCAATCGCATACAGATTGTTTGAAATTCCAGATGGTTCTGTTTAATTTTGGATTTTATTGGCAAAGTCAGCCCTAGAATATTGGGCTAATTTAAGCCTTTGTAGTGTAATTAGTAAAATTGGTTTGATGTTACAAACCATATTTTTTTCATAGTTTCTTCCTTATCTAGTAAATTCATATTTCAAATTTTTTTCCTTAATTAATTTATTTAAAGTTAGGACTACGGCTAATTTTGCAAACCATTTAAGTCAGCCCTAGAATAATTGTAAACAGTTTCCATGTTATTGATCTGATTACTATTTCATTAAAGACAATTAAGTAAAGACAAATTAAAGATTATTACAATATCAAATACGTGATAAAGGACCCGTTTTATTTATTTTCTAGTATTTAAACTCACTAAAACCGGTTAGGTTGTCACAATTAATTGTACAATGTTACGACTCATTTTACTAGAAATAATATTTAGAGTTCAGTAATTAGAGTAAAAATTAAGTAAACTTAAATCTAGAAAAAATTTATTTTGTAGCACAAGGGCTTGTTGGTGATTTATAGAAGAACCATGAATGACAGGAAGGACGAGCCGCGCATGTGAGTATGTCTGAGCGTTGGGGAGCTAGGGTCGCCCTTATCCTTCAAGGCGTACGGCTGTTTGGACAAACTATAACAAGTTTTGCAGATTTTTCAAATTTATGGAAATAAAAGTGAGATTGAGAGACAGAACTTGGTTCTAGTTGTGGAAGGAGAAAGGTGATATTTTTGTCGTGACACGTGACAAAAATAAATCGCGATATCACTCATTACCGGAAATGCGTGGTTTTCTGTTTGTCCGTATGAATTTAAAAAAAAAATCTTTGTATTTCTAAAACTACAAAAGATACGGACTTTAAACTTGGGGTACAAATTCGTGTTACTAGCGCCAAGTATAGTACAAGAAATTAAAATAGTTATTGTTAACCATTAGAAATTGTGGGTAATAAAATTTGTTGAATATATCTCAAAAAACCATTAAAGTTACAAATAACTTTTGAGAGAAAACTTTTTAATTAATTTGACTGACAATCAACATTGTTTATTATTTTTCTGTGTGGAAAATGTTAAATGAGTTATGGATAATAAACTAAAAACATAATATCCTGATAATTGACTACAACACCACGTATTTCGTATTTCTAAAGTATTATCAGCACCACTAGTATTGGTGCGGAACACTAAATTTCTTAGGATCACAAATTAACTTCTCAAATAAATTGTAGTAAGCACCATCAACATAACGCACTTTCAAAATAGGGTGAACCCACCACTTTCTTTCGGACCGACGCTTGCGTCTTAAGTACAACAAATATAATAAATATAATCTTCGATTACAGTCAGCCATGTTGCTTCCACCAACTCTAAAAGCTGACTGCACTGACTGCAGTAAAAATGCCGTGTTCTTAACGTGTCGTTGCTGTCAAGTGTGTAAGCACCCCTGCCGTTGCCGTGCTGTTGCTGTTGCAGTGCTGGCGACGTGCTGTGTAGTTTAAAAACGCCCAATGTGTAATAAATATAATATTTAACATGGAGTGAATCAATATAATATTTTTTTACAATCATTTTCAAAACTGTCCTCTTTCACATTCAATCCACTTTCTAGCTCTTTTCCTCACATCATAGATGGTAGCTTTATTGAAGATTTGTTGTTTATGATTGGCATAACAGCATGATTCGACCGGTCAACTCTCTTGTGTATTTGACTTGACCTTGTACACCTCACTTTTAAACCAATCCCTGATCCAAAAACAAACTGCAGTGAGGTCTTGTAAACGTGGAAGTAGAGAAACAGAGATTCCACCACCAATTATTTTAACAAGAAAACTATATCTTAGTAATCTAAGCCAACATCATGATAGAAAGCGATGAAAATAGATGTTTCAGTGAGTTTTAAAAGAGTAATCACCGAAAATATTGGCATATTATTCTGAAATAAATGAAAATACTTTTGTTCAGTAAATAACAGGTTAATTAATACTAAACCAATCAATTGGTTATATAGACCCCGCACCACACATGCAGAGACAATTGTAGTAAAGTTTGATTTTTCAACTCCATGGTGATTTTGTTGTGACTTATAGTGATTATTACAGGTGTTGTTGTTTACTCAATTACTTTTCACAGAAACTTCATTTAAAAACAAAACATTTGAAAATAAAACCTAACTTAACTTAACCATCCCTGGATATAACAGCTTACCTTATGACAAAATACCCTTCGCCTCCCAGTGTTTTGGTAGAAATTGTTGGACTAGCTGAATGTAGAAGTTATATAATCCAAATTTTTGTAGCCTCCTCCATACTCTAGATTGGGCAAATTTAATCGTCAAGCTAATCTATTACTGGTTGTCGGACTTTATTCTTCCAACTTAATAATAACTTCAATTTTATTAAAACTTTAATACATTTTAATTAATGTAACAGCAGATATTTCTTGTTGCCGATGATGCCGCAAGGCGAAACGATTGTAGCTCATTTATACTATTAAAATAATTTGATACTTTAAGCTTTATTGCTTTATTTTATCCTTAAAACTTTAATGATACCTATTTTCAGACGAGTAAGGGCAGTATTAGATTTTCCTTCAAGACAAAGTTGATTTAATAGTCTAGAAAATGCAGGTGAGTTTGGCACTTCAAGGTTAGGATATTGAATGCGAAATTAATTAGCTGCAATAATATTATTGAACGTAATATTTATTAATATTATCGATAATTTATAATGAATGATCATATCAGAATAATCATAATGACCTAAATCTTTTGCCATTGTTAAACTATGTAAAATTTAGAATAATTCAGCTTTGCACTGCAATTACGTTAGTTATTTTGGTTTTAATAACCATCTATAGCTATATATTCCTTCGTGTGTATTGAATAAATCAATTTAGTACGAATAAAAGTAATACTTTTTTAATAGAAACACAATTATTATCCTTTGACCCATAGCAAACAAATTTATTATTTAATGAGTTAATTAATCAATCCAGTGATGCTGATAATTTTCTTCAAAATCCAATTTCTATTTCCAATTTCAATCATATTTATAAATTATTATAGAAAGAAAGAAGAATACCGTATTTTTGAAGGAACACATTAAGAAAAAAACTCACGAATCATAAACAATTTAAACAAATAAATATGGCTTGATAATATTGTATTAAGAAGATATTAAGGAGAGCGGATAATATAATAAGAGGATATCATATAATGTTTTTTAATTGTACTGTATTTAATGTAATAAAGTTAATAACGTGACGTTTATTTGAAGGTGTTGAATAAGTATTATATATATATATATATATATATATATATATATATATATATATATATACGGGTTATCTTTGTGGCTGACTTTGAGGAGATACTTTTTTTTTGATACGATATAATATCATAATATGATTTATTCCTTTAATTGAAAATCATACACCACAGATATAGATCATTTTAGTACACACAGACTTGTGGAAAATAATGATCTATGTATTGTATTTCTGAAGGCTTTTCTGTAGGCAATGTTAAGTTTAATAATTAAAGATGAATTTTGTATAAACAATTTATTAAAAAAATAAATAATTCTATTTATAAGCATTATGTTGTATACTCTTCTTTTATCCCTTTTTATTAATTTTTCAATTGTACTTTGCTATTTTACATTGTTTTTTGGAACATTATGATAGTCCTTGCTCGGGATAAAAATTACACTTGAAGGATTTCCTTATATTTTTTAATTTTTTGATCTCAATAACTAAATATAACACAAGCTAACAACCTAAATTAAAATACTTATTTCAAGGCGTACAATATAAAATATGGACATTTTACAATAATAAATAAATACGTGAGTATTTATTTGTATTGTATTGAGTTCTTAAAATACCAAAAAGGTTTCTACACTTCTTCTACTTTAAAAATAAAATCTCCACATCATGTCGTAGAGTGACATAGACATTATTTACATTACGATATTATTACTGTATATTTTAATCATAAGACCCGTTCTGCAGTAATCAACACAAATCTAATTTAGCGTTTGTATTTAATCCTTCTAATGAATTACCGTGAGATGAAAATAGAGGAATGAGGTCACAACAGCAATGGAATTAAAATTTTAACAGGGCAGAGGATACATATTCTAAAATTAAATACCTCAGAAAAAAATAGTTATGGAATTCAAATACAATTACTGAAGTGACTCATCACATATTACTAACTTTTTGAACTTCTTTCCATCCCTCAATAAATAGTGATAATCGTACGGATGAAATATTGTATGCCAAAAATCAGCTGATTAAACTGATTTCGGAGTTTTGTCTATACAGCAGAACGGAATTTTACTAGCGAGTTTTTAAAAATCCGATATTCCTTGTTTATATGTTATATTAACGTTAGTATTAACAAATCACAGTTATGTTCTATTTTAGCTAACTGGAAAAATATTTTTGATTAGAATAGTTTTTGCCTTTTCTTTAGCTAGAAATATTACGAAATAGAGGAAAACTTGGTTTTCAACAATAATAATTTCCCTTGATTGTGTCTCTTCTAGTTAAATAAGGTATAATAAATTAGAGAGTTTATAAAAAGCAACACAAACAATTATAATTCTCCTTAACAATTAATCTCTAACCATCTAATTTCAAATTTCACTATAGCAGATATACATTTCAAGATAATTCTACATAATTCAGAATGAAAAAATACATGTTTTAAATTCTAGTTGCTATAAGCTTATAACTAGTTTCCACTCTTCTCCCTTAGTTTTAGATTTTATGATTCCTTCATTTCAATAACTTTAAATGGTCTCTTGAGTAATTTAGTTGTGATAGCTATACTAAACAATTGGACATTATGTGAGATAGATTTTTAGACATAATATCATATATTAAGCCTTTCATGGCTTATGTAAATTTCCTGGCTGGTAAATGAAATTTCTTTTCTGCTCTGAGTATCTACCAATATAATTTTATGAAATTTACGATATGTGTACAATATCAAAAGCTTAGATGACTCAGATTTTAGCCTAACTTGCTATATTAAAAATGATATATTATTAGATATATGGACAACATATTTTGGCAAACAAATATTGTGATTATTTCTTAGACATTATCAATATAGGTTGTGAAATATAAACTAATTAAACAGCGTAAAATTCAATGTTGGAAAAATCTGGTATTTAAATTGAAATATTTGTGGCTGTGAATGGGAAGGAAATTGGTTTATACAACCCTTATCCAACCCCTCTGGCTCAACTAATTTACGGTAGTTCATGCATAAATTCCATCAAAAAGTTTTCAACACCAATTTTCTACCCCATTAGTTAGAGTGTTATTCTTTCAGTACCTTTCCCACTTCAAAATATAAAATCCAACATTGAAAACAAAAGAAATTTTATTTCTACCGTTTTGACCTTAAATAAGTTTAGTTAGTTATTGAAATATTATTTAATTTACTTATAAAATATTTTTTTCCTCCTGAAATTATTTGTGAAGACTGTTATCATTTGAAACTTTTTTATATTTGAATGTGCTCAATAATGAACTGAAATGTAATTACTTTTTATTAGGTAAAAGTAATTGAAATGATTACAAAACGATAATAGTATTGTAACTTGCACAAATCTAACACATTAAATATAGGAACAATCGATGTTAAATAATCAATTTTCTTAACTTCTTATAAATAGTGGTTTTGTCAAAGTCAATTTATATAATTTGTACAATAAATTAGTGTTAAATTATCACTCCTAAAAAGTATATCTCTATGTTACCAATATGATTGCATATTTAACAATCACTCATTTGTAATACGGTAATTTAACTTCACTGCTAGTCCACAACTGTTAGTTTAACGTATTGTGTTTTAAATGGATTGTATTCAATCAGTTTGTTGCAGGTATATTAAATATGTGACTAGAAACGTGAGAACCAACTGAATATATATGATGTATAACTTGTTCTTGAAGGAAAATATCATTTAATATGGAAACATAGTCGTCTGCACTATTTTGATTGTGGTAAATAATTTCTTCATACTTTTCACCGGCAAAGTTCAATACTTATGGTGAGTACAGTTGTGGTGATGTCAAGGTAATTTACCAGAATCTACACAATCCTTTGGTTAGATCCTTTTCTTTTATATCTTCTGTCTTGAAAACCAACTCTTGTTCAATTCAAACTATAAAGCTATTCAAGCATTCAAGGAATTGGAGTCCCTATTTATTGCTCCTTTTGTTTAGGTAATAATGACTGAGAAGATTTTTGGACTTTAAATAAAAAAGAAACATTTCAAGTGGTAAAAATAAATAGGTGGTATTATTGCATTATTACCTCATAAGATTCTTAACATTGTAACATAACCTAACCTAACCTAACCTAACCTAACGTTTTTCTTTTCGTTTTTTCAATTTTCGTTCGTACTCATTTGTACATTTCATTGATTTGGTCAATTAACATGCAAACTCTTTTAAACCCATTAAACAAATATAGTTTGTATTTCCTTCATTTCTGATACACTACATAAAGACGAATAGTATTAAAAAATATATGTTTCCAATTTAGATTTTGGGATATTCCCTTATTTTAATATTTTTTAAAGAACGATTACGAAAATGGTTGGAAAATAATATATCATTCCTAAATTCATATGAAATTTAGATAAGTTATATTCCAAAAACAAGTATACAATAAATTAAAACATTTTAAATTACCTATGTATACAAATTAAATTACTGTTAAAAATGTCGTAATGTTCATACTGCACGTTCTACAATAATAAATAAGTAACACTTTGCCAGGAAAAACCAAATGTAGTTATTTTACATAACATTTTTATTCTGACTAATAAAAAGCAACTTCAGGAAATTACAGTAGTATGTTTTCATTTTCTAAACACTGTGCTCGCAGAAATAACTTATACTTGATGGCAGAAGAACAATATGTTACTATTAGTAGAACATGTATATTACCTGGGAACTTTCTTATATTGGTGTAAGTATAATGGTGGAAGTTTAGTAAATATTAGAGGTGAAAATACGTTATTTCTAACCAATTTGCCACTTTTATATTGTTGAAGATATTATTAACTTGTAAAACAGAAATAATCTAAATTTAAATGTTTGCTTGTATGTTTGTGGGAAGGATGTGGATGCTTGTGTGTTGTATGCGGCATCGGGTTTCTAGCCATTGGATGTTTCATGTGTATTGACACAAAATAATTAATGGAAAATAAAATTAATATAGAGTGGAAAATTGATTTTTCGCAAAGCCTTCATATCAGCAGACCAAACCTTACATGTCTAATATTGTTGTACTTGGTTTTTTTTTAATGAAATTATATTTTTATTTGTGTTCTGTATTTAAATTAAAATGTGCTAATTTTATACTAAATCCGATAAAAATGTACCTAGTTAAGGTATAATGATATTTAAATAATTTGCAAACTTTACTAAATGACTATGGGTTTACATTTAAAACAACAATTACAAAAGGGTAATACAATCCTAAATGTTTTTTAATTTTTTTTATTAACAATTATAATATATATATATATATATATAGACTATATATATATATATATATATATATATATATATATATATATATATATATATATATATATATACACTCAAAAAGACCCTATAAATAAACTCCATATTAAAATCAATGTTGATCAAATCTGTTATTTAAATGTTAATATTTGTGGCTTTGAGTGCATGGGTAATTAGTTAATACAATCCTTATACAATTTTGAGAATCAACTAATTTACAGTGTGTCTTGCATTATTTTGAAAATAGATTTGAACATAAATATTTTTCCACAATAATATTTTTTCAGTCAATTTTCAAAAATTCAATTCTCTCTACCTTTTTGGAAAGAAGTAGGTTCAATTAAATACTTATGTAATTGTGATTTAGTTAAAATAGTATATTATTTGAAACAAGTATAAAGTAAAACAACAACAACAACAACAACAACAACAACAACAACAACAACAACAACAACAACAACAACAACAACAACAACAACAACAACAACAACAACAACAACAACAACAACAACAACAACAACAACAACAACAAAAAGAACAATAAGTATATAAGGCTATAGCTTATTTCTGGTAAGTAATTTAATCTCAAGTAACAGTAATTTCTGTACACATTTATCTCTGACAAGACACATATTTTTATAAATCTTTTATTTAAAATCATTTTGTTATCACTCAAGTCTGATTTTAGTTTTATAATTTAATTAACTCTTTGTAAACTTTTGAATTTTTATCAATAACTTTAATACAAAATATTGCGCCCAAGTTGTCACATAGTTTTTGGATGGACAATTTAGATTCTATTCATTGGTAAAACCTCTATTTTAATTTATTTAGATTTTAATTATTAGGTACATACTAAATAGTTTTGACATTTAAATTTTTTGGTTTTAGCATTTGGCACAATGAATTTCTCATTTATACAGTATTATGTTTTGGCATTTTATTCAAACGGATTAATGAATGTAACGCTCCTGGTAATTTTCCTTCTTTTTATTTTTCCACACACCTTTTACTTTGCGTCTGCTCATAGCATACAACTCGTTAACTTTGGGACACGTAAATTTTGTCCTCAGAACGTACCTTCTTAATCTCTTTTTATACAAAAATGTTATCCAAATGTACAGATAGCAATTTAGTAGGAGATAAGAGAAAATTAGCATCCACTCACATCACATAATTAATTCCTTTTCGTTAATTTTACCATCAAGTTATGCTTATAAAATTTCTTCCAACAGCTAATAAGCTTCGTTATTATGTATAAAACACAACAACAACACAAAACACTACACAAATTAAAACAAATAAAAGTATTTCACCATGCCTGGCATATACGATGAATGTCTGTAGCTCAAACCATATTAACTAATCAGTACAGATGAAAATAAATCGTATTGGGTCTCGGTGACAAGTACACTGCTCAACAAATTAAAGGTATCAGTATTAGACAAATTTGACATTTGAAATCATGTTAGACGGTTTATTACGGTACTACAGTGTGAGGTTTAAAATAATATTTATCATTAATTTTGGTTGAGTACAGACTTCTCAGATTTTATTTCCAGTGTATGTTGTAATTCTATATAATTATTTCGTATTTATCGGATATTATTTTGATAATGTTAATTATAATAAACCGCATAATATCAGTTACAAGGTAATGCAATACACACCCTAATTAATTCCAGTTGTAGCCTTGATATGTAACCTTGGTTTCATTAAATAATAATTAATTAGCGATATTGGAGACACACTATGCTGTAGAAGCGTATCGACTAATGATATTTTCTATGCTGCAACCGTTGCAGCATCATAACTGAGTGCAGTTGGTAGAAGTCAATAAATCATAACTGTGTAAATTGTAATGTAAATAATTTCGTGTTGGTGTTAACTTAGTTGCATTTGTATAATTTACATGTTTATAATAAAACTTTTGAATTTCTATTTTTAAGTAATTAAATCTTGAATGTAATCGTAGATAAGCCAAAACAAAACTATTATTATCAAAAAAGGCTCGAATTAATGTAATAAAAGTACGCTAAAATATTAACTCGAACAAACAAACAAAGCTCTATTTCTATAATAGTTCATGTTTTGTAATACCTATTGTAAAGTGAAATTAAACGTGCAAACTGTAGTGAAATATAAAATTATGTCAAATCTCTGTGAGTTTGACAAAATTATTTTGAAATATAAAGGTTCATGATCTAAAGAAATGCCATAACCAACTTTTTAAAATATATCTGAAATTGTTAGTTAATTTTATGATGTTGAAACAAACAGAAAGGCCGTCGGTTTTTACTTTGATTTAAGTATTAATTGTTGTTTTTCTCTGCGACATATTTCATACATTAGCTTCAAATAGAAATTTCATCAACTAGCTAAACAAACAACTAAGTTTAGGAATTAAATATGAAACTATCAAGTTGTACTTTACAAGTGCATTCAAGCATACAATTAATGTCCAAGTAATGACTGGTGGTCGTTACTATAAAAGCCTAGAGCTTTAATATAAAGAAGACTTTATGAGAAAGGAAGCCAGTCAGAGTTGAGCTACCGAAAGAAAAACTAGTCTTCAATAAACAAATATTCACCTGGAGTGGATCTGTTATTGGTAAGACGCATCTTTGTTATTCTAGTGGAATACGCTGAACGTAAGTATATCTGTGTTTCAAAGATATCGTAGTATTACAAGAAGGGATAAAGTTACGTATATAAATTTATACTTTATTTATTTGTAACATGAACGTTAAATTTATTACCATTTTAGACTTTTATATTTCCGATTCACCCTACTTTTCTAGCTGGTTTCTATCAATTGATATATGCTGGATCTTATTTTAGTAAGCCGGCTATTTGTCTAGCGAATTTGTTAGATTCTATTGTAGTGGTACACAATTACTCTTATCTTTTAAGCGAGATATGATGCTTTCTGACTATTCTACTGGAATTAGCTGGTTTCTATTTTAACCGTAACGATTGTATAAATTCATATTGATATATACTTAGTAAAAGTATGTGTTTGTTTGCAGATATTTTAGTAATGGATATTAAAGTTTACTTTTATTAGTTTCACATGCGTTGTACTGAATTACTACTTTTAGACTACTGCATCTCCGATATAATCTACATTTATTAGTGAAATACGTTGGGACCTATTACACTTATTCAAGAGCTGAACATTCTGGGTCCTTTTCTATGGTAATAAATATAATCACAGCATGAATTGATTTTCTAACATTTGTACTCTTTTAACCGTATTAGGTCGCTTGGTGTTACTATTGGTGGTAAACTAAGTTTGAAGCTTCTTGATAACAAGATAAGAGAGGAATTGATTTCGAATCCGAAATCAATTATATTGGAAATTATATTGTTTACATCCGTTGAAGATTTTACAAAGTATATATTTGCCCTTGATTACGTAAGGTTGAAGTGTGAATTATCGTCCTAGGAAGGGACTTACTCAACAAATTTACGACGCTTAACGATTGCTTAAAAGGCCACACGGGCTCTTTCCGCTTTATGTTAGGCTAAAAATCTTACCGTAGCCTCAAATTTATCTATAGATTTTTAAGAGTTTTTTTTAAAGATTTCTAATATGTGTGGGAATAAAAATGTATAATCACCATGAATGCAGAATATCTATAGACATCAAATATCAATTCTTTTTTCGGAAACATTTCAAATATCTTATTCATACCTAGACCCTAACTTATGGAATAAATTGTCTTTCGATGAAGACATTTGTATATCTGTTTTTACTTTTCTAAAGCAAATAAAATTCTTTTCACGAAATCTGGAAGGTGTGTAAAACTGATGTAATGATGTATAATTTATTGCTTTCTTTTTAATTTGATTTAGGTTAGGTCAAATTTAAAAATTACAGTAATTCATACATGTTCAATTTTAAGCGACATTTTAACTACGTACCAACCTTAAAAATAAGAAGTTTATGATTCTTTGAGTTAAGCACAGATTTTTAACAAAAATATGATCAGATAACCAAGCTACATACGAGATAAAACCTTATAAATATCAGTTAAAAGATTGACGTTTAGTTTTATAAATGTAAGATATTTATTTAACCGGAGCTGAGGGGAAGAGTCTGGTTTAAGGATCGGACGTGGAGGACAGGAAAGTAAGTAGAGTATATTACCACTGTCACAAATATAAACATTTCAGGTTGTCCTTATTATACAAATACGTCCAATAGAATTTAGTGCAATGATAATAATGAACCATTACTTTAGTTAATAGAAGTAGGTAATCATTTAGTTGATAAAACTTATGTTGCCGCTGAAAAGTCAATATTATGTCGGAAAATATTCCATCTTTCAGCAGCAACAAAATGGTTATACCTCAAGATATTTTTTTTTAGTTCTAATTTATATACTAATTTTATTCACTGGTAATGAATAACACCTTGTTACTGAAAATTTTAAGAAATAAGGGTAGAATATGTGGGAAAATCTGCAGTTTCGCTTGTAGTACCAAAAAAAGTTAGAACTAAAGAACTACTTACTCAATTTACAAAAGATCCGTTAAAACCAATCAAATCATTACCAAATATGTATCCAGACTAGTGAACAATTGAATCAAATATAAACAATCGTATAAACGGTTTTTAGGTTCTAAGCTTTCAAACAGACAGACAGAGACACCTTGGCTTTTATACATATTGAATGGATTTTACCATTATTTACTTTAAAACCCCAGACAGTGCACACAAAAAAAGAGAGAGAAAAAAACATAGTTCACCAAGTTATGGCGTGTTTTATTAGCATTTTAAGAAACATTCAGATGGTTCCAGACTTTGGATGAATATTATGATTGCATTCCTGATTACTGCGGTACTTTCCTGAAGTTTGGAAATACAAATATCAAGCCCCAGTTGGTGTTGGAGTTTTCTGTGTGTTTGGCTGGATCAACGTACTTATTACTTTAACCTGCATAATATATTGTGTTAAACAACCGGTGGAAACAATGAAAAAATGTATTAGTACAAAATGAAATTTAATGGTGAATAGAAATTATTTAACTGTTATAATGAAAAAACCCACTCGCTTATTTGACACTTATTTTTTATTGCTGGTTCTTCAAGCTTGATTTCATTATATTTCCACACAAATACAAACAAATGATAATTTACAAAAATTAAAACTTAATTTTGTGTTTCTATACACCATAGAAAAATACATACCCGGTTCTAGGATACCAACTGAAGTAGAAATCCATTCCACGTCTCATAACAAGGTGAAGTGTTATCAGAGAGACGCAGTCAACTATCAAATAAATAGTTATTACCTCGTACAATTTTTTAATACACTATATTTCTTACAATAGATTTAATATTACAAGAAAAAAGTTTCAGAAATGGATATAATTTTCTGAAAACAAGCGGGTAGCTCGATCTGACAAACAAATATATAAATAGTGTTGTATCATCAGATATAATTGATATTATTATTTCACAGTAATCAATTTCTTAAGTGTGGTTTGTGTTACTGAAATAAATTTTAAATTTTCCAAATAACTCAGTTATGTATATGCGATGTAGCCTACTATAATTAGATACATGAAGTTAGTAAGAACAAGAAACTAATAATAATACGCAATATATCTCAATAAACATTGGAAATAAATATCAACTTTATTATCGTTCATCCATATTTTAAATGTGTGTTAGTTTTAACTTTCCAAAATTAGCATTTCATTGATTTATTATTGATTTTAGTGAAATGTATTATGCTATGTATTGTAAGAAGCATTTTGAACCAGAGCAGTTACAATGGAAACCATGACCTTCAATAAGACGTCATTATTGTCTGTTTTGTTTTTACTTTAATTATTTTTGTTCATGAGACTAAGTGTAAAATATTATGGGAGCAGTAAGTTTAGTACCAAACAGCGAAGTCTTATACTGTTGTCAGATACAATTTGCTAAAATAACTTTTCGTACAAGTTTGAAATTAAAGTGAGGCATCAGTAGGTAAACGATTCTCCTACAGCGTAGATACTTTATTGAATTACATTAGCTCTATATTTACCTTTGTCTCAAGGTTTTTTGAATATAGGTTCAAAATATATTAATAATATCAGCGAAACTACAATGATGATTCGACTATAATTAGGTTTCAATATTTATTTGTAAAATAAAATAAGGTTGGATTAGGAGAAATATGTATAGGCCTATACTAGCATAATAGATTAATAGTTAAACATAATAATATATGGGATTTGCTTATATAATGTAATATTTACAATAATACAATCTAGTAATTACTGTTCATGTTAGGTAATTTGTTGAATGAGATATCAAAACTTTATATAACAATAATAATATCAATACAACAAATTAACTTATCTAATTTGAACCAAATTTTTACAGATAATTTAAAAGTTTAATTGATGATAAATCAGTATTGAGAATTATAAATAAATAGTTTCCCTCTCAGTGGCAACACAATACCAGTATAAACTGAATTATATAAATACATTAAATATGAGATACAAATAAAAACCTATTGAAATTATAGTTTATCAGTTCTCTTTTATATTATTGAAATTATTTTTTCAAACTTCGAAAAAATGATATCTTGGTTTAATTAAACTTGTTATCAATGAAGTAACGTATTACTAGAGCTTTACTTATTCACAAAATATTATTAAATTTAAGGTAATAAAAAAAAATTGTCACACGGTTCATGAGATGTGCCGAAAATTAAAAATTATATAAGTATTAAAAAAGTGTTTTGGCGAAGTTGAAAATAGAATGTTAAATAATTGCATGTCGTGAAGAAATGATTGGAAGGTGCATTTCGTTGAAAACAGTTTTGAAAACCAGATTTTGTTCAGTTGGCAGTTTGTAATGTTAAACTTTTGCTACATCGGCGAATCTGACTAACGAGTCTAAGATAGTAACGTCAATTAGTTTACTATTACTTCATGAGTGAATTTACTTATGTTGTGGTAAAGAAAAATAAATTCATTTACAATAAATATACCTATGTATTGGGGTTTTGTCAACTGACATTAAGGAATCCCATATTTATGCTAAATGTTTTAGACTTACAATTATATTTCTATTTTATATAACAGGAAAGCCTATTCACAATATCTGTTCAGATAACAACTCAATAGATAAATAAGTGTAGAGGACATTTATAAACAGTATGTAGGTTAATAGCTACTAGGTTAAATATTATTTATAATTTCGAAATTTGTAAGCAATTAGGGTTGTATTTTAAATTAGGTTGGTTTGAAAATAAAAAACAAATTCTGTAAATATCAATAAAACGTATTTTGTTTCATAACCTTTATACTTTTTACTGTTTTCACATATTGCCATATTTATTTTAACATTTATCATATCACTCAAAAACATTTAAAATTCCGACTACAAAGAAACCTGCCAGCTGTGAAGAAGCAAGTATGCAGTTTACATATCTTCATCGTCATAAACCGCTGGCCGCTAAGGAAATGTTTTGGTTACCGAAACAAGTGGTAGTCACTGTAAGTAAGATCTGCTTAATTGAGTGTTGCATGGTATCTGGAATGATGTAAGAGAACCATGTTTCATTTCCCGTAATGATGTGGTGCAAGACGTCATCTCCTTCCCCATAATGTCGATTCAAAAAGGATAATGAATTGATCAATTTTTAGTTTTGTGGTCCTCAGAAAGCAAGCTGACAACCAATCATGAGCACACAATTTTCTGTAAATCAGTTTCTCTTAATGTATAGTGTACAAAACTGACCTTGAAACATGTGGAAATTCGATTGAAAACCATGAAATAGTGAAACGTCTGTCTTCAAGAATTTTGTTGTCAACTGTACGCAACAAATGATCATAGATCACTGAAGGTCGGGCGGAGTGTGGTTCATAATGTACATCGTCCACTCATCTGGAACAATCGGACCCATTTTCGCACTTTCATCGTAAACTTCACTAATCTGACGGTGTATGTCCAGAGCAGTCAAGATTCTTGCACTTAAAAACCAAATAATAGATCGTATCTCACACTCGGCGGTGTTCTTGATTGGGTGATATTGTAAAGGAGTACTTAAACGATACAGACAGATAACAAGGCTTGCGCCCAAGTCATATAAGGAGTCCTGCGCGTTATCATTACTGCTATCACCTACGATTGTACAAGCTATTCACAAAAAGACCTTACTTATAAAATAGCCCTAGTTTTAATATATATAATATATTCTCTCTATGCCTGTCATATATATTAGGCCACACAAAACGAATTACAGTATTTTAATTTTGTAACTCATAAAATGACTTTATTAATGGAGTCGGGTACATAGTGCTGTTTTCACCAAACGTACTGTTAGACACGAGTAGCAGACGAATGTAGTTTTAATGTTTGATAATTCCACTAAAACCAAATTAAACTAGTTTTAAAACAATTGAAGTTTTGTTATTTATATTTTGAAGTAACTGGCAATTATAGTAACATTTAACTTAAAGGATTGTCAACGTAATTATGTTTCTTACTTATTTATTACACAAATAATCAAAATTAATTACATTTAATATTTCACATGAGGACTATGTGGTTAAGGAGAACTTATTAAAATAATATAACTTGACAAAATTAAAATACAACAATTACTATAGATGTGGGAGGTATTAACCAAATAATAAGGCTTTAAAAATGGACGTTTTAAAATAAATTGTTTAAAGTATGTCTACCAAGAAAGGCTTAATAAGACAATTTGAACTTTTTTCCATAACCCCAAAAGGTTAGTAAATGTATATTTTTCATTACAATTCAATTTTCATATATCTTAATTTTTAACGTTTTTTTAAATAAGTTTTCTACTCCTGTTTTATTTAGAATCAGTCCCTTAAAATAGATCAACAGTGAGTAAATTCTGTAAAAACAAAGTTATTCATTTAAATTTGTTAAAAATTAACATAATCACGTAATATGTGTATAAAATGACTTTGTTTGCTTGTAGGTTATTCCCCACCTCCAAGGCATGGTGTAGGTTAAAAAAATGACTGTAGTTTGAAATCCAATTGAAATCACATGTTTGAATATAGATAATTTAATTACACATCGAAACAAATAATAAATATATATTTCAATGTAATTGATACTTTAGATAAAGTTCAATGAAACTATCCGTAAATAAATTAAAAAACTAATAGATTTGTAAATTTGTATTGTAAACACAATATTGAAAGAATAGAAAGGATACAAATAAAACATATCAGATGGGAGTAATATATTTTATATAAGAGGAGAGGCATGTCCCTACATACACACAAATAATATCTAAAACTAACATGACTCAATCCCACGGAACTTGACTTTCAATATCAATACACCATTAAACCATATTGCAGTTATATTTAACAAGGTAGAGTAATATTAATATTGCAGAATGTACCTCCGTCTTCATTAGGTATGAAGTAAAAGACGTAAAGTTTGGATATTAATAACAGGGAAAATATTGCGTTAAAATCATCTTTTATATATATATATATATCGTAGTACAGATTGCAAATATGAACAACATAAAATTACAAGAAATGTATATGTTACACCAATACATTGTATTTTATTTCAAATTTCAAATTGAGTTGATTGATAGCATAAAATAAAAACAAAATTATATTGAATCCTGAGCATAGACATGCTTACTTTGCATTAAAATATATTAGACAAAGTCAGTATGTAATTGTTATTATAAAATATAATCTACTTTATGCATTGAAAGAAGATGAAATGTTAAATAATATAATTGTAGATTGCACGTATAGTCAAATATTAATTACTCTTTCTATAATTGTTATTCAGAATGCAATGGGTGGTCTATGTTAAATTTAGAACCAAGTTTTGGATAACCCAATTAATTTTTACACTAACATAACGAAAATGTATTTTAGATCCTGGTTTTACTATTATATAAATAAAACCCGAAACGTTTTTATACACAACAAACAACAACCCAGTTTTATAAACTTTTTTTTTTTTTTTTTTTTAAATAATCTGTAACATTCCAGTTGTGATACCGAATATGAGATTATCATAATTAACAGAATAAGTTATTTGTTGTAAACAAATTTATACTTAGGACCTCTCGTATTAATGGTATGAAACTATAAAATATTAAAATAATGTTTCTTACCTTTGTTTCCGTCAAGTGACCTCTTTTTTGCAATCGTGACGCGTTTCGGGACTTCTATCCCATCTTCAGACACAGGTATATTAATTTAAATTACTCGACCTAGGTCGTCAAACATTAAAAGTATTCATAAAAACACATATATCCCATTTAAAGTCCTATTTGGTGTACACCTTCTGGCTACCGGAAGTCAACTCTAGAGGGCCAGGGTAAAAAAAAGCAAGTATACTGAATGAGAAGAAAAAGTTAGGTGCTATACAACTGTTTATAAAAATGTTTTAAGTTATGACTATTTTAAAATTAGGAAACTTATTTCCAATAAAATAAGATATACAATTAAGGAAACTAATTTTTAATTGAGAAGTACATCAGTGTTTTTTTATTTGTAGTAACAATATTATTTTGCTATTATTATACTGGAAAGTCTTTTTCTTTGTGTTGTAAAAATTATATGTCTTAAAAGTTTATTGTATTTATGTGAAAATTCTACAACACAATTTAAAATAGGATTTTTGACACTTCAATTCTCAAAACGAAATTAGTATATTTTGGAATTAAAGTAAATAGATGTAGGACTTTAGCGAACTAACATTTACTAAAACAGATAAATTGCTTTCCTATACTACTTCAATGGACAACTAGCATAAAATGCTATTAGGCTGTTTTTGAAATTGGAATATTGTTAAAATCAACAAGGCTTTTTATTCGGCAGGGCAGAAAATAACTTCTTTTTTTTTGTAACAGACAAAAAGAGTGTATTTCTTCTTATGAATCATCCATATAAACTGTTTAGTAATTCCAAAATGTGAAGATATTAGCCATTCACTCAAAATTGGAAAGTTAAATAGGTAATTAAAACTTCCAGTAACTCTTCATTAATATCAGAAAGATCGTCTGTTGTTAAACCATTGTCGGTGTCTTAAAATCACTATCTCTATGATATATTATTACACTACTACCTAAACTAATCCTAAAATAGTATTCAGAATAAATAAAACTGCTTTTAGGTTATAAAATACTCTTGTCTCCTACTTAATAAAATAGTCAAGTTTCAATAAGTATTGGGAAAAAAAACATCATGAAATCCCCTAGTGAATGACTGCCTTCAATTTTCTGAACTTTTCTCTTCTAACGAATTTCTTTAATTGTCAACTACAACTCATTGCAATTGTTTACTGCTTGAATGAGCAGTGACTATGCAAAATTATTATTGTCTGTAATATTAATCACTATATATGCTGTGACTATATTATTATTGTAACCTGCAGTGAGTTGTATAAATACAAAGCTTGACATTAGATACAATCCTTCGACAAATATACCTTAGTTTAATACATATTCTGCTTTTTCTATACATCAAGGATACATACTCATAAGCATTACAGAATGGTTTTCTTAATTCGATTAACAACAACAAAAAAGGGTACAGTAAATCTACCACAACAATTACACCATAAAAAGAAACATATAATTCTTATTTCTTAATTGTAAAAATGTTTTAAATGTGAAGAACCTATTATATGTTTAAATCAGTTGATACTATTTTTAAATCAATTTTTCGTGCACAATTAATCTTGTTCGCAAAAATGTAGTGTCACAAAAGTGTGGTTTACTTAATAAATAGTAAAAAGAACTTGCAATGTGAAGGGACAATGAGTTTTCATAAGAAATTATTTCCAGTATCTACCTAATCACCAGATGTTCCAAGTTTTATATATGTTTTAGGAACCATCAACTTTACTTATAGATCAGCTTTCAATTAGAATCCAAATTTTAGTGAGAATCAAGTACTTAATTAAGAGAGGATGTCCCGTTTAGTTCAGAAACGCTCCATCATACATATTCTTCAAATACCTCCATATTAAAAGTAGTTAGTATAACACCATTCAGTTTGCTGGAGGTTCAAAATACATTAAATTTTCACTCGGTTGTCTTTATTTAAAAAAACAATTGATGTAAGCTTAAAATTTATTATATTATATATATTCTTAAATCACATTTGATATTTTGTTAATTTGATGGATAAATTTATGGTGGCTATAACTTTTAATCGTTCTAAAAATTGACAATATTTTGTCAAGAGCTTTATTGAAGTGTACAGAAACTGGCTCTTAGACCATTATACAGTGAAACTATAAGTACAGTGAAACAGAGTCTGGCTCTTAGATTATTACTAGCTAAGAGCTGAATTTATGAATTAATACTACAATATATTGAATAAAGCTTTTTAGTGTTTTACCTTTTGAAAGGAATAAATGGAAATTTTTTTAAACTTTATATATTTGTTCATTCCAAGGAAGCAGCTTTGTTGATAATTGTCTTTGTTGAGAGCTTTCGTTAGATGGAAATTATAGGCGTAAAGAATATTTAGTTTAATTGGGGAACATTAAAAAAAAAAAAAAAAAATCTTGAGGTTTCTGATTTGTGTGTGTATTGGGCTGGTTTTCGTAAATGCATAGATATTTTCAAATTACTGTTCAGCTTATTTAGAACCAGGTATTATTTATATTTTCATTTATTTATATTTTAGTTATGATAAAACTGCATTCTGAAAGGGAATTAAACTTTAAAATGATATTGCCATCCAATGCAATATAAATGAAGGAGCCGTATTCTGATTGGATAATTGATAACGTTTTGAGAATATTTAGATCGTTTATGTTCCTAAATGGATTGGCAATCACAATATCTATCTGACCTTTTGACTTTTCTTACATAAACAAATAAATACGCTTACCTAATACGCAATAAACCAACATAACCAAATACCATTAGAAGAAAACTAGTTTTATTTAGAGTATTATTTTGCTTACAAAACTAAACTGAAGTATATTTTTATCTCATAATACTCTGCCGTTATGTTCTATGTTTATGGCAATATTCTTTTGACAGTCTTGGATATTTATATAACTTTAAACTCTCATAAGAGACACATTTTCTCTTGGTATGATAAACAACCTTAATCATAAATAAATTAAAAGCTTAACCGCATCTCATTAATTTTATCCACTTAAAGTTTAGAAGTCCGTAATCAATATGCATATAACTTTATCTTACATTTATTATAACTTTTCCTTTCTAGCAACTTGTTACACCCATTCCTAAACAGTTCTTTGTTATATTCTTACAAACACGGAGAAAAATTAATTATGTATTAAATAATATGGCATGTTTTTAATATAATATTTACGATATAAAACAAGAGTATTTTTAAATGTTTCTTTTATTTTGAGACACACTGAATCAATCTAAGTTTGTTTAGTCAGGTACGTGTGTTTTATTTTGTGAATATATAGTTATTAATATGTTAAATCAACAACAAAAGTTTTCACAAAAAGTTATTTTAATATATATATATATATATATATATATATATATATATATATATATATATATATAATTCTTATTGGACAAGCTATTTGAAGGAATTTTTAAGGAGCTATTTAACGGATTTCCATATACCGTCTTTAAATGTCATTAAAGCATTCTCAGTCGTTTAAAGATATAATGACAAATAAGACCTCTCCACACCCCCTTCTAACTGAACCAATTAAAACTAAGAATAAGCAAAATAAACCAACTTGATTTCTCAAAATTATGTATATATCAAATTTTACATGTATATGATATGATATATACATAATTTTGAGAAATCAATGCTTATTCTTAGTTTTAATTGGTTCAGTTAGAAGGGGGTATGGAGAGGTCTTATTTGTAATACCAATGTAATAGCAATAGATTTACAGTATTACGACAAATTGGGTCTTTCACTTGTGTTCAATTCTAATGGTAATTGAATTTCTGCCACAAAATGTTGCAATGAAAGTGACATATAACTGTTTGTTTCTATGCAGTAAGTAAGTATTTATCAAACCCCTTTTTTAAAATTCTGTATATATTAAGCCGCTCTCAGAAACCGTATTCTAATTCTTATCGTTTAGATAAAAGGCAACATCGGCAAAAAAATATCACAAGAATATTAATTTTATAATATAATTAATATACTTTAAAAAAAGTATATTAATTACGTTAAAAACGGTCATTCTTAAATTACTCACTGTGATCTTATCAACGCCATAATGAGATAAACTTCATTCTATGAGGTAATAACTATGAAACAAATCATTGCTTTATAATGAACATCAATCATTTTACATTTCTTAAAAGCATATTCTTATCCACAGATTCAAAACTTAGTTAAGAAAACTACGATTATACATTTATTTAAATTCAATATCTTATTAATATTTGAGGTAAGATAAAATAAACTGTCAACAATGTCATTCCCTTTATAGAAAGTCTTAAACAGTGTTGGCGTTCTTAATTTTTTTCTAAAAATTCGTGTTATTTGTAAATTAGTCTTATTAAAAAGTATTGTTGGAGGATAATGTATCAAAATATAAAACAGTCTTTGGTCAAGTGGTTGTTTAAATGGAAATAATTATATAAATATTTTTCTGAGGGACAACCATTCTCCTGAATTTTGTAAAAGTCGAATAATTATATAAGCATTGAAATCAAAAGTGCAAGAAGAGTTCTAAAAGTGGAATAATGGAAACTGAATTAATAATTACTTTTTTAAATTATATTAATTTATTTTTCATGTTTATCCGCAATGTCGTTAACAAAAATTTTCACTTCACAGTCGAAAACATAGTCAAGTGGGAAACTTTTCATTTTTACACACATAACCCCGATACAATTCTTTTACTAGATGTGACAACAAAACATTATCTTGAATCCCATATACATCGTATATACATCTGGAGATGCCTATATACAAAAAGTGACCAAATTTTCCAATGCACGGAAAGAAGAGATACATCGTCAAAACTTGATTAAAAAAAATCACGATCACAAGAAACTGATGTATTTTAAATGTTTCTAAATGAAATTTTTGAAGTCATTAAACGTTAATCAACCTTTATTTTACATGATAAAGTAAAATGATTTATTTTATTTATCCTACTATAAAAATGTTTAACATTTCGAAAATATTTTAATCCGCAAAAAACAAATGGCACTTTTTAATTCCTAAAATGTGTACTAATTAATTGGGAATACGGTGGGTTCTATTCGAGAGGGTTACTCTTTTTTCTGTCTTTCTAGCGAAAATTACTGGATCCCTGGATAATATTCCACCCTTAGTGGATGTATAATTTTATTTTGATATATAAAATAGAAGTATATCTTATCTTATAGATATTGTAGTAGTGCATTATATGACAAAACCTGTACAAGCAAATACTTCATGAGTATTAAGTGCGCTGCAATATATTATATCGCTTTCAGAGTATTGTATTCCAACATATACTATCTTTTGTAGTGAAATACGCTGATTTTTGTTTTCCTGGAGGAATACGCTATGTTTCTTTCCTAGAGGAATGAGTTGAGTTCTGGATAAGCTGTTTCTTCATTTTATAGCGCAATTAGCAGGATCTATTCTAGCTGTATACATTGATTTCCGTCTTTCCAGCGGAATTACTACCCATTGCAAAAAAGACTGGGTTCCTATAAGAACGGAATAGACTGGTTTGTGTATTAGTTATACCTCATGGTTGACTGACTAACGACAGTTAAGACGAAATAGGATATAATCAGTCTATGTTTTGGCCTACAGTTATAGCTGTGGAATTAAACCCTCTTTCCTAACTTGGCCACATGGACTCGAATAACAGAGAAAATGTAAGATAAAACCCGTTACAAACAAGTGTGATTTTGATAAATAACTAGAACATATTTATAACTTTTACTTTTGAAGTAATACTCACATTCACATACGAGAGTCATGCCACAAATATTTAATACTGGAACACTGCTTTCATAATGGATAAATAGACGTCACAATAGGTTACATGAACATCATTATATACATCATATAAATCATCAAATACCTTCTCTGAATAGATTTGAGACTGTTTGTTTTTTTCCAATAACAAAAACAAAATAAACAAATTTATATAAATTTAAGACAAATTGAATTTATTAATTAAAATATGCCATTGCACACTATTTTAAGATTTAAAATAAAAAAAGTATCATAAAATATTAATTTGAATAAATTGCAATATGTCAAAAGACGAAAATAAGAAATAAATTATGTTTCTCACCGCAGAAGATTAATCAATGAACTATTAAATTTTCTACGAGAGTTTTCCTTGAGTTTATATTATAAATAATGCTATTCTTCATTAAAAGTTTTCAACATTAAGCTTATAAATTCTTCCAACTGTCAAGTAACTTGACGATAAATCAATAGCAATTCTGACCTGTTTGTCATCTACAGACAATAAAATTACTGATAACATATTACAGTGTGAAATGTAATGTGTATTATATTCATAAAATACAATAATTTTTTAATGCAATAAATTACTACGCACAGATAAATGCTCTTCAATATAAATTTGTTGTAAATATATATATTTAAAGCTTAGTATTCAGTTTATGTAGCGGCATAAATTATGTTATAAGTAATTATGTGTTTAAAAGACTAAACACAATAAGTATAGAAAAATTAGCTTATTCGTATTACATTAAAAAAGGTATTGTTATAAGAAGCGGTAAGTAAGTAAGTAAGTAAGTAAGTATTTATAGGTATGCCCAGAAAAAACTAACAATTAAATAGAAAACAATTCTGTTATTGGGGCACTATTAATGTTAAGACAAGCCATCCCGTGATGAATTAGTTTATTTTGGGTATTACTATAATTTTACAAAATTACGTTGTAATCTTTCGTACAAATATTCAACTTTAAAGCACCCATAACATCTGAAAATACCGACCAAATGTCCAATTACCCTAGTAAAATTCAAAGATGTTACAGCAGACTATCGCTCATTAAATATTTGGCTTGTTCACTTTTCATACATCTAATCTTTATGTAAGCATTTCAAACTCAATGGCTTTACAATCCAACATGAATGTTCTGTCAAACAAAATTAATTTATCATTACGTTCTAATACCCATTTGGATTTCACACAGGGCTTAACATTATATCTTTTTATAAGTACACTATCAAAATATGTACCCAGTAGGCAACTTACAAGAACTCTACCAATGCCTATTCTCCCCAAAAGTCTACAGAAACAAACAACATGTCCAATAGGTTTCCTTAGGATTAATTCGCCAATTTGAAGCAGATTATTATTTTACAATGATGTTATAATCTCCTACCATATACAATCTCCTATCACCAACACATTATAAAGCTATTTATCAACTCAAACGTATTTACAAAATCTTTTACTAATACTCGGGTCATAAATTTTTTAAAAAACTTTCTGCCATATAATTTACATTTTTATAAATTACTATGAGACATTATTACTACGCCTTCTTCCGCTGTCTGTTGCATCCTTAAAATATCTTTGTTCCATTGCTGCTTGCTTATTTTGAGTGAATTTATGAATATTATTGTTTAACACATTTTTCTTCTATTTGCTTGTAATTGACACCTCAACCTTCACTTTCTTAAATTTGCTTCTTCTATAGACGCAAACTCTGCACTATCTTTACAATATTTTCTCCTCTACCCACGTAAAACATTTTTCATAATCCTTGTCTTAGCCTTACAAGTTTTAAAGAAATGAATCAACATCTAATTCAGTTGATCTTGGAGTAAGTTGAATTATTCAGAACATGTAATAATTTGTCTACCCTTTTAATATTTATATTTAACCACCCTCCACAGGGCTTTGAGTTCATAAGAATGATCCAAACCAGAATAGATCAATCACTTTAAGTTTTTTTTAGACATATATTCTCAATCAAACTTTACTGGTATTGGAATGTCCTGACCCTAACGACTTTTATCAAAGTACTTTCTTGGTTAGTAGAAACCTGAATTATAATCCATTGCATTATCCGTCCAAAAACATAGTTGTATAATAAAACAAACTATACAATTTGGGAGTGACAATATATGTTATTATTGATTGGTTTATATGAGTTGGGAAGGTAATGTCCTGACTAACTTGGTTATTTTTTATAGTTAGAAAATATCACGTTTATTTTATTTTTAGTTACATAAGGTACGTATTTAATTTTCATATATTATTTAAATGTATATATTTGTATGTGTTTTTTATATAATGTAGATGAATGTGTAGAATAATAGTAAAAGCCCTTGGAGGTATAAAAATTGACATAAAAGGTAACATAATGTATGAAATAACTTTATTACTATTTAACATAAATCAAAATATTATGTGACGTGATGTCAGTAATGGTGGTAACTGTCAATTAGTCAAGTTTAAATTAACTTTGTAAACTGTGTTCAGTGTCGTATATATATAACGTTTATATGTTGTTTTAAATTTAAGTTAAAGTAATACATTACATAATTTATTATAAACATTTTATGTTTTATATATAACAGAAATGTTCAGAGCTGGAAGACGTCTGTTAGTTGGACCAATACTTACTTAATAGTAAATTAAATACAATGTCTTTATTATATTGAGGAATATAATACGCCATTTCAGTCAAAGGATAGAGAAGCTTTACCAAACACATGATTTGTTTATTTTATGTAATGACTCAACAGAATATGAAGGAACAACTTTTGAATGTAATTGCACTGTTTTATTTTTATTTTTTAATAAACATATATTCACTAGTTACTTCAAGCCTGAGTAATTTTATATTAAATATTTAGATCAAAGTTCATGTACAGCAGTATACATATTACGTAAGTAAATGCAAATTATCAAACAGAACAAACATTCAACATTATATTAAATAAACGAAAGTTTATGACTAAATTTAAAGAGTTCAATTTTTTTTTAAACTAAATAAAATGGTATTCGTCTTATTGCTTTTCAAGATGTCAAAATATATATAACTTAAAGCTAACTATTAGAATAATTACAACAATATTTTTAGTTAGAGTTTAATTTTTAATTACTTAATTTTAGTAAAAGACAAGCCCATTCCATTTATTGAACATGTAAGTTAGTAATATCGTTTGTTAGAATTCATAATGAAATATAAGCTATTCAACTAGTCTGGATGACGTTTGACAGAACAACTGACTTGCAAGAGGAAAAACTGTGAACTGGTTAAATCCAGTTGCTATTTAGGATGAAGTTAGTTAATAGATTCTTAAAACTCGCTGACAGGATAAATCCGATAAACTAGGCTATGTTGTGTCAGTTGCATAATTGGCTGCATTAAGTCACGGTGCCCAGGGTTTAACCCCCTTCACCCCCTTTTCCTATTATAACCTAATGTACAAATCAATCAGTCGGTGTAGTCAACATCTCCTAAACCACGGTAATTCATTCAGCCGCAATTAAAATCAAAGAAGTAAACGATTACCATAAAGCATTTTATTTTTGAAACAGCAAAAACGTTTACAATTGTAATTACTTTTGTTTAAATAAATAACTAGCTTAGTTTGATGTATAAGAAAATTAAATAAACCCTATTGAAGATGTATCAGTCTTAGCAAAACTTTTCTGTTTCATTTTGAACCGCTTGGATGTTATTATTCTTTGATAAACAAAACAAATTGTCTTTAGAATAAATAACAATATTATACATCAAATAAAAAAAAAACATGTAGTTATACTTTATTCCTTAAAATAAAGTAAAACTATGTTGTTTCAATAATATAATTGAAGTAAATTTTACATCACAACTATCAAACTTCCTTATTTATTTATGTCTAAAACGGCGACTTTTATAATTTGTATGTATGTTTTGGTTTATTTACCTCTCATCATACAAGCGGTCAAATTAAACACCATAGGTTACGTTTATACTATTTAATGTAAATTAATATGTATTTAACAGTTGAAATAACTAATTTACTTACATCTGTAAATTACTGTCACAAGCTGTTCATGGACATTTCGGATTGGCACTTAATTGTTGGAATTTCTTTGATTTAGTTGTAAGCTCTTGGAATTGACTTTATTTAGTAGAGTAGAGTCTAATATGTAATTCCATTTGTTTTATATTCATAAATTAAGCCGTATTAAGTTTTTTATTTTTTTTCCGAATGGTCATTATGAAAACGGATAATTGTACACTAATGAAAAACAAATGGATAACGGGAATTGTGTGGATGAATAAAGGTAACTTGGCATACTTAGTGGGCTTAAAACTTAGGAGTTCACCGAGCATTAAAGTTAGGCGTCAAAAATTCCTGCGTTTAAATAGAATATCATTTCAATGTTCCTATGGTTTCAAATGTACAATGAGGGGTCAAATAAAAAAAATAAAATAAAATAAAATAAATAATAATTATTATTATTACACGTATTTTATCTCCCTCTCCCAAATGCCTGTTATCTTGAGACTTTTAAATATTCAAAGATTATGAGGCATGTAAAATGTTAAGATCAAACATCTAAAACTAAATTGATTACAATAAAAAAACGTGTACTAAGAATGGTTCGTAATGTCGAAAATATTAATAACTTTTGATTTCTCACAATAAATGTTTTCAAATAATAGATTTTTTAACTGTATAGAGTTTTTTGGTATTAGTTTGTAAAGGTTAGTTTAATATTATTTAATATTGTTGATGATGTTAGCACTATATTTAAGATTTTTTCGTTTTGAAAACGGATTATATTTTTCAACTAACTAATGATTTGTATACTGAATAAAGACAAATTAAGATTGGAAAAATATATTTTTACTTTTGAAATATTGTGTTCCTGACTGGTTGCAACGTTAATATTGCAAGCCTGTTATTATAATCTAGTGATTCATAGGGTTTTGTTTAAAGAACGAAAGTAATAATCAGTTTGTAGACGAATAAAAATACTTTTCACCAGTAAAATCTGGGCATTTCTGCAATATGTTTGCCTCGAGTAATATGTTTAATTCCTAGTTTAAAATCTTTCGTTCTTGAGAGCTTTGTATTTTTGGTGGCATTATTCACAGTCTGTATTTTTACTGGCGGTATTGTTACTGGAGTAAAATTTGTTACATTTGCAGTATATATGTTTGTTTATTTTTTTATTACTTTAGCTACGTGATTGTATTGAGCTTCACTTAAATTTGGGCATATGTCAAAAGGTATGATTTTTAAAAGTAATGATTTTTTAAATAAATGTTTTACTATTTCACATTCAGCCTTGTCATTTTGTAGATAAAAATTAGATTTTTTTTGAATATTTCCGATTTTTAAAATTTTGATATTTGTGTTTTTTTTATGCGTATATAAAAATTACCTCCCTCTTCTGCTATGTAAGCATGAGTTTTCTTCATTTCCCTCAAATACTGGTCTGTTTTCAAATCCGCTTAAATCAGTGTAATTTTCAAATAATTTTATTTTATAAATAAAAGAATATATAATATAATAAATGTACTTTTTGTATTATTGACAAAAATGTTCATAAACAGATATCAAAAGTGTTTTAAATTTTATCTTATACTTATAGAAAATGATACTCTACTGATAGAAAATTTCGTTCTATTTTCAAAACTAGGATATAGCAATTAGCGTTTTGTGCAAGTTTACTGACTCGCACAGTTTTGAATAAATGGCACTTAAAATCGTGCTTGTAATGACTTTGGGAAAAAGAAAGATAAAAATAGCATTGGAAGTTTCTAAAATGTGGTTGTATCGAAACACTTTATTGCATCAGTTTCATGATGAATTATGAATCTATATTCAAACTCATAATTAATAATAAACCATTCAATTATTAGTCTCATTGAAAATATGTAATTAGCCCAAATATGTTATTTTTTTGAAAAATATATATTTTATACCAAGAAGTTGAGGTAAAATTTTATGAAAAAAATAATAGAGATGCGATGGCCAAATGTCGCCATACTTTAATATTTTACATATTTGAAATCTAATTTCAATTGAGTAATGTAAATTATAAAGTACAGTTAATTCACAGAAAACAAAACCCGCTTGGAGGAAGTAAAACATTTATCATTCTATTGCACGTATAATTTTTAGATTATTTTTATCTAATATTCTTGTCGCAAACTTTGAGTTATGCAAGTCATTAGTTATATTCTAAAAGAACTTTGTATTAATTAGACGTTTAAATTTATTGTTTTAAAGTACGATTATATTAAAAATTGTTTTAAAATATACAAAGCTGTTTAAGATTTGCGACCGTTCTTGTTTTAACCAAGCTTCGTCAAAGATACTTTGCACTACTCTTGATATACCAATAATTTAGGATTGTTTTCACATTCAAAACGTATCTTTTCAATGATATTACACGATATTTTCTTTGTTAATTAAATTCTATTGAAATATGGTTAATACTATTTTCACTTTTACACTCCTCTTATTATTTGTCTTTATTTTACAAATTATTTGAATTTAAATGACTATTTATTTTACTTTCTAGCCTTGGTTTATTGTATGTTAAGCCGAATAAAAAACAACTAAACCAACAATAACCGTTCAGAGATAATTAGAAAATCATTTGGTATGGTGAGCATACGTCTTGTTTGGGTTGGAGGGTACACTGAGAAAATGTCGATCAACATCGTTGGTGTAATCGGAATTTTGTTGTTGCTCATATAAGTTACACAAAATATTTTCTATCTAAACAAAATGAAAACATTCTATATATATGGCAAAAACAGTACCACAAAATATTTTATTAAACCTGTCCACGTGTTTGGACTTTAGAGCTCCTCACTGACGAATTTTGCCAATGCCACATTTCGAACCGAGAGACCTTAAAATAAGACCGCCAGCACTCAACTTTTTTTTTTTTTTTTTTTTTTTTTTTTTTTTTTTTTTTTTTAACCATCACGAAACTTATTCTCTACTACTAATATGTGAAAGAGTAAAATCAACAATTTTCATAAAGTGGTAATTAAATTTTCGCCAAATATATTTATTACATCTATGGTATCCCAAAGTGTTTTCTTGCAATTTATTTGATAATATGTACATTTTCGTGCCATATAAACTTGTTTAAAAAATAATTTCTTAATATCTAACAATGAAACTTTTTAGGTTTATAAAATAATTCTTAAGTTTGTTTATGTTTTACATTGTTCTTATCCGCGAATATGAATTGAAAATCCAAAACCAACATTATATTCGTTAATAACACCTGTCAGAGATATATTAAAATGGTGGACCACCAAAACCTTACACACCCTTAAAAACCGTCCTGTACAACCTCAACTCATCACTTACATTCAAATCTAACTTATTGACTATTATACATGTATCTATTTAAATGGATAAAATTAGTTTATTTTGACAATGTGTGTTGCAAATTTAATTTATTAAATTTCTTTGGAAAAAAATAATATAAATTACCAAAAAAGTAAATTGAGATATTTCTATTAGTTATTGTTGAGACACTTCAGGATATTCAAGCTGAAACGTGATCTAGAATTGCTGTGTCGGTTATAGATAGTGTTGGTTTCAGACGTTTTTTGACCTAGTAAGGAATCAATGTTCAATTACAAAAAAATAATATATTTAACATGGCAAATCGTGATGTGCTTTGCAGATTAACAATGGCAATCATATCCAATGCTCCATTTAGTAATATTATAATTGTAGCGCGGAAGGATATGAAAAGTTTCTTTCCTCTTTGTTTAAAATAAAGTTAAAAATTAAAACGTTATATACGATAGATTATTTATTTCCTTTAAAAATATATTGTATTTTTAAAATTATACTTTGAATATCCAATATGGTTAACAGTTTACTTTTAATGCAGTAACGTAAAAACGTTATTCATAATAAATAGTAAGATTACAACTAACTAACAAAATAACAAAATAAATAAGATCATTGATATACATTTATTTATTTTAGAAATTTAACTTAAATTATTTATAAACATTTCTAAGAACATTTCCTCGAAAATGGAATATTCATTTGCCTGATTAGTTTATGATCTAAGTAGGTATCTGTTTCTTGGAACAACATTATTCATTTGGATTAATCAAGTAGATGATTATTTTCTTCTTTATATATATTATTTTAGATTGTGCCAAAATAATAACTGTATGTACATCTATAAATTATGGGTCTAATATAGGTTTACGAAGATAGCTATGTATAAATATTTAAAGAATGTAAGAGATATTGTCCATATTATTATTATACAATACAGGTAATTAGAAAAGCAACTGTCACTAACTTATCCCATGAAACAAAGTGATCCAATCAATTTAACATAACACATAACCAAGCACTCCAAAATATTAGAATTTAAAAAAATAAATATATTTATTTTAAGATTTTTTAATCTTGTGACCAAATATAAAATAATCTTGTGATCAATCACATAATCAAATATATGAATTTTGTTTTTCTACATTTGAATTTGTTTTCCAAATATGTGTTATGAGCGAGTCGACAATAATATTACTCAAATTGAATTCTAAATTCACCTTTTCACAAAAGTTCAACGTAATGAACGTAATGATTATGCTGCTAGACGAGATTTCTGTCCCTATCTACTAAATTTTGATATTGAATAATATAACTTTTAAAAAAATCTTATGGACAGACGAAGCTCTTTTTATAAGACAAGGTGTGTTCCATACCATACCATACCATACACATGTGGGATACTGAAAACCCAAACTGTAAGAGAAATGTCCTATTAATTAAGATTTGGCGTAAACGTTTGGGCAACTATGATTGGCAATCGTTTCTTTGGACCGCACATTTTTTAGGGAAGTTTAAATGGAGTGTTGTATCTTAACTTTTTGCAATATGATTTGCCTCAAATTTTGGATTTGATTGACCCTGCGCACCATCAAGATATTATTTATCAACAAGATGGTGCACCTCCTCACCTTACTAAAGATGTCCGAGATTGGCTGAGTGCTAACTTCCCAACTTGGATAGGCCGAGGAGGTTCTGTACTTTGGCCTGTAAGAAGATCTCCTCATCTGAATCCCATGGACTTTTTGTGTAAGGATTTATAAAGTCTGAAATGTACACAACTTCTATAACTAGGAAAGAGGAACTTCTAAACAGGATCCAAGGTGCAATACAGAAGATTAGGAAAAAAGATAAGCTATAAAATAACTGTTTGAGCATTGCGAAAGAGAGCCAGAGCCTGCGTAAGAGAAAACGGAGGACATTTCGAAAATGATGTGAAATGAAGCTGTAAAGTAGTGTGATCCATCTAACATTAATGATTTAGTATTGTAATTGAATAGGTACATAATTAATTTTAACCGTATGTTATAGCTATGATAATAAAAATCTTGATGTGTGTCTTTTTACTTTGATAAATTTGACATATTTTTCACAAACCATATTTTAAACTATTCAAACTCTCTTAACTGTACTTAAAAGGTAACGAATAAAATTTTGTATCCTATCTTCTGAAAGTTTATATTTTGAAGCACTTTTTATAGCAGTTGATTTTTCTAGCAATTTTTTAGAGGAATTGTATGTGTAATATTCTCTCTTTTTTTTTTTTTTTTTTTTTTTTTTAAATAAAATGATAACTTCACAGTTCTAATCAATTTAATTAGTGATTCTGTAGATTCGGGTTCATCAAAAGCTACACATCCTTACTTCAAATTTGATATAGAATACGATGGTAATGGTAAAGTTCGAGGAATGTATCAAAATATCCCAGAAATTCTACTTTTTTAGATAAATGTTCAGTTTCTTTGAACAAAATCGAAATAATTTCTCTAAGTCGGTAGATTTTTTAAAAATTGTGTTTGAGTCACATTTATCATGTTCTATCACTCAAAAAACATTTTTTAGCACTACGTCTAGACCACCCTATATATATATATATATATATATATATATAGATTTATGTATAAGACCTTTTGAGTGCCTAATGGTACGGGCGACGACCTATTGGAGGCCTGGAGTGCTTGAACTCAGGCATTCAAAAGGTCTGTTTTCATACACTAAAACGACCTTTTGTGCCCTCTGTATAAAGCGAAATCGTCGACGAACCTTTTGGATGCCTAGAGTGCCTGGTGTGAAATGTACGGGAGACGATATTTTGAAGGCTTATATACGATCAGTTACAAATGCCACCTATTGAAGTCTTATACGATCAGTTACAAAAGTCACCTTTTAAAGGCTTTAGTTGACGAATGTTCCTGTTAATTTCTATTTTCTGACGCCTGTTATCACCATGGTATAAATCATCGTGTTTTAGAGACCTTTTGAAGACCTGCTATTATTTAAATAGAACCTTTTGAAGACCTTATGCTCTCCAATATACTTAATTTTGACATTATTTTGTCTGAAACATTATTTGAGTACAATTTTGCGTCACATAACAATATTGTATAGTTTTAATACAAAAAAAAATTGATTTAAAAATTTTCTCATATCACTTACTTTCTTTCATTAATACTATTGTTTGTCAAATACTAATGAAGTAACTATTTATTTTAAATATAACTAGAGGGTACATAATCCTCTGTTCGCGGTACAACTCCCGTTCAGCCATTCGTTGTCCTCGTTTTCATAATATAGTTAACAGAATGTTAAAATATGTTACACATTATTAATCAGAAGACGAAAATAGTTACATTTATTTCTCAAACAAGTAGGCTACTGTATTTATTTTTTCAAGTTCATAAATAATACTATATTTTAACTAGTTACCATTTTACTTTCACACTATACTATAGTATAGAGAAAGTAAAATGATCGCAAAAAAATCGATGATGAGATTTTTGTGGATATACCCGTTTTGGGACCCCCTGATCCAAAAAAGTCGTTTTTACAAAATGTCTGTCTGTATGTCTGTATGTATAAAAAGCTAGAGAGAAAAATATTCGATCGATTTCAAACAAATTTGCAACAAGCATGTCAATTAGGCATGCTTTATTTTGGTATAAATTTGTTAAATTTGTTTAACAACAAAACACACGTCATAGTACTTTTCCCAGCCCTAAAATGTATGTTATACTGTACAGTCCTAATTGTAGTTATGCGATTAAGCAGAAAAGTGTCTTAAATTAATTCAGCAGCCTAAACAGTTACTTTTGGTAGTGTTTAACAACAAAACACATGACATAGTACTTTTCCCAGCCCTAAAATGTATGTTATACTGTAAATATATGTTAAGTGTACTGTTTAATTAGTGTGTGTGTGTGTGTGTGTGTGTGTGTGTGTGTGTGTGTGTGTGTGTGTGTGTGTGTGTGTGTGTGTGTGTGTGTGTGTGTGTGTGTGTGTTCCACTACAAAAACATGTATTAAGTATCAAAGTTTATTAATATTTCACTACAATTATTATTATTGCATTTTATAGTGTGAAGCATAAATATTTACGTTATTGAAGAACGTTAATTTCCGTTGACGTTTCGTTCTGCAGGTTAGTGATAGACCTCTCACGTGTGTATTAGTTTCATTTTTCGTATTTTGCGTAATTTGAGAAATTTTTCGGGCCTATGAATGACTCAACGATTGACAAATATTTTTCCCCAAAAAATCCAAAAGGCTTAAAACGTTTCAGGGCGTACAGTTCGCCAGAACTTTCGGAAGACGCAAGTGTTTCGTTAGGAATGTTGGAAACGCATTGTGACAAGGTAGGTGACACCACGCATGGCCAGCTAATGACTGGGTTGAGTAACTTGCTAGATACAAAATTATCGACATTAACTACTAAAAAAGACCTCTTAATTGTGTCTTCTGAGGTGAGAAGTCTGACGGAAGAGAACAAAGTTTTGAAAAGAAAGATAGACTGTATTAAAAAACAAGAACAGGTTATTATGAATAAGCTAAATTTAGAAGGTAGACCTAGACGTAACAATTTAATTTTTGTAGGTCTTAAATGGAATGGTCTGACAGACTTTAAAGCCCTTGTGAAACAATTCTGTGTGGAAGTGTTAAAGTGTAATGACAGTTTGTGGGTCAATAGAGCGCAACAATTAGGAGCAAAGGGCAGAGCAATAATTATTGCCCAGTTCCCTTCAGATGACGATATTGGGCGGATCATGTCCAATGTAAATAAGTTAAAGGGAACATCTTATGTCGTACATCGGGATTACACACAGGATGTAAGATTAAAGCGAGCCTACCTTGCTGCAGTCGACGGGAGATAGAAAAAGAGTTGGGAAGACGTCGTATGCCGTTAGTTTTTGACCACATTAGAATAGATGTTGTCAAATTCACCTGGGAGGACAACACACTGATGGCCGGCCGAACGGATGGAATAGTGAAGCTGAAGGATCTATTCAACTACGATTTCGCATCGCGTATAGCGGAGTTGAGAAAGGACGGTCCAGGGAAGCTGCAACCAGGACGGACGGACGAGAAAGGAGTGAAGACAACATCTTCTTAGGGACTAAACACTAATTTCTCAGGACAATGTTCTCAAACAGCTGATAAGGAGCTGGACAATATTATAGTGTCTCAGACGGTTAGCAATTTTAAAATATTGTCTTATAAATGTATGTGGACTAAAAGCCAAAGTTGGTGAAGATTATTTTTTTCATTTACTAAATAAGTATGATTTAATTTTGTTATTAGAAACATTTATATATGAACATGATGAAAAGTTTATTGTTAAGAGTCTTCCTAATTTTAAAATCGATTTTTTTATTTTTGCTGAAAGAAATGCTAATTTTGGAAGGGCAATAGGAGGTATTATTTGTAGTGTAAATTTACAGTCATCCTTTTCTAAAGAAATTAGATTCGTATGCAAACGTAATATAAAATTAATTGAAATTAAAAATTGGTTGGTTTTGCCAATTTATTTAAATTATAACAAATGGGAGAACAGCTTTGAAAATTTGTGTAATTATATTAATTCAAATTCAGAGCAAAACGTAATAAAAATTGGAGATTTTAATGGCCGAATATCTAACGAACAATATCTAACGAATAATTCTGATATGTATAATTATATTAATGTAACTAGTACAATTAGAGGGGTCAAAATGTAAAGACAGGATATTAAATACAAGGGGGCGTAAATTTCTAGATTATTCCTTAATTTTGGATTAGTGGGAATTTACTTTTATTGGGAAGATGGGTAATTCTGTAATTGACATTGCGGTTGTATCAGTGAGTTGTTTAGAAATAGTAAATGATTTTAAGGTTAAAAGTCATGCTGGATCGGATCATCTACCTATTATTTGTGTAAGTTGTAAAGTTGGTAGACTTGCAGAGAGCCAAAGGGGTGGGGATTGTATATTACCATTGTTGCCAAGATTAAAATGGACTAATTCAGATAACGTCTTGTTCGGTAAAAACATAGATAAGGAACTAGCAACCTTATCTTTCCCCAGCCATAGGGCATTTATTGTCTGGGCATTGAAAGACAAGAAATTGAGATATTCGGCAAAATACACTGGGAAATCCTCACACTTAACAAATATCATAAACCCCCTAACTTATAGAAAGGTTTTGAACCCGAACGGCCATAAAGGACCACCGGGTTTTCACTAATTGGTTCTGTTAAAAGCATGCGTTAATGACATACCTATAAATATAAGTAAATATATTTTTCACAAACACTCCCGAAATTACACGCCCTTACTACATTTAAAAAAAAAAGTTTGCTAATGGCCACCTTAGGATCTTCACGTTTAGGGAAACAGGTAATACAAATTTTCCCTAGGCCCTTTAGTGGAACCGACCTTATTAACCTATCTTGTTATTTGTGCTTTAGATAATAGTATTAATACATACAACTGCTATATTATAAATTGCAAATATACAGGATGCCCTCGAAATCTCTGGTCCCCTTTTGTGGATTTGTTCCTGGAATCGAGACAAACATATTTCACAATATAAACATAGGTGCTTACTTTTTCGTCTGTCTGTCTGTATGTTTTTTCACAAAATAATTCATATCTATAGAACAGTTTCACCAATTGATTTCAAACTAGACTTGAAGTTATACCTAATAATGATATATTATAAATAAAATAAACTATTATATCCAATCATGCGTTTAAAAATGGCGACTGTTAAAAATGTCATACCTAACAAACTAAAAAACCTTTTATTTTGTCAAAAAATTTCAATACATGTTTGTTGTTGCCCTTTTTAATTTCCTATCGGAAAGTGTAATAATCAAAACAATTGGATGAAGGATAATAGTTAAGTTAAGGATTATAATAGCATAATATGTACACACAATATATTGTTGTGTTTAGGGCCTACTGTGTTGGTATTTGATACCAGGTTGAACAAACTTAACTATTATCCTCCATCCGATTGTTTTGTCGGTTACACCATCCGATACGAAATGAAAAGGGCTACAAAAAAAATTTCTTGAAATTTTTTGTTAAAATGTAGGCCTACGGTTTTTGGGCAATTCAGGTTTGAAATTTTCAAACACCTTATTGTATATAATTGGTTATCTTGTTTAAATAGATCATTGTTAGATTACACTTTGTGCAAAGTTTGAGCTCAATCAAACATATTATTCTCTAGTTAAAAATTATTTAGTGAAAAAAACAAATTGGTGGTGGGGAAACAAAGCTTGTCCGGACCCATGTCTAATTGATTTTTTTTTCTCATTCTTATGTGCTGAATCATATTCTAGAATATTGCAGAGTAATTACAAAACATCCTACATATACTTAAAAATCTTATTAAAACTATGCAAAACATCCCAATATTGTGATTACGTACGCTGTTATTATCTTTAACTTAACTGTTATCCTTCATCCGATTGTTTTGAAGTTATAACATCCGATAGGGAATTAAAAGTGCTAAAAAAGGTGTCTTGAATTTTTTTTGTTAAAATGTACTGTTTTTGGGTATATTAGGTTAGAAATTTCCAAACAGTCGCCATTACGAAATGCAAGATTGGATATAATCCTTTATTTTACCTAAAGTAAATCATTTTACTTTCTCACTATCCTACTATAGTATAGAGAAAGTATATAGTGATCGCAAAAAAAATCGATGTTGAGATTTTTGTGGATATATCCGTTTTGGGACCCCCTGAGTCCAAAAAAGTGGTTTTTACAAAATGTCTGTATGTATGTCTGTCTGTCTGTCTGTCTGTCTGTATGTCTGTATGTCTGTATGTAGACCAAGCTAGAGAGAAAACTATTCGATCGATTTAAAAAAAAAATTTACACCAAACATGTCAATTAGGCCTGTACAGATTCACGAAAAAGGGTTTTGACAAATTTTGAAAAATAACCCCCTTTATGGTCAAAAAACTCCCAAAAAAATCAATTATTATTTTTTTATAAAAAAAACGGTTCTAATGATTTTGATAAAATTTTGCTTATTTTTAGCCCTTAATGTACCCAACCATATACGAAAATCGGCATCTATCTAAAAATTCTCGTTTAGGTAATAATAATAATAATAATTTTATTATTAGAAACTCTCCTACTTTAATGTGTTCCTTCTTCTACTTTAATACAATTGTGAAGTCACAGTGAATCTGTTTAGTAATTTAAATGTGAGAAAGTATGTGCCAGTTTCTGGTACCGTTTATTTAGGTATAACTTCATGTCACGTTTGAACCGAAACGGTCAAACCATTCTCTAGATAGATATCAATTATTATTTTGTTAAAAACACATAGAACCTACTTACAGATAGACGATAAAGTAAGCACCGTAGACCCATTATTATATTGCGAAATATGTTTGTCTCGATCCCAGTAACAAATCCACAAAAGGGGACCAGAGAGTTCGGGGGCATCCTGTATATAATCATATGTAACACAATACAATATAACAATAATCCCATGTAGGTATATAATGTTTCCAGATTTTTCGTTGGAATTACAACTTTTTTTACTAGAACCCCTTATTCTGTACTAAAGAACAAATTAATTCTTTATAAAAACATAATTTATGGAAAGATTGGTTAAGCTATGCCTAAACTCGGTCAAGGCTTGTACCAATGTACTAGGATACTTAGATAACTTTTTTTTTTATAGGAGATGGCATAACACTTGAACCCAGCCTATATGTATGTATTCACCTTAAAAGTAGGTGGAAATCACTAAATGAAAGTTTTAATAGTAAAATTGAGTGTTGGTGTGGAAAAGTGGGGTTTTTGAGCCCGAACGGTTCGTCGGAGAAATAACCTAAATAGTAAAATATGTAGGAAATTTTATGTTCTTTCATTTTGAATATGCTAGAGAGGTTATTAAAGAATAATTGATAGTTTACGAGTTACAAGAGAAAACCCGCAAGAATGAGATTTTTTACCTATTTTTCATTTTTGTCAATGTTGCGTCACGAAATTTTATAAGCAAACCTCAGATTCGGATTCAGCACCCCAAAAACATACAGAGGGGAAGCAATAAAAACTACCCCACAACTTTCCTAGTAAAAACAAAATTTGACTGGTTTCTATAATCCACCAATGTAATTGGACATATGTACAATTGAACAATATACAAACACATTTTTGTTCAAATACTAAGAGACGAGCAGCTCAAAAGTTGTAGATTGATAATTTCCAAAATATCAATTTAACAATGAATTTTACGAAACAAGTGCACACTTTGTAGAGAAGTTGGAGTCCTAAACTTGTGCCCAACAAAATTAATCTATACTAGAAATTAACCATTCTAGCTCATAACCACTCGTTAACTCTGTCGCTGGAGTTGTAGTTTAAGCTACAAAGCCGTTACATTTGCTGTTCATTAGCCCCCTATCAAATCCCGCCGGAAATAAGTCGAGTTACAGTAACCCTATATTATGTTCATATTAGGTTAATACCATTCAGTTTTACTCGTTTTCAGTTGCATATGAATTTACTTACCTATTCAAATACAGTTGATTAGGCTGTATTAAACGCTTTAATTGTTTAGTATACAGGGCGTTTTGCGAGAGTTTGGCACAACTTCAGAAAATGATAGGGGTCCACCTAAAAAAATCAAAATTGTTCACATGTACCTAGGGCCAGAAAAGCTTCGTTTTCCAGACATCCGCCATTTTGTTTCTTTTCCAAAATGATTTATACCTAGAGAACAGTTTGACCGATTGAGTTTAAACTTGGCACAAAGTTTAACCTAACAACGATAGACCCTATATATATATACAGGGTGAGTTTCTACTGACACCATTAACTTCGCCAGTATGTTCTACTCACTAAATGGAATAAAAAAGTTCATATGGACCCATGTCCGATTTCAACCGTTTGGCTGTAGTCGCGTATTTTGTGTTTTTTTCAAAATCATGCTATTTTGCCTCACTATTTGTTTGAGACATTTAGTGTTTAATACATTTTCGCTCTTGATCAGAGGACATTTGTCGCATATATACTCTTGTTCAAAGCACAGTTACTGTCCTCTGAATATTAGGAGGACAGTGTATTCTCATCAAGAGTATATATAACTTACTGTCCCTTTAACATGAGTTAACATAACACAGATTTTTGCAACAAATACTGCCCAACATTGTCTTGTCCCCAACATTTCCCCTTCTTCAATACTCTCATTTTTGTTATCTCCCTAAATCTCTCTCTGCAATAGGCATAAAACATTCGGTTTATTTTAGTTTAAATCGATAGAAAATAAAGAGTTAACATCAAATTTTGTATGACGATTTTTTCTATAGACTTGTGGGTGGAAACACACGATAATGTTTTAACTAGACTTTTTTCTATAGATAAAAAACAATCTAGATTTTTTAATACCATATTTATTGAATTAGTTAATTTATCGAACTAATAAACGCTATTACGCAACTTACCCAGCGCAACATTAATATTAAGACACCGTTTGACCGATCACCATGAAAATTGGCAAATACATGTTTTTTTTTTCATGAGAAGAATTTTACCTAATTATTATAAAAGCCATCATGTTACTTACCCCAGCCCAACAATAATACTAAGACACCGTTTGGACGATTACAATGAAATTTGACACACACATGTATTATTTCATGGAGAAGGTTTTTATCTAATTATTATAAACATCATCATGTTACTTACCCAGTCAAACATTAATACTAAGACACCGTTTGACCGATTAACATGAAAATTGGCACACACATGAATTATTTTAATTAGAAGGTTTTTATTGAATTACTATTGGGTTAACCCGGCTTGGCCCGGGACTTCTATCATATGTTATTAACTAATAAATGTTGAATATGATCTTGATTTCAAAATATTCGCAAACCCGTCTGCTAGCACCTAATTGAAGAATCATGCGCAAGACCCTAAAAATGATAGTAATGAGTTAAATAAAGTATTTTTACAAAGTAGAAATTTACTCAGTAACAGTAACTTTTTTTTAGATGATCCGGTGCTATAGGATTGTGTGGTAGTTGGAATATAAAGAGATAAACCTCAAAATATAAGAAGTAAAAGCTTTTTATTGAAAACATTCTAACTATTTAAAATTCTTGTTTATAAACAACATTTTTCCTTTTGTTATCTGGGGGTATGTTATACAAATTTTTCGGATTACCTACTCGAGATCAAGCTACGTATAATTGACCGTGAGAAAAACAGGAATCTTTGAGACTTATGCCGCAATACTTTAAAGTTTGTCCCTATGGTTTATCTGGCTTATTGTTAATGTGTAACATATGGGTCTGACTTTTTAATGTTACAAAAGTTATCGGCGTAATTGCACATACCTATAGTGTTTACTTTATTTCTTATTTATCCACTACATCTAGTAAAACTTAATGGTTTATCTGGCTTATTGTTAATGTGTGACAATTGTGTCTGACGTTGTTATCTCGCAAAAGGTCAACGGCTTAACTCTATATACTGTATAGTACTTTACCTTATTTCTGATTTATCCCTTGCATCTAGTGAAAAGGAAGCAAGACTATCGTCACCTTTGAATACGTATTCATTGACATCATTTAAGTTAAAAATATAAATAAATAAAAACCAACCCACTCTATAAATTTTACATCACATCCTTTTTTTTGCCCTATGGTAATCTATTAATAAAAATTTTAAAGACATTTCTACTTTAAAAAAAAGAGAGATTGAGATTGTAGTTTTTTTTCGTATAAATTTATCTCTATTCAGACAAAATGTGTATATTCTAAAAACACAGTAGAAATGTAAACTTTTTGGAGATATTAAAAATATATTATATAACATTGATTAGTATAACATTTATATAATATAAAATTAATTAATAGATAGATTGAAATTGCTATTTTAAACGACAAAGGCCTACTTAGGAAAATGTATTAACAACCAAATCTATAACTAATTATGAAGGCTAGATACCAAATTTTTACGAAATAATGCTACAAATCTTCTTTCCTTGTAATATTTAGCATTGACTTTGGTGGCCGGTATGTAGTGGCCGGTTGCATAAACGTCAATCAGATATGATCTATGATCATCGTCCAAATTATTGATCTAACATCAAGAGTTTATGTTTATTATTGAGCATATGTTTAGAGTTTACCTAACATTATATTTTGTTGTATTACTTCATGTTTCATTGATTGTAGACATAAAAATTGACCAAGCTGCAAAATTAGCAGTCTAGTAGTCGTTCAGGTAGCCTCTGCCCCTAATAAAACAAAGGGGCTACAGTGTGTTGATCTATAAAGGAAACTAAAAGTTTTGTTAACGGTTTTAAACTAATGTCTCCAATGCCTAGTATCTGTTGTCTTTAATGCAGTGCAATTACATTTATACAAAAATTCAATACAATCAGTATGAAAATATTTCAATAATAAAAATTAATCCAATTTTAATCCTAATCTTTTAAATTTTGGACATTTATATTTCATTATTATTTTAAACACATATTATTGAGACATTATCAAATTTCAACACAATATCTAAAACGCTTAAGTTTCAGCTAAAAGTAATCGCACATTGGGACCGTTTAAGGTTATAATTATTATTGTTATGGAATAAATACTTCTTTCCACAGAACTTTGGTTTAACCGGAACAGAATGGTCAGGATCGAATTAAAAACCTATATCCTTTTACTAAAAATGTTAGGGATTTGTGATTATAGATTGCCAAAAATTTGCCAAAAAATTACCGTTTACCGTTTTTACATTGAGGTGGATTGTAATAACTGTTATTGATCTACTCAATTGAAAGAAACTGACTTCTTAAACTGTTAAAAATTATAAATAGCTAGGAAATAATTCACGACTGACGTAAAAATTTGTCTTTTAAACCGAAAATGTATATCTTTCTTTTCTTTTATATGTGTGTGAATTTGTAACATAAATAAAACTAAAATATATTTTAGGAAAGTTTGATAGAAAGGTTTCTACAGTAGTCTGTAAATTATGTTTTCTAAAAATATTGTGACTGACCATTACAGCTCTCTCATTATCAGGAATTATTTTGTCTTAACTGCTATGTTGAAGTTCAGGTAGCCAGGGCGTTAAGACTTACCTAGCCTCTCTTAGTTTTATGACACTAAGAGACATTTTTTAATATATTTTTAATGTGCCTGACGTTTTATCTTTTCGGGAAAATCATTGTTTTTAAAATTCCTTTAGACATAAAGAAAGCGAACACTATCCCAATTTATATTGCTAACAATTAAAAATAGCGTATGCCTTTTACATTTTAGGAATCTTGATTTTCTTAGTAATAACGATGCCATTTTTTAATTAAGATAATTAATATTACTACTGTTACATATTAATTGTAAACAAGTGAATAGATCAAAACAATAACGAACTTTGTCTTAGAACTGTTTCTTGTTAAATAAGAAAGTTTTTGTTAATGTATATATTAAAGCACACTTTAAGAGTGTTATATAGGTAAGGAATTTTTTTTTTAAAAGTAGGCTACTAAATTTAAAATGGATGAGCCAGAGGTGGGAGGCACAACAAATTACCTGACGTTAAAGTTGAAGAAGTCCTGGAAAATATTTCAAAGTTTTTAAACAACAAATCGTACTATAGCTATTCAACAACTCGAGCAGAATATTGGAGAACTCAAAAATTCCAACAACTTATTTCAATAACCTATGTATGGTCAAAGTTATAGGCTTCTTTGGCGCAGAAGGATAGCACTTTCGTAAAGGATATTTAATTGTGGTGTCTTATATTTATATTTAATTTTAGCAATAAATGAATTACAGTACTGTAGTTATTAGTTAAAGCACAAATTTGGTAAGTTTCCTAGTTCACAATATTATCCTGAAAACGGAAAGATAGACAGCCAGAGTGAAGTCTAAAGAGGACTTTATTTTTATTATATAGAGGAACTATATTAATCTTTGATTTTCTAAATCTTAGGTAGTTGGTTCGAATCTAAATCTCGTTATTTTTTTTTTAATAAGCCTAAAGATTTCAATTTATTTAGGAAAGGCTATTTATAATACTAAATTAATTACGATTCTATAAAGAAAGTACGTTTGTTGTTTTTAAGATTCGTGTTAAATAGAACAATGTTGAAAATACAATAATGAGACACCGTGAAAATAATAGAGGTTGCAGTTTTAAAAGAACAGAAAAACACCCCCCCCCCCAGCCCACATCCAAAACACATTCACGGAAGCATGTTATTCACAATTATCATCTCATCAGAGAATAAACTATATTTCCGTTCCCACAGCTGGTTTGTTCACATGTAGGCCTATAGGTTACTCATCGACATTTGAAGAATTGTGCCAGGAAGTAGTTCTTCCTTCATTGGAACACACTGAGCATTGAGTTCAGATTTGATAAACGCATTTTTCATGTAATGTTTTACACGAGATTTGAAAATGATTTCCATTTTAAAATGTTAAAGTCGTATATATTGAAAACTTGTTAACCTTATAAAACTATTACAAGAGAGTAAAAACTTTTATTTGTTAATGACGAACAATATGGTATTTATATTTTTACTGTAGCAGTAAAAGAAAATATATTTGAACAGAAAAGGGAAAATTGCATCACAAATATTATATAATTTTAACAACAAATAAACTTGTGCTCTATGAAGTAAGAATCCGTTGACATTTGATGGTTGGAGAAGTGAGGGGTTGGTTTTGATATTGTCTAGATAAACATTTATAGTTAGTTATAGAAATTCGAACAAACAATATTAGGTAGTAGCAAATTTAAAAAAAAATAGTAGAAATAGACTGTGGATATCTAGTTATGACTCACTTACGCTCAGGAAGGAGGGAGTAATGCAACGTTGTCACATGGTGTGTTTTTTCTACCTGCGCCAATTCACTGTTTATTTTACAGTTGGACACAATATTAATTATCCCCGGTCGCAAATTTGACTACATTTGTATTCAGGAACTATACAACTATATTTTAAATATTTAATAATGTTTTTAATTAATTTAAAAAAATACTATTATTAGGTCTGGAATATGAAGGACAAACGTTTATTTATTGTTTACCTTATTATTGACGGTCACTCAAATTATAAAGACATACTATGCCACGTAAAAGTCAGACATTTTTATTTCTAGAAATGAATAAAGGTGTAAGTACGCCTTTGATAAGTTATGTTATTTTTCAGAGACAAGAACCCTTAGATGCTGAGTATCCCCCAAGAAAAAAAAACAAGTAGCCTATTAAAAGAAATTGGTGTATGTATTGTTGTAAAATGCAATCAAAAATAGGCAGGCATATGGCTGTAAAACATAAGACTATTGTAGAAGTCCAGCAGTATATTGAGGCAGAAAATTCTAAAATTAAAAAAGAAATAATACAAACCATCATAAACAAGTCCAATAGTCAATATAATAAAATGGCTATGGATAAAGTAATAGATGGCACAGTAATACCCTTTAAAAAATCAGCAAGTGAAATAACTGCCATATCGCACGTAACATGCACTTCCTGTGATGGCTTATTTTCTAAAATAAATATTTCTTCTCATAAAATAACTTGTAAAACACGTCACGAACCTATATTTTAAAAATGAATCTATATTCTACAAATGTGTTAAATGTATCTATACGTAAAGTATTGAATTCGCTGTAGTTAAATTGTATTAAGGTTTTTCATGTAGGTATGTTTAAAATGTAGTCTTATTCTAATAGAATATAGTTTAATCGTTTAGAACTATAGCATATAGTTTGGTAAAATCAGACCATTGACTGATTCAAATTATTGTCGTCGTTTATTTGAATTATATGCTTCTGAAACTGTATACAGTGTCGAGAATGTGTAATGATTCCAACCATATAATTTGTTTAATATTTTACCCACACTAACAAACCATATTTTATCTGAACTGTTAACATTTTTCATATATAGTAAAAAGTCGAAGTTGTTTAAAAACTTTCAATCAAAGAAAATTTTCCAATGATAATTGTTATGTGTTATTAACAGTACTTTAATCCTTTTTAAATTATATAAATAATACATATTTTTTCCTAACAAGAGAAATGTCTTTACAAAAAAATAATTTGGTAAGTCCGTAATTTATTAGCAAATAATAAACGTTTGTTGAAAATAAACTGTCTTTTAATTGGAAATATCCATGTCTTAATGAAAAATATGAATAAGTATTGTACGAGTTGAGAAAGTTAATAGATGACAGAGCTACGGGATCAGATTAATATAGCAGAGTAATAGCTGACATTCAAAAGGTCAGAGAACAGAAGAAAAAGGGTTACTGGTTGTAGTGTCATGTGTGCGAGAGGGAAGGTAAAAGAAGGTAAGTTGTTTCTGTAGGCAGGAATTTGGGGAATTTTATTATTTTTATTCTGTAAAGACATACATTCTTATAAAAGATTCAGATAACATAAAAAACAACTTCATAACACATATTTAACTTAATATAATCAACAAAAGAAGGAGAATATAAATTAATAGAACATAACTTCAAAAAAGTTAAAGGTGCTCAAAACCTGACAGAATTTCCATTAGCAGAATTTCCATATAATCTTAATAAACCAAAGTTTCATTTACATGTAATAATAGTTAAATTGCGATTGATGTTCTTGCAATGTGTTTGATATATTTATTTAATAATGCATATTTAATTTATACTTATGCTGAGAAACTATTTAATCTAATAACGTGTAAATATTCCATTATGTTCTTCTGTTATATAATTTGTTTTATTTGTAAGCAACTAATTATGTAATATATTTTATCTATTGCAATAGAATTTTGTATGTTATTCTATGTAAATTTTTCTTGTTTAAGAAGAATTTAACCTTAAACATAAATCTGCTGCTTGTCATATACAGAGTGTCCCGCTACCATTTGAAAAAATTTCACCAGGTTGTTCAGCAGGTAAAAACTAGCAAAACATGTAAATAACATGTGTCCTATCTCTTTTCATTTTCCGTCTGTCGGTCTGTATGTGATTTTAAGTTATTAATTAATATTTTTTAAACGGCATGACCCAACTCAACCATATTTTGCTTGAGTATAGAAGTTGATAAGTCCTTTCTTAAAATGGCCGCCATTTTTAAATGGAACAAAGTTATGCCTTGAAACTTATTCTTAAGAAAGGACGTTCTTTTACAAATATTAATTTTTTAGTTAAAATCACATACAGACCGACAGACGGAAAACTAAAAGATCTATATCTTCATGTTATATTACATTTTTTGCCAGTTTTTACCTACTGAATAACCTGGTAAAAGTTTATCAAATGGTCGCGGGATACCCTGTATAACGACTACTCTGTTAATATACCTAAATTTCATTTAAATGTGATAATAGTTAAAATTCATGGCTGTTCTTGAAATGTGTTTGAAGTTTATATTTATTTTATAAGACATATTTAAATAGTAATTTATACATCGCTGTTATTTAAATCTAATAACTAAATTGTAAATATACCAAAACGTGATTTAAATTTGATTGTCATGTTAGTTTTGTATGAGTTTGTGTAGTTTGTTTTATGTTTTCTCATACCAAACATTACAAATTTGTAACGATACTGTTTTATATTAGATAACTAATTTTGTAATATCATAATGGTTTTACCTCTTGAAATAATTGTAAATATATTAAATAAATTGCAGATAAGTTGTAAATATAATATTATATTCTTTTATCCAATTTTATTTGTGAACAACTAATTATATAATATTAACCATGTTTTATCTCTTACAATATAAAATATTTACTTGTTTTAAATGTATTTTTACTTTGCGTTACAAAGTTCTTTTTTTTGCCAATAGGTTATTTAAATTAGCATAAAAATTTATAATTTAATATCAAAGATTTAATAAATAAAAGTCTCAGGGACTAGTTTACAGAATTGGTGCCTTCTAGGTGTGTTTTGCTGCTAGAGTAACAGAAAAAATTTCAACAAGAGGTAAATTCTAATTCGAGTGATTGATTGTGAAACCATAGAGAGAGAGAGATTAAAAGGGCGCATGTGGCACCACAGCTGGCAACCTGAGCCAGGCAGAGGTAATGTCACTAACAAGTTTTCAATGTACTTCCCAAATTGAAATATTCTGATGAATCAAATATTTTCCTAAAGCCGGTAAGTATATCTGGGGCTACATCAATCATTATGCAAGCTATTTCAACACTAAATGAAAACGTACATCACTTTCACATTTGTATAGTTATTGTGCTCAAAATGATAATAAACTGTTCATCTTATAAAGTAGAATTATCAAACAGATAAGGCCAGGGTTAACTCGCTTAACTGTTATAGATATACTTCTTATCACCTACATAACTCTGTATATATTTTTATTCCGTAAATACAAATCAGTTCCAACAATATTATCTCGAGCTAAATAAAAGCGACACCTTGTTTTAATGCTTGAGTTTGAACAAGTTGGTTTGTTTTTTAGTATGAAAAAGTGTCAAAATCTGACATTTTAGAATAGGAATTGATGTAGTGGGTCGGCCTTATCAGCCTTTATTATTTGCGTGTGGAGTAAATCGATGAAGATAATATCATGTTTGGCCCATGTTAAAGGTAAAGGTAAATTTTATGTGATTCCGAAAATTATCCATTTAATTTTCCTTTCTTAACGGAATTAATTCAACAAATTGGTCGGGTAGAACACCCTGGATAAATTGTATTGTTTTATATAAACTGTTGTTTCCTAAGTATTACATGGAGAGAAAATTGCACTTCACCGTCCAGTAGTTAAATAAATAAATGATTTAGGCAACTCAAGACATATGTAAGCTTAAAATTCATTTCATCAACAATGATAATTGATCTAGTGATAATCACCCTGCTTGTCCAGAATTTAGAATAAATTTAGATTATGATGTTTTACGATTACGATGAGAATTTTTAGACTACGACGAGATCTAGTTCATAATAATAGGTCATTAGACGATTGTAGATCAATATGTAAACTGAACACCTCTACAATAAGAATATCACTTTCTTATTTTTTTTTATAGTTATTCTGTTCAATATGATGCGGTATTGTTAATTGTTAGTGTGAAATACATGAAAAATGTATAGTGCAGCCCGGAGTTTACACGCGAAAGACAGATGTGGTTAGAGCGGAAGTGACGGGGGGGGGGGGGTGGAAGGTCAGTCAAAATAACAAACACCTCAAAAAAAAAAACACGCGAACATCGAGCTCTCAAAAAGTCGTGAATATGTCTAAGGTATAAACCAAGCATTTGTAAGGTCGCAATAGTGGTATCTTTATATCAAGCACCCAAAATGACGCAAATGCATTTAAAATATAAGCCAGGCACTGGAAAGGTGGTAATTGTATACACGGTATAACATTTATACTCAGGCACCCAAAGGGTGGCCTTTATGTATGATCGTATAACCGCTCCAAGGTCAGGAATCGCCAGGCACTCAAAAGGTCTTATACATGTATATATATATATATATATATATATATATATATATATATATATTAAAAAACGTTTGCTAAGCTTTTTCTTCGGTGGTCACTTTTAGTTGCCCGTTGAATATTTGAGTACTGTGTTCTTGAATCATCTTTCAAAAAACCTTTAATCAATTAGTATATATTTCCATACAACTTAATAAAATGATATATGCAAAGGAAGTTTTGAAAATCAAAAGCTTAACAAAATAAAATATAGGTTAATTTGTTCTTTATAAAATTCAGTATTTTTATAGCTATTAAATGTCAGATCAAATATTTGACACTGTATTCTCGTTTAGACCCTAAATTTCACCGGGAAAATGTTCCCCACAGGTAACTATTTAATTTATCTCTCAATTTTTTCTTTTTAGTTTTGATTACTACGTTTTATCTTTAATAATATAACAAAAAAACTAGCTCCTATTATAAAACGCAACACACAACCTTTACCTTTCAAATAATAGTTTAATACAATATTTTGATATTAAAAAAACAATTTCATTTATTAACCTAATATGTTATTAACTATACTGCATTCACTCTGCACACATTCCTTAACCTAATTTTAATTTGCTTACAATGAATTTTTTAGTTGACACAATATTCAAACTTTCTCTAAAACCCTTCTTGGACATCAACAATTATTCTACCAATATTATATTTTTCTTTTTCTTTTTTACTAATGAAACCTTGATTTTTCTTCAAAAAGAAAAACAATTTAAAACTCTAAACATTTAACATACAATTTTATTGCCTCGGCTTTGATTTTTCTTTACAAAACAATTGAAAACTTTAATTATTAAACATATCATTTCTTGCTACGGCTTGCTCTTTTACAAAAAACAAATTATAAACTTTAAAGATTAAACATCTAATTTATTGCCTCGGCTTGCTCTTTTACAAAACAATTAAATTTTTTAATAGCAATAACTCTAATTTCTTGGGGGGGATTCTTTGATGGTTCAATTGAAGTGAAATTTACGATTAATAATAAAAGAATATTTAACAATTTTGTACTTATCAATGGTTCGCTCCTTTTTCAACTGGTCAATTTTTCACAATAACACTTCACGATTTCACTGACTCTGCTTTATCACTTCACTGGATTTTCTTTTCACTAACCAAAACGAAGCACTCACAAATTCCTTATTTAATTCCTTGGGTGACGGACGGTAATAGCTGTAATTAGTAGCCTTCCTTCCTGACGACGAAATACTAATTCCTCGTTGATACTAATTTTTTGTGCTCATTGACCTTCAGCTACATACTCAGAGACACTCAACTCCTCTGATCAACAAACAGTTTAAGACTTTACCTTTCTACTCGACCTAAAACAAAACTCCTTTAAGAAAGTGACGCAGAGACGACTCATCTCTTGGGTCAACAATCTTCGACGACTCTCAGTCCTTGACTCCCAGTCCTCGACTGACTTTCTTTTTCAATTTTGGTCCTAACCGAATATCATCCCCTCTCTTGAAACTTGGGCTGGCTTACTCTTCGTTGATTCGTTCAAGTATTCGAATTCCTTTTAAAACATAGTTTCTGTCTTTTTAGTGGAGGTTTTCGAAATCTGCCCGTTGATTTTTAAAAGTGGGATCTCATCTCATTGGTCGACCTACATTCTGCAAACCGTTATAACTTTCTGATGTACAGTTAGGGACTCTAACTTCACCCTTGTTTTCTCTTTTTTTTTATACAATTTTTATTCACATCTGTCCTTGGCTAATTCTCCCGGAACTAGTGTGTAGGCGCTTTTTCTCCTTCAAGGCTAAAGTCCCGTTTTCTTTTGTTTTATTTCTTGTACACTTCCCTTGGTACCGTTACATTTCCAATCTTCCCAAGCTGCACCTGGCACCATTACATTTCCTCCAATATGAATTGCTTTTAAACTATGGTTATTATTATTATTAATTAACTATTTATCTTTTGATATCATTAATCATAATTATTTGTAAATGATTAGATTGATATCGTTACAATAAAGATAACCTATTTAACCTATCAAACTGTATTAATAGAAAACTATTCGAAATTAAATCTTCGATGAATTTAACAATCAGTGAACATTTTTCATTGAACACTCAGAGAACAGTACCGGATATTAATTTCACTTTGGTTTTTCAGGGACTTATTAAAAACGGTATTGAAGGTGTTTACTACTGTTAACAGTTGATACATTATGAATAAATTAACGTGTCTCTGCTATTCGTTTGATCTTGTTCTCAAACAGTTTTCTCTAGTTTTGAAACTTATAAAACTTGTGGCTTTTAGTATCCTTATAGTATTTTTATGCAAATGTAAATATATATATATTAAACATTCCGTATTAATATTTTTTTAAAGTTTTTCATGTAATTTGACATTGATTGAAAAGAAGTACAAATTTTAAGTTTTTAAAAGAGTTTATAGACCTCGATTTTAAAGATCACGATTTATTGCAAATCGCATCAAACATATAACATTAAACCCATTTTTGGAATAATATCTCTCTTTCTGCAGAAATGTAATATTATATGGAATATACGTCTATAAAAATTTTGACCTCCTTTATGTCCTATGAAGTGACTGCAATATTTAAGTATCATACAAGTTTTGATTTAAATGTATTTTGATATCAAAATATTTACAAGTAATGATCACGCATTATTGAAAGAGAGGGTAGTAAGCCTACAAGGAAACTAAGTATCGTAGGAGTTAGATACCTGGGAAGGGTTACCTTCAAGTGGGGCATTGTTTAAAGTTATAAACTGCAAGTAGAACTGGTTAGTAATCCAATAATTAGTTAAAATCATATTTCAAAATGTCCATCAACATATACTATTGACGGTTCAAGTCTTATGCTTGTATGCGCACTGTTTTAATAGATTATTCTCAACTCTTATTGTACATTGTATTTCATCTTGATCGCTTCTTAAGATTCAAAGGTAAATTGGTAAATTTCAAGTAGTAACGTGAAGTGTTATTTCAGGATATGATAATATATTTATAAATATCACTAATTTATACTTAAGCCTTAAGTAATATAAGGTTTAAGCCTTATATTTATATATAAACTTATAGAAATACCCCTTCCTTGGTAATATGTACTTTCTAAATAAGTCAACGAGTTATAGAATATTAGATATATTTATTAATCTTAAGATGTCTTTAAAGTTACAGCAATATATACATATTAAAAGATTATGCTATTTCTAACCCTGATTCAATATTTAATTAAATACAAAGTTGCCAATGTATTCACAAACACAAAGTTGTAATATTTTTTAGTCTTCCGAAAAGTCTTTTGCCAAAAAAAGTGTTTTGTAGGTCTCTTGTTAAAACCACGAAAACCTTTTATCTCTCTCTAAAATTGCAATGAACAACATGTAGGCTGTTGACCGATGTTAGCGGTTATCAGAGCTCCAAAAAGGGTAATTTGTATTGTTGATATTGACATATAACGAAGTAATACCTCATCCGATTCATCCGAACATCAAACTGATCCGATTCAAATAAAACTGATAAATCTCCGACACTGGTACAGTTTTGACAACTCATTCTTCTTTGTTCAAAATCATTGACAAGAAATTAAATAAATTTTGTTTAGTAAATAAAGAAAAGTAAAACAAAAAACCCATTGAAATCAACTGATAAATTCTGTCACATGAAACTAGCCGAATAACTTTTAATATCTAAATCATTGGAATTTCCGTAATACAAATGAAAACTCAGGTCCGTTTTAAAATAAGAAGAATGTATTTCATTTATAATTTAAAAACTTTATATTAAAAAAAACTATCTAAAAGAAATTGTAAGTATAGCGCAAATTAAGTTGAGCAAAGATTTGATATTACATGTTGCAAAAGATAATAACATAAACGTTAAAGTTGTAATTACAGTTCAGTATTTTGTTTTAAGTGTAAGAAAATTGGTTTATAAATTCCTCGTCCAACCTCTGGTTATTTAGTAATTCATAATACCTCATGCATAAATTCCATCAAGAAGTTTTCAACTCCGATTTTCTACTCCATTAACTTCATATAATCGTAAAGTTTGATATAAATCTTAAAATTTGGCTTTGATATTTATAAAAAAGAACGATTTGTAATTTATAATATTGATGCAATTCATTTGGTATTATTATAGAGTTATTTTATAATTGTTATTATAATATTTAGGGTTGTCTTTGTAATTTAAAACATAAAATTGAAATTATATAATTATGATTCAGCATGTCTAAGAAGTCAATTAGGAAATGTATCCACTGTTATTAATGAAGTACAATAATAAATTTAAGATATTTCGTCCATAATAATTTACAGAAAACAAACACTAAGAATTATTGGAAAAAAACTGATATCTTTATCTATGTGAAGAAAAAGTATTTGATAGATACAAATAATTGTTTTACAACATTTAAAATGAAATAGGGTGTCCATATCTAAAAATTTTAATATATAAAATAAGGTTTCCTTGACACCTTATAATATGCGGAATGTAATTGATTCAAACAATAGAAAATTTAAATAAACACCATACATCTTTTTTACACATTACCCAATACGTATATAATTATTCCATTACATTTCTGAATATTATTTTCTTGAAAATCATCAAAAATATAACGATTATAAACGTTTCTATGTGTGTAACATTATTTAACGTAAAATTTCATGTTTTGTTAATGGAAGCGAAATTTTATATTTTATCGTTGCGTCAATGAGTCTTGTAGAGTCATTATTATTTTCTAAACAAGTAGCAGACAGATTGATGACAGACGCAACTGTATTGCTCGTATGCATTGACATGGTGGTTTTACACAAGTACACTATAAAATCTCTTTTTTAACTGAAACTTTTCAGTGAAAATTAATAATATTCCCCTTGGACAATAAAACAAAGATAAAGTGATGTCGAAGTATAGCAATGTATATATAAATAAAATACATACGAAACACTTCAAAAATATAACTTTTTTGTGTTATTCTTTGTTTTCATAAAATTTAAATAATATGTACTTCGTCTTCATAACTGTATTATAAAAATATATCTTCATACTGAACACTGCTAACTGAAAACATGTAGTGAAGTAATGAGCGCCACCAAAATGTCAGTGTAAATAATATTTCAACAATAATACAGTGGAATGATGAGGTGTCCCAATTGAATTAGCTATGTCGTACACAAGGTGTTGAAGGGGTTTGTGTTTCTTAAATCAAATTAACAATTTAATTAACTGCTCTCGTATTTACCGAAACAACAATTTGGGTGTAACATTTGTGTAAACTGCCAACTAACTCACCTCCTCTGCCAACTGAAAGTTGTTTATGTTTTTTGAACAGAAAATAATAAATAAGCAAATAATACCATTTTACTAATTATATATACACAGCATTTATTTTAAATTTCACTTATTTTAAAATTTAGTATCTGTCAATACATCTAACTCCGGATTCACTTATGCGTTATGTTTTGAACTTCATCACAGGTATTCGAAAAATTTTATTCTTATTTAGGTTATTATTTGAGTTGGTATGTTTCATCTCAAAAATACACTTTGCTAATAAATAAAGAATTTTATTCATAAATTTTTTAAAAAACTGAATATATTAAATTTAATTAAGTCCTGTCCAAAAGATGTATTCAATTACAATAATCTTCTCTCGGCACTTTAGAAATTTGCAAAAAATTTAATTTGCACCAATAAAAAATAAACCTCAATATTTTGTTTTCAATTTTTTATTATTAGGCTCAATAATAGTTAACATATAATAGTTTTTATTAAAACCAATAATTATTTTCTTTAAACTTAACATTTAATTGTTAAATGGTTAATTTTTATTAAATATTTTTTAATTCAATAAACAATATTGTATACCAGATAGATGAATAAATCTTACTCCACTTATTATTTCATAAACTCGTGTTATATATTCAACTTTAACGAATATTATAAAGACATCTTAAATTAATCCAATCATTTGACATTATAAACCCAATACATAGTCATATGAAGAAGAACACAGGGAATTTAAAAATTATTAGATATCATTTCCAGCTTATTGGGTGACATCTATTCGACTTTATTAATTAACTCCACTTAATTTTTTATTTTATCTTTTTAAACTAAAATCTATTCATATTTTAAAGTTATTTAATAATTGTGGATTATATTTCTAATACTCTTGAAATTTGTGTTAGTATTATATACAGATATTACGGCAAAATGTCCGATTAAACTATACTAATAACATAATATTATTTTTTGAAAACCCATATAAGTAGATTTATGTTTTAAACTATTGTTAACGTGGAATAACTGCGAACACTTAAATAAATACGTAATTTGATTGTATTGTTTATTTTTAAATTAGTTTTTAAAGTAATTTTATATTGACTCACGATTTGGTTCTAAACATACATTCCAAATTTATTACATTTCTTTATTTAAAATTTACACATGTTAGTTATCTATATTTTTGACCCAGAAGTTAAAATACCTAATTAAGCTGAAACTTAATTAGTTTAGAAGTACACAATGGGACCGAGGACGTCTTAAAAAAAATCCAAATTTGTTAAAACGATAGGTATGAAACAAACGGTAGTTTATTATATTTGCATACGTTATTTATATTACAAATTTATATTGTTAATATTTAATATTTATATTGAATTTCATCAATATCGTCGTTTGAATTTAGAGGTGTCCTTAGAGGTGGAACTTTTTAACATACGTTTCGATGGTGGATACAACGTAAGCAGAAGACATGATCACTTTCCACAAAGGGAAACTAATAATTAAATAATAGATAATTAATGATATAGACAAGTTAAATTAGTATTAAAATTAATTATTTAATCAAAAGTATTTATAAATCATATAATCGATAATTAAATGGGAGATCAGACAATAATTAAAAAAAATAAACATATTAATTAAACAAAATAAAACTATATATATATATATATATATATATATATATATATATATATATATAAACTTCAGCTAAAAAATATGGGGTCTAATAATAATAACACGAGCTAATAGTGTGTTATATATTTTTAAATCAAACACTTTGTACTTATAACGTATGTATTGGCTACGTGCAGGTCGTAGAATTGTAACTTATAAATGTCGAACTTACGTTATTTAAGTTGAAACAACTAAATCAATATGGACAATAAGGATTTAAAAGAATAGCTATTTTAAATGTTTCAGTAAATATCCATGTAAATTTGGGAGTTAAGCTATCATATGTAGAATTGTAACTTATAAATGTCGAACTTACGTTATTTAAGTTGAAACAACTAAATCAATATGGACAATAAGGATTTAAAAGAATAGCTATTTTAAATGTTTCAGTAAAAATCCATGTAAATTTGGGAGTTAAGCTATCATATGTAGAATTGTAACTTATAAATGTCAAACTTACGTTATTTAAGTTGAAACAACTAAATCAATATGGACAATAAGGATTTAAAAGAATAGCTATTTTAAATGTTTTAGTAAACATCCATGTAAATTTGGGAGTTAAGCTATCATATGTAGAATTGTAACTTATAAATGTCGAACTTACGTTATTTAAGTTGAAACATCTAAATCAATATGGACAATAAGGATTTAAAAGAATAGCTATTTTAAATGTTTCAGTAAAAATCCATGTAAATTTGGGAGTTAAGCTATCATATGTAGAATTGTAACTTATAAATGTTGAACTTACGTTATTTAAGTTGAAACAACTAAATCAATATGGACAATAAGGATTTAAAAGAATAGCGATTTTAAATGTTTCAGTAAATATCCATGTAAATTTGGGAGTTAAGCTATCATATGTAGAATTGTAACTTATAAATGTTGAACTTACGTTATTTAAGTTGAAACAACTAAATCAATATGGACAATAAGGATTTAAAAGAATAGTGATTTTAAATGTTTCAGTAAATATCCATGTAAATTTGTTTAGGTATAAAAAAAAAACTAACTCATATAAAGTATTTTTGTTACTTTAACAAAAGTCATATAATATGTCGAAAATAATTGGTTTTAGTTACTGTCTTACAAATGAGGTTGAGAAAAATAGCTGTACAACAAAATAATGTCATTTGTTACATTTTAAAAGGAGGATTCAAAAATCTTTTGAAATATTTGTAATTGTAAAATCTATATTATTTAAGAATATATTATATTTATATTGTCATGAACTATACGTAAAAGTGAATATTGATGATAACTTTTACCACATGTTAAGTGATATATTAACACCACTACGAATAAAATGTATTTAAATTTATGGTTCGGAACAAATTAGAAATAAATAAGTAATATAATGAAAATAAATTTTCTATTAGAGACATAAATGTTAAACTGCTTCCCTTAAATTTACTTCTACTGAGACAAAATTTCCACAAAGATTCATAGCCATCTATGCTTCAAGTGTTACCAGAGCACTGATAATATTATACGTATTTAAGACAAATCATGTAATATACATTTCAAAAATTGTTACATGACCATTTTTAGTTATTTTAAAATGTATGATTATAAATATAGTCATTAACTAAAATTAATGTTAGATTTATCAATATGATTGTTTACATCAGGGAAATATATTTAAGAAAATGAACTCTAATCTGGTTCTAATGTTGATGAAATAAAACGTTGAAGGCCTGGAAATTTTAACTATTAAATATAACTATAATAATTATACTATAATTAACTATAATTTAAATTTTAACATTAAAAAAAATAATGAAAAAAAGTATTTTAAAAATAGAGTTGGTACATAATTACATATATAGTAAATAACAAAAATTTGTCGTTTAAATAATAATAATTTCAAAAATCGTATTTAGTTCCTTAATACTCAAACAAAAGTGTTAGTCGTAATTCCGAAATACAAAGGTTTCTGGAGTTATTGGGTAACGAGTAACCTCCTTGAAATTATTCCATTGTCTCAAACTCGGGCTGAAGGATTTCAAAAAAGTGTAAAACTAACGTAATCAAACTACATATGTATACTACTCCAGCCCTCAGTAATTCAGAATTCTCTTAAATTATTCCTCCTCTGGTATTGGCACAGATCATCATGTTCATCTATCAACGCATTTTAGAATCTTCCATTAGTTACGTGAAGAGAAATTATTTTTTAAATAAAATATTTCATCTCGGCATGCGCTATTTCGAAAGAATCATTAATATTTTCAATAATAGTGACAAGGAAAGATTATTTGAATGTTGTAGTGAAATTTTCTAGAGAACTGATACTTCATGACATATTATCATGAAAGTTCAATTTAGGTTTTCATTGGGAAAATATGACCAAAAAAAAAAAAAAAAAGAGAATATGGCTTGGTGTAAATCCACATTTAGTAGTAAGACATTTATGTATACATACTACAAAACTGTACACAGTACAATTTACACCAAATTATAGACAGAGAGTTTATAATTCAACAAGATGGTGCACGTTGCCATTTTTATTGTGACTTAACAACTAAAACTACTTTCAATCAAACCACAACTGCTTGGACTGGTGTCGTGAAATAAAAGCCGCAACGCTACGCGTTTCTGATCTTACAATCTTGGATTCCTGTGTATATGGTTAAGTCAAGGTATATTTTTCACCTCATTATGTAAATTTCTAGGTATGTCAATTTCTAAACTGTCTTGAGAAAAATGAATTTGGGATACGTAAGCATGACTGTTTCAAACGTTTCATATTAGTAGCACATACTGTACATAGTAGGACTATAGTTTTAGGTAAAATTATTTGGAATTTTTTTGATTACCTTGTATACAGGTAAATTACGGATTATTGAACTAATTGATCAAAATTGATCAAAATTGATATCAGATACCAAATATTTAAAATACTATAGTTATAATGGACAAATGTGTTTTACCAGGAAGTAAATTGTTAAAATTGTATTCACATATACCGACTTTTATTTTAGATTTATAACAAATGTTTGAATAATGTAAACGTATAGACACTTCAAAAGTTATTCACTAACTAAAAATATATGTAAAGGACATTTCTTTAAATGGAATACTCACTAGACCAAACTATTATAGTGAATAAAGCCAACAAACGTTTTTAAACTGATCCAGCTAAATTAAACACCAAAAAAGTAATGAATGTAGTAGCCACAATAAATTGTCTGTCCGTGAAACGAGGTCTTAAAATTGATTGTTCTCTCTTTTTGAGAAATGTCGGTGCTTACCTTAAGCTTAAATGTGAAGAACAAATTGAACGACAAGGGTTCAGGCCTGCGTATATGTATGAATTTCAACACTTGCATTTGCGTTTTAGTCCTGATTACTGCAGCACTAAAATAGATTAAAATGATGAATTTTTACAAATATACAAAAAATAATGTGGTTCATATCAGAGTGATCTTGATCCAGAGTTTGCTATTGTAAATAAAACACTAACAAATTGTTTAAAAAAAATAACCAATTAAAATCTAACTAATGTTCTGTTAATTAAATCAAACTAACAATTTCAGTTTATTACTAAATTACTTACGACATAGCAATCTTGTGTTTGTATTTATTTATTAATATTTCATTACAGATGTTTCGGTATAACATATACCATCATCAGAAGAAACAACACATTTACACAACACACTGATACACATTTTACAAAAATAAATAAACATAAAATGTTTGGTACTGCAGTACAAGTCGAAAATAATATAAAATAAAGTTTAGATAGTTTAGATAATATAGCCACATCTTTCTAACGTGGTGGTCAACTGTTCACTGAGGGATTATATAATATATCTTGTTGACAGTCACTCATAATCTTTGACATTCTTATCTAATGTAGCAAGCGTATCATATAGACAGTTGGATGCAAAATTCAATTTATCATTTAATAAACTGTCCGGGTTGGTTTTGAATTGTTTATATATTTGGTATTCTTCTAGTACATCCATAGTTCTGCTTTTGTTTAGAATGTGAATGATTTCCAGATTACTAGCAATGTCCGTGTATTTATGGTCATTGTCTATCAGGTGTTCAGCGTAATTAGACCTTATTTTAGATAAGTTATTATGTGGTAAATGTTCTTTGAACCTGGTTTTAAAACTCCTTCCAGTTTGACCTATATATTGCTTATTGCAATTGTCACAATGTAATCTGTATACACCACATTTTGTGAAAAGATCGTTGGCAACTATATTGGTGTTGGGATGAAAAATGTGGTTTAGGCTCCCAGAAGCCACAAAATGATGGCTTAGCAATGGGATCTCCTCTATCAGGAATACTGGCTGAAATATATATATATATATATATATATATATATATATATATATATATATATATATATATATATATATATATCGACACGGTCAACTGCTATAGTAAAATCAATAAAATTGCTGACTTTTTGTCAATATTTATACCATTGTATTTGTAACACCATCCATAAATTTTAGAATCGCTCCATCTGTCGCCCGTTTTGTAACCATATTTTTAGATATTAAAGAATGAATTCATAAAGAGTCTAAAACACTAACATCCATAACATCTATGATGATGACAGTACAGACACCACGGTCTATAATTAAAAACATATCTATACCCCCTTCTCAAATATTCTTAATTAATGTATTTTTTAAAACCAAATTACTTCTAGTTACCAATATATTTTCTGTTAATTTAAAGAATATGTATTTCACTGATTTAAAGAAAATACAAAGCTGTGTTGTGATTTTTTGAAAGAATGCACCAGATTCTTGCAACATTTATTTATGGTTCATTTTTGAAGTGCGTGTTTGAATAAATATAAGTCATTCTTTTGAAAAGCTGAAATTAAACTTGGAATTGATATAGGTTTATGGCAATGTCACTTAGTAGACTTTTTACATTGGAGGTCATGAATTTCGTATAATAAACCCATCATTAATCTAGTGTTTTCTAACTTAAATACAACATTAAAAATACATTGTGATAAATGTACAACATTACAACACATTTCATACATAATTGATATTTTAAGGTCAGAACACTCGCCTTACGAAATTCCATATTGTATATTTTTCATGACAGTAATATACATTTTCCTAAAAACAATGTCATTATGATCAGAAATCACACTTGGTATAACATAAACAACCCTCCTGTCTTTATTGATATTATTTTTAACATGGACAATACATCTTCCCAGAGCGTGTTATATTAAAAACTGTTGGTTGTAGACCAATTGCTGTTGCATTCAGCAATTTATACAAATCAGTCACATATTTATCATTACCCCCAATCTCTAAAATCAACGTTAAAACTTCCACCCATTACAACACATCTACAACCTCTACACAGCAACGTTGTTATTTCATGTAGCCGCTCCACAAATGCCATAATGTTGTTACCATTGGGTGGAGACAAACACACTCTCCCCACCTAGCAACATCTTTCTATATAAAGCAGCGACGGAACATTAAACGAGAGAGTTGGAACATACCCCCGACCCTCCCCTTCCTTTCCTTCCTACCGCAGTGGCGTATTAAGCCCTCGGCAAATCCGTATCTGTCGCAGTTGCGTATTGAGCTCTCAGCAAATTCAGTATTATGTCGCAGTGGTGTATTATGATCTTGTAAATTTCCGTACCCTGTTGCAAAGGGACGCATTGAGCCCTCTGCAAATCCGTTTCGTTCGCAGAAGCGTATTGAGCTCACGACATTATGTACCGTTTGATACTTTATATAGGTTAGTTATGGCGATGTGCGATTCCATCGAAATTACTTCGCCCGTAACCGACCTACCGACCATCAGGAGAGCTGGAGTTAGCAACCAAACGCACCAACATTGAATTTATCTTACGGGAAACTCCCAGCAAGATCAGTGACGGGGATAGATTGGGATAGATCTCTACCAAATATTTAAATGTAGAATATTTATCATATTGTAAATATTGAAAGTGCCAGTTAAATGTGCACAGTTGATGTCTATGAATCGTTACTTAAGAGTGAACCCAAGGTAGATACCCTTGAACTCCAGTTTAAATTTATCAAATTAACGTCACAAGTCTTTCATTTTTTGGCAACGGTGAATGAATTGATTAATTTATAACGTAATGGTTTGAAGTCGGGTTAGTATTAACATGGTTAGGAGTCCTTTTTTATTTTTGTAATTTCATTCTTATCTATAAGTGTATTTTATTTTTAATTTGGTAGATTGAGACCACACATATTGTTTCATTGAATATAGAACATTTTTTAAACACATAACATAGATTTTGAATACAATCACAAAACTTTCCCAAAATAAATGATAAAGTCAAAAGCAAATATATATATAATTTTTTTTTTCAAATTGAAATACAAATTTATTACAAAACTAATTACACGATGAATAAATGCAAATTCGTACCCTTTTGTAAGTTACTCAATTATTTCATAAAGTTACAATTATGAGATAGAATAATTTATCAGACAACCTTGAGGATTTATATATTATTCAGGAAGGGTAGTGCAGAATCTTTACGCACTTACTTCTAAAACCTTCGTAAAATGGGGGTTGTGGTGTTATTTTATCTTCTTTATATCTTGGAATTCCTCCAAACATACACCTCCCCAAAGTTACAGTAATATAGTAAAACTCAACCCCACCATCTCCCCAGAAATGTATGTTTCGGTCGCATATTATATTAACATGTTTCTTCCCAATGTTACGGTAGTATCAAAATTAGTCACGACTATATATCACTTGGAAAGACAGAAAACAAACTTAAAACACTAATACATAAATGTCTGCTCAAATATTGTGTCACTTGAGATACAATATTAAAAAATTAACGTAACTATTTTACAATAATCTAACTTAATTAACTAAAAAAGTTTATTTTAATTATTCGAGAATCATTCCATAAATTAAACTTTTTGTGAGAAATCCAGTAAGTTGTAAGACTCTTTTACTTGTTGTATATTAATTTATAAATGTATCAGGAAGATTTGCAATAAAGGTTGCATTTTGTTGTTATTAATATAAAAAAGTATAAATATGTTCTATTGCGATGAACATACATAAATAAACACACATATTGTTTTAATGAATTGATAATAGAACTATTTATTTTATTTACATAGTATTTTACATTTGCAAATAAACACCTTATAGTTCTAACATACACTAAAATCTTGGTTAAATGCCCTAATTGCATATACGATACGTGACTTTTACTAAGCATTGATTCAATTTGACTTTTAGGCCTAAATATAATATTAAAAACTTAAATGAAGATACTAATTCATTTTGTGTGAATGTGTGTATCTACAATTAATTGAAGTTAATTATTGTTGACTGTGGGGTTTCAAATGCTTGCCTGTAAAAAAAAGAATTACTCGATTAATTAAAAATACACTTCTTCTTTGCATATAACCATAGTTGATCCCACTAAAGGTTAAAATTCAATTATGTGAATTTATTCCCTTAATTTTTGAATCTTTAACAATAGTTATAATAAAAGTATTTTAGAGCCCATTATTTTTTAAAAATATACGTGTTATCAATTAGTTTGAGGTAATTAATTAAAGTTTTGCTATTCCGTTTATGGTAAATATAGATAGAATTAAAAAGGTTTTATATTAAAGACAAATATAATAGATTCTACTTCTGATAAAAAACATATACAAAACCACTCTTTATATAATGTAATAAGGTAAGCACTTGTATATAATATGTATATATAATATAATATGTGTAAAGTGCAATAACCATATACTCGTCTTGCTAACATCTGACGGTTGTATAATATTATCACTCTGTTTTCACTCAGATGGATAAACAGTATTGAAATTGTAAGATTTTATTTATATAGTTGTACCAACATATATAAATAAAAAGAAGCAAAATCGATTAGACTCGGGTAAAAACATCTTCAATATGACCTCCGTTCAGTTTTCGTCAACAATCGTAACGTTTTTGAAAGTTTCGCATTAATTTGGTGAAGAGGGGTTGTTTTATGTTTCTAACACACATAGTTATTTTTTCCTGAAGTTAGATAATTGTAGCAGGTGGGTCTTCACGGAAAATCTTCTCCTTCAACATTCCACAGACGTAGGCGTCAGGTGGTTTATGATTAGTGGAAAGAAAGGATAAGGAAAGTTTGTTCTAAGGGAGATAAGGCTGTTGCCAAAAGTTTCTTGAAGGAAAGCAATTTTGATTAGGGCAGTGTGGCTGGTTGCGCCATCTTGCTGGAACCATTGTGAACGAAAAGACAGGTTTCAGGCACGACGAAATCTCATGAGATCTCCTATAAAACGATCAAGAATGCCTCTAAATCGGTCCTGATTTAGAGTAAGAGGATTTTCATTATTGTCTTAAAGTACGTATTTACCAATTATGCCTCTCCCTGACACAGCGCACTAAATGGTTACACGCTTACTATGCTATGGCCTCTCTGTAACAATGTCAGGACGTTCAAGCCCAAGAAAACGTGTTGTCTGCTTGTATATGAAACCATTAAGATACACATGACATTCATCTGAAAACCATACATCACTCAGAAAGTTAGGTTCTCCATAGCACATTGCTAACATTAACAACAGTACTGAACTCTGATTGGTTTGTTTATACAGTTCATAGGTTGCCCAATTTGTATCTTGTAGGGAAAACCACCATTGTTTATAAGCATTCTTCTTAACGACGTATTGCTTTATATTCAATTTCAAAGATGTTCGATTTAGGCTTCTTTTCGGTGGCGGTAACACTTGTTTTGAGACAAATACAGGGACTCTGAGCAAAGTCTTGAGCTTTGTCACTGGACATGGAACATTTTAGAAACATGTAAACAACTATGGTTTCTTTTGTTTGGAAAACATGCTTTGAGATATATACACGGAAACTCCAAAAAACATATTCTATTAGCTTAAAGTACTGATGGAAAATAGACTACCGGTTTGTGGTCCATCTTTTACTACAGAAAACGCAGACAATCTAACATAGCATGGATGTATAGTTAGCCTTAAGATGGATGTATAGCTTAATCGACTAGGACTTGGAAAAAAAACTTATCATAGTACATAAAATCTACCTTCTGACTACACTTTCTCGGGTTTGCTCCAGATTACAAATAATAATAAAAACAATCATCAAATTAAATAGAAATAAAAGTAATTAAAAATATTACAATATATGTCTTGCAGACAACAAATTCACAGAGAGTGTAGATGTATACGAGTATTGATAGCTTACGAAATTATGTTAAATTGGTTTATTGAAAATCAGAATCCTCAAGTTTAAATTATTATTATTATTTGGGCAAGTATTATTCATGTTAAAACACAAATGAACCAAAATAAAATAATAATTAATAAATTAATTCATGGGATATAATTGGAAAAGAGAAGTCAGGTATATTTACCCTTCCAATATATATCTGATATTTATACTGAAGCCTAAGGAAGCAATAATGTTTAAATTGTTGAGTTTTGGATGTGCTCCACGTTTCACACTAACAGAGTAGAAGTTGGTTTCCTCCTTAATGCAATTACCACTAGAATGTTTCCTACTCTCTAAAATATTCTGTTCATAAGATCAGTTTATGAGGGACGTCTAACAAAAACCAGATTGATATTCATTGCTTTATAGGCCTCCAGTCAATTCTAGACGAAGATTTCTATTTTGGTAAACGATATTAGATAGTTTTCTTATCACCAAATTATGTCAAGACGTTGATTACTAGTATAATACAAAAAGAGTTCAACAGAATAATCGGCACAAAGAAAGTACTAAAGTTAATAGTAATCGCTTTGTTTGTTTACGTATAAAATTAAATGTGTTTAAACACTCATAAATGTGTGAGAAGTAGCAGCATTATCTAAGTATCGAATATAAATCAATCAAAAATTTCAATTAAAATTAATTCAAGTTTGATTATTAGTGAATATTCGTAAATTACACAACTCAAATATAAGTAAAATAAATGAAAAAAAAGAAAATATATGTTAATAACGTAAATGGTTACTATTAAAGAGAAGATAAAACAATTTTACTAAATAAACGTTTTGAAGATTTTTTATTTTTTTTAAATTTTATTTTATTTTTTTCAAGTAAATTGTATTCACTCACAATTATAAAAGAACTGTCGTGGATTATTATTTTGTCATTATAATTATAAATTGACTAAATTGACAAATCTTAATGACATCATATTTAATTAATACTTATAATATAAAATATCTTTAAACGTTTACAATGTTTCAGTTGGATGTTTGTTCTTAGTATTCTATCTGATGTTAACAATTAGGAACAGAGCATTGCTTGTCTTTAATACTGAAACATAATCAGTTCTTAATTTTCCTGTCAACGATATTATTAAAATTTTCTTTTTAACTGTTTGTATGAGTGAAAGGCCTTATTGTATGTTTCATTCCATAAAATCCGAAATTACGGTCTGTACGAAAAGACCAACTTGATCTAACAATATTTTAGGTATATTGGAGTGAAGTAACTATATTATTTAAATTGATTATAATTTTAAAAAATATTAACATATTTAACTTATTATTTTTACCTAATTTATTGAACTATGAATTTACTTTTAATTCAATATAATATTTGAAATATGATAAAATATTTACGATTTTATTAATTTATATAACCTTTATATAATGGATAGAAACAAGGAATATATACAGCGTGTGAAATCATTTCCGGGACGGTTTAATATTTTTTTAATCATTACCGATAGTGTTTTTATGTAATAAATTACATTGACGAAGCAGTAGTGGATCAACCCTGAAGATGCTGACATGTTGAAGCGGCGAAACCGGTATCAGAGTGTATGGGATGACGAAAGTTGAAATTATTTGTAATCATATAGATTAAAAAATTTAAAATATTATATTTAATGTAAAATCGAATACATTTTGATTACATACACGTGACATTTGAAGTAAAATTTGTTCATCTATCTTAACAAGTTCTACAACAGTCGTAATTGCTAAAATTAATCATTTGTCAAAATCCCTGAGATTTCATCTGTTAGTCTGATAATGTAATGCAAACTCAACATAAATTTTACCCTCTTGTATCTCAAACAATCTGTACATAGAGGCCTAGGTAATTTCATACACTTAATGATTTTACCATTACAGTATCATTATAATTACGTCACAGAAACTTTTATTTTAAAAACAAAAGCCTTTAATTTTGACAAACGACATATGCGTTTTATTGAAACGTTGCATTGTAATCATCTCACGCTTCAGTGACTCTGTTCACATTCTATATTCGAAGCATTCACGCTATTATTCAATATAGAATACAAACCATGGTAAATGTTGTTCATTTTTATTCCAACTTTGTGTGACGCGGAATTGTTTGCCTCTTCGAATGTGGTTGTAAAATTATATTTGAAATCTAACGTATTAGATAAAATACTACGTTTCAATTGTTTTAGCACCAGCCACAATACCATAACGGTGTATATTTTACATATAATATAAATCATTTTACAACCACATTCAAAGATATAGTATAGGTTTTTTAAAATATACTTATAATTAATGTTAACGTCATAACATTTAAATTAAACCTAATCAATAAGTAGGAAAATATGAAGAAAAATCAATGTACACAAAACTGAAACTTCTAATTTTAATACTATAAAAATGAAACGAAATTATGCAAGCTCCAACGGTATTCCAATTTTTTCTCCAATTAAAATTTGGTTGAAATAAATTAAAACTATGTTAGATTGGTATTACAATGAAACACTTTTACAAATTAATTTTTTAGTTAACATGCAACATAGGTTAACTACCATTTAAAGCAACAAATAGACAAACAAACATTCATGTCAAACATACGACATATATGTAAACAGCCATTCTTGACAAGGTTGGATCATAGAATAAACGTATTCTATAATTCCTAGAAATAACATTTCTATATACAGTGTTGCTTATTCTACGAAGTAACAACACATGTACCTTTAAAATAGATTAATACATATTACAATATATCCAAATCGTTCTTTAAGGGCATAGCTTTTTATATTTTCTGGAAGTTGTTACAGCAGTAATAAACTCTAGGCTTGATTGTGGGAAAATATTTGAAATAGATAATCAATTCAGCTTTAGGTAAGAACCGTTTCGTGCTATGTTTAAGAATAAATCACTCCAGTTTTACAGGTGTGACAAATTCATGTAAAACTGGAACATTAGGAAGGGGATTATGCCTTAACCTAATATGAAATATGTTCACGGCGTTAAGTATGTACAGTACACATCTACGGTGTAATATAGATAGATGTCGGAACAATGGTAAACAAAAAGTAATACCTATTATTAGTAATGATTAGAAATTGGCAATCGTCACCAATTTTTGATTTGTCAAACAAGTTAATATTGTTAACTCCGATTATAATCAAATTATAAATTTTATTTTTTTAGGCAAGATAACTATCAATTTCATTGGAGAAATCCCTTTCGGTTGCTCAGTGTAGCCTGTATATCACTAGATGTACAAACTCAATTTTAAATATTAACTTCAGTAGATACATAATCACAAATAGATAAAATGATAGAAACACCTACAGAGTTGAAATTTTCTTTAATGCAAACCAAATTTCTTAATTTGACCAATGTAGTAAAATGCTGACACCTACTCATATCATATTTTCTGCCCTTATAATAAGATTTTTCTCCTTACTCATATTTTAAGAGTTTGCTTGGAAAAATTTCACGCACTCCTTGCGAGAAAGCTTTAAAGTAGAAACAATATTTAGAAAATATGTCATTACTAAACGCCGTTTTTAAATTAATTGAATTACGTCAGAGAAATTTAAATGAAACAAAGTATGAAACGAAAATCAAACACACAATAAATATTTGTATGTTAAAAATGTACATTTACAAAAAAATATTAAAAACTAATCAATTTTTCAAAAGTGTTCATGAATGAAACTACGCGAATATATAACTCGCAACTTCCATAATCAATCATAATCTGCACTACTATTCCACTCACGGTGCTTACCTTTCGACTATGATTCATCTCTGATTATATATTATACATGTAATTATAAACGTATTTTATTGAATTGTGAAATATTTAATACATGTTTTTATATTGAATATTTGTGTATCAGTATTTGTATAGTGTGTTAAGTGGATATCTTCCATCCATAGTACGAAAATCTAATAAAATTATTGCTAAAAAAAGAAAATAATAAATCTTTAGTGTTTATGAAGATCACTTATATGGAAGGATTATCTGAAGAGTTAGGTTATTTATTAGTAAATATAAAACTATGAATATTTACTTACCTATTTAAACATTCGAAACACTCCCAGGCGCTCTTGTTAAATCAAAACTTAAAAGGGGCTCTCTGGGTAATGAAATCAGTACTTACATTATTAAATGAGAGTGTTATAGGTTGTATATTGGCGAGACATAAAACCTCTCTAGTAAACAGAAAATGAACACGCTATTGGGCCTACTCGACAACTGGAAAACAACCAAACATATTTATCCTAAAATCATAAATAATATGGTGAAGATGAAATAATAATACCACGGGTGAATAAAACACATAAACGAAATATAATTGAACCCTTAAATATAAAGGTAAAGATAACATCACCACCCTCATGTATAATAAGGTGGTTATTAAAATTGAATTGAAAATTAAAGCAAAAAAATCTTAATTTATTCAAGGCTAATATTTGTCCAGTTAATTCATTCCAAGGAGTGAATATAGGATCACTGTAACCTCTTGAGAGAAAGAACAAAAGATTCTTCACTCTGAAATAACCCATTAGTTACTACGCCGTTGGCATATAATCTATTATTATTAGTTCAACTGTTTATACTCTCGATACCCATTACTTTATGCTATTGATACTTTTTATTAACACGAGGTTCTGTTAATCTGTTGTTTTCCTGATGACGTTTGCTCGGAGTCTTTACTATTTTCACCTTTTATGGCTAGCATTATCCCTGGATTACTGTTTGTAATTACCAGTTTAGTTTTTGTTTTATTAAGGATAAGATATTTTACGTTAATTAGAATTATTCTAAGTCTTAATGTAGGCAGCAGAGCATCGACAATATTTTATAAATAATGTAAAAAAAATTACGAAACTGCTGAGCTTGCAACAACTAAATGTAGTGGAACACTATATTATATATAAGCAAAGACAGGAAAGAAAAGTGGGATCAGTAAATTTGTAGGTTGAACAAGTTTGGAGCAGTGGATGCCAGAGAGAAGAGTAACCGTTAGGCATCGCCATATTGGGTTCAACTGTTATTTGTGACCTAGCTCTAGTTACGGTAATTTGTTATCTTTATTGAAATTATAAGTAACTGACTTATTTGATTTTTATATCAACATAGTCATTGTTTGGAGGTTATTAAAGTTGTATATCTCTAAAAACATTATCGGAAATATTGTAAGTGTTTGTAATGTAATATGTGTTTTCTGATTTTATGATATCCATACGTATAAAGATATATTACATAATAAATTTAGACACAACTTTTGGAATTGAACCACCGATTTTTAATTACTTAATGAACCTGTAACATGGCGTATTAAAGTAATCCTGTTTCATATCCGTTTCTAAAATAGTAAACGGCTTTTTTGGTTTCTTTTCGTATTTCTCAAATTTTATTGCATCGTCTACACTAGAAATTATACATTCTCTCAAAACGGCATGGTTTCATTTGTACACACAGAAAATCAATGTTCAAATAAAATATACCAATAATATGAATAATTTATCATTACAAAAATAACTTCAAAATCATGTTTTTTTTTTAATATGAGAGTCTTGACCACTCCTCCATTTTCACACTATACTATCCATTTAAACATAGATACTTAAAGTGAAACAAACTACTGAAAGTTCATTTCAGAAGATACATAATACAAACTAGAGTGACACCTACGTATTTATCTTTTCTATAACCGCTAAGTGCTCATTATAACTTTTCGTGCAGTTTAGGGCTAGATTATTCTCTTTCAACTTTTATCTGGTCGCACGTAACCAATTTCTGTTACCTTCTAACCCTGACGCTATAATTGTATTCGAGGACTATGGTTCTTTTTTATATTCTTTTCGTCCTTTCTTATAGGATGATGATATCTGAGATTTATTTTGCCTTTAAAGAACAAGGAACACAATTCGATTATTATGTCACTTCATTGTGCACATGTTACATTCAGTATTATCATCTATGATAGGCAGGATATAATTTCATTGAACACTATATATTTATAAGTAATATGTTCCTAATGGATATTCCTTTGACATCAATATAAACAAAGAGAATAACTACAAACTTCATAAAGTTAATTTAAACTTCACTAATTGACAGTAACCTCTATTTCTACCGCACTAACACGATTTCACATACTTTGATGTATGTTAAATAGTACGAAACTACTAGAACACTAGTTTGAGTTTACATATCAGATTAAATATTACAACGTTCCTACTAGTTCATAAGTAGTGGTAAATGTGCAAGGATCTTGGGACATCACAGTACATAATAAACTTCTTTTTTTGTGATATTCAACATAATATAATATTCGGGGCTTATGTTGTTTTAATGAAGTTAAAATTTTTAGAAAATTAGCCTACTTTTGTTCTTACATACAATTTATTTGTAAAGATAGTAGGCCGCTCGTCGTGTGTTGTCTGTGTTGGGTGGTAGATTCTCTCCTGATTGCCAAGTATACTCGTACCCTGCTAAGATATTTGATTAGATTATATTTCATAATTTTATTGATAAGTATCATTTGATTATCCTACTTAATTGATTATTTCTACTCTTATGTGAAGTTTGCTGTTAATAGATCTCTAATACTACCATGGACAATATTATAGAAGACTGGGAAAACAGAGAATACTTAGTGCCTTTGCCTGCCCCATTCAGAGATGATTGGTGGTGTTTATAATAAAAGATTTTAATGATATCCAAAGAGTTGAAAGTAAAGTGATATTGAATGGAGGGAGACTATATCTCTATATTTATTTTACGTATGATGGACGGTTACTAAATAAGTTCAATTATGAAGGACTTAATATAAGTTCAAATATTTGGCATTCCGATGTAATGGGTTAGAATTATTATCAACAATTGGGTCAGTCTGATCATGATATCAGGTAATTTTTTCATACACTGGAAAAATCATAATCATCTAAGCATCTCTGCTGCGATAGCCTAGTTTGGGGTTCTATGAGTTGTAGGGTGAATGGAATCCAGTGAATGTTTTGGGACTACCTTTTGTCGAATATTTACATTATTTTTTTCTTTTTAACCTGCTGTAATTATTGCCAAAATAATCTCACAACAAAAATAAAGAATAAAGATTCAATCAATTTTTTTAAGCACTATACATACAGAAGGTGATAAACAGAAATAATTTCATAAACAAAATATTTTAGTCAGGAGACATAAAATTAGAAATTTCCGTGAAAACAATACACAGTTTTCTTGGCCCAACGCTTATACGAGTATTGAGTACCGTTTTGGCAGTCCCGTAGAAAACTATGAGGATGATGGTGTGGTTGGATCCTACACCTTCTTTATTTATAATCTTGGGTTATATCAACCTCTTTCATTTATCTTAAATGATCGCTCTTGTTCCACACCTCAGTATTAACAGCTACTGCATAATTCTAAGAATTACACAGTCACTTCATTTATTTGTATTGGTAAATCAGCTAACGTATTGTATTTGTCTAATTTATCTATGTATCAAGTTTAATTTTTTCTAATACAAAATTGTATATTTTTTATCAAATACACCACAACTATATGTGTAAAAATGCAAATTATTATATAACGTTTTTTTTTTTAATGTAGAATTTTATTTTTGACAAATAATATACATAATTAAAAAATCTAAATTCTATCCTTAAATATAATCACCAATTCCACTATGATTTATTATAAACGTACCAAAGAAAAACCTATTCTAAAATACAAAATAAAAATTAATTGCAATAAGAAGTACATAATTAAATATAACAATAAAATATAATTTAAATAAATATGTTCTGTTGACCAATCAAAATCTTACAACACATGACATCTAGGACAATAATGCCGGTGATTATTTCTCGGCTCATAAAAATAGCAGTTGCTATTAAATAAATAGTTTCTGCAACAGTAATATGTTCCAATTTAAATACTGGTATGTCATCATTTATTTATAATCGGTCACACAATTTTGTGAATATCTTGTAAAGTTTTCACATCGACTAGATTTGTTGACTATTGTCTTTTATTTAACCTTAATAGAATAATGGTTGTCATATAAAATTATCATTTGGAAGTAAATATTTCATTTATTTGTAAAATGAAAATGTTGCTGATGCTGTCGGAAATATTAAAATTTGTAAAAAAAGCAACAACTTTTAAAAAGGGTATATTCTCAAAAATTGTAAAAAAATATTTATTTAATTATTTAAGATTTGTTTATGCGTAATGGCAGAAATATGGAAAATCAATGTTTGATAAAAGCGTTAAATTTGTTAAAGGTAATATTATGAAGCGCCCAACACTTACTTTCAGGAAGTAACATTTTCTTTGCAAAAGTAAATATTTTTATGTTTAAATCTATGCATAGTGGCAGAAATATTTATAAAAGAAATTTTTAAACTTGTATTAATTTTAAAAAATGGCATATTCTGAATAATTGTTAATTATCATCTGGAGAAATATATTTCATTTCCAAAGTAACAATGTTTCAATATAAATCTATTGATAGAAGCAAAAATATGAAATGATAGTGTTTCAAATACTAATGGTTACTTTAAGAAATCGTCACCAAATGTTCCTAATCAATAAGTAAGACGTACATAAAAATGAAAAATTAATGATTTATCTTAAGTAAATCTATAAGTAGCTGCAAAAATAATCTTTATCAATTTTCAAGTATAATGTTCGTTTTGAAAAATAGATAACAAACATGTCATCAGTAAGCAACTATTTATTTGCAAAAAAATTCTGTTTATATCCAAAAGTTATGCAAAAATATTAAAAAGACACATTTCAAATAATAAATGGTAACTTTAAAAAAGAGGGTATTCAATAAATTTTCACCACTCAAACCTGTCATTAGGAAGTAATTATTTGTTTGGAAGAGTAAATTTATATTATACTATGAAAAAATATTTAAAATCGATGTTGAAAAAAAAGTGTTAAAATTAAGAGTATATTGAAAAAAAATCTTATTACGTCTTATTTATTATCTTAAAGAAAGTATTTAATTGCAAAAGTGATTAAACTTTTTGCTTTTTGCTTAAATCTCTTTATAAAAACGATTAAATTTTTAATCTTTATCATAAAAAAAAGTACTCTAAATTCTAAACAATTGACACCATCTATTATCAGTAAGTACCTATATCATTTCTAATGTAATGATAATTCGTATTAATTATTTAACATTGACAACAAAAATCTAATATATATTTCAACGAAAATGTTAACTTTGGAAAACAATATATTATGAAAAACTCTCATCAGCTATTACTGCTTTATAAATAGTTATGAAAAAAGTTCATACGAAATAAAATTAATTAGGAAGTATAAAGAAACACTTTGTATTTCTTACTGTGTTGTTAAATGATTTTATTTATTATAACCGTGATATGCATTTACTATCCGATAGCGTGTCCGAAATAATGTTTACATCTTTTTAAATAAATACAAATAAGTCCTTTAGGAGGACCTCGCTCAGGTCTTGAAGGGTGAAAATTTTTAAAAAAATGTATTTATGAGACTCACAGAAAATTCATTGATGAAATTAATAATCTTCACAACAGTGAAAACGTAATGAATTCAATTAATTCAAATACAAACGGAAAGTGAAATTGATTCTCTTGGATACTATAATAAAGAATAATACTTACGTAACATTCTTAATTCTACCGTTTTAATAAGTCTATGATAGAAAAGAAAACAAAGAAAGAAAGTCATGTAAGTACTTTTATGGTAGCACCAAGTTTGAACAATAATCAATCACATTGTCACCTTCGTAATATATCTGAGGAAGCAGTCTGTTACAAATCCAGAAAACTCATTGAATATACAACATATTGTTTCCAAGCTAGCGGATAGAATTTCTAATCTCCATCCAGATGTTGCAGAAGCGGGAGTACATCGCCCTGCTTTCATTACCATTGGTTATACACTCCATCAGTCAAACAATTTTCTGACTTTAAATCTGGAAGTCTTCTCTATTAATGAACTGTATTAGTTTCTAAGATTAAAGACAAATCAGAATACATAAAAAAGATTTCATATACAAACGTATGAAGTTTATTATATTAATATAAATTAATAAACATCATAAATAAAAATGTCGACTAATTAATTGTCCTTGAGAAGTGGAAATAGAGCGGACTACAAATCACCTTACATTTGACCTCTACTGTGAAAATAGTGTATAAAATAATTCAAATATAATGAAGCTTACCCTATAGGTCTATATAAATATTAAAATTAGATTTCATTATTACGTTGAAATTGTTGAGTTTTAATTATTATCATCACTATTTTTATAAGGTTTATATACATCTAGCCTTCAATCTAGCCATCTTTTCCTGAGTGTCTCTCGATTGTTTTATAAGATATTTTAATAATTCAAAATTGGTAATTTATTTATAACTAAGTAGATTTATGAATTTTCACTGTTTTGCATTCAACAATAGATCGTCTCTGAACAATAATAGATAGATGTACTTCTTCGCTTTATCATTGTAATTTTACATTTTCTAATTGTTTCAATCAAGCAAACATTTAATTTTTACTCCGATTTACACAAAATAAATAAAAATCTATAATAATATACATAATGACTCTAGATTTTATACATTTAAAATCTATTACTGCACAATATATTTAATGAATTAAACACTGCTGCCAACTAACGAAAAATTAAAAACTGTCTGTATCTAAAGCTATGTATATGTTATATGTATATATTTATATAAATTGCCCGAGTTGAAGACAATAGTGCAGAGAAGCAACGATCTGCTGAAAAAAAAATATTATTCTGTTTCTACACAACAAAAGCATTAAAATTTGTCATTAAACTTTATAATTACCTCTCGTTTAGGTAATATCCGCCATTTTGTAATTTTACAAAAAAACTATAACTTTATATAACCTAACTATAGAAATAGATAAGTTATTTAGTTCATATTCAAATTAAATGTTACGTAACACAAGTTACTAATATATATATATATATATATATATATATATATATATATATATATATATATATATATTTATATATTTATTTATTTATTTATTTACTTATCATTTTTATCTAGGAATGTTATAATTAAAATGAGTACATTATTCCGCCTTTCCCAGGCTTTCCCTTCTTCTTTCCCCGCTTCATTCCCAGCTTCGTTAATCTCACGTTTGTTGACGCGTTTCGGATATACTCCATTCTCAAAACACTTAATACTCCTTATTATTAGTTGAGTACTATAAAAGTTTTGAGAATGGAGTATGTTCGAAACGCGTCAACAAACGTGAGATTAACGAAGCTGGGAAAGAAGAACATAAAATGAGACCTCTAACCCTTGAATATCCTAAAATAGCGTCAGGGTCGGGAAAGAACAAGAGACAAGATAGGAAAGATGAAAGAGAGAGATCTAACCCAAGGCATCATGGAAAAAGGTGTAGATGCAGCGGGAATCCTCGGGATTAACACAATATAATGAGCCCCTGAGGGGTGTATAATTTAGTTTAGTCATTTATTCTTTTTGAGTTAATTTTTCTTCAGGAGGACCTCAATTTCACAAGGGATTATATACGATTTAATAATTATTTGTCCTTTTTAATTGCCTAAAACATCCATATCTATTTTTTTTGCAGAAATATCTGTTCTGGAGTCTCCTGAAACCATAAAATTCGACGTGTGTTTTTCTACGTGTTGTACGTGCAGTGTTCTACAACCACAGGACAGATTTTTATCAAATGTTACTTTAGTGAAGCTTCTAAGGACCTTAACAAAACGTATCGGTTGCCATCTCTCCAAAAATACCGGTTCGTGAGTGAAAAACAAACAAAAGTCATATATACGTATATGCCCGTCTTCACAATTCTTTCGTTGTTTGTCTCACTAGAGTTGTTTCGCCAATCAATTCGGCATCATCAGGTGAAAATCACAGAACGTTATACAACATATACTCACACTAATACAAACACTGAACCTTTAAATTGACTTTTGTTCGAGCACGTCCAATTGAATTGAACCTTGTTTCGTTCCTGCTGATTTGAAGCAAGTTGGTAGTGGACTGGCAGTTTAATCTTTTGCCTTGCTTTAATTTCTTATCTGATATTGGTTCAACTGGTCTATTTATTTAGTGAGGCTATTGTGTCATAAATTCCATTCAATTTTTCTTTGAGATTATTGCAAAAACCGTCTTTATAATAAGGAATGTTTTTATATTAAGCAATCCGGAGGAGTGACTAAAAAAAAAAAAAAAAAAAAAATCAATATAGAAATAATTTAAGGTTATGTTGGCGCTTAATACAGGAAGTTTGTAATCCACATGAACGTTAATACCAACACAATTTAAGTTATGTGCTAAGCCCTGAGACAAGTTTCTCGCATGTGATAAATTCAGTTAGATTTCTTTATGGCATAACAAACCTGTTTTTAAAATGTAACACCGTATTTTCAAGTTCTTCTCATTAATATATTGAGTTAATTCAAGTGTGTGTTTCTATTTCAGAATTAATAGTTTCTGACGTTTATCTTGTTATTTTATGTTGTGCTGGTTTTTGAATGTTTAACTAGATGAATTAGTTTCAATTAAAGTAAGGTTATATTTTCAATGCAACAAAACTTTGAAGGTTTCTTCTGTAGGTATAGCAATCGGTAAATTAGTTACTGGTATCACATTAAATGTAATAACATGGTTTCAAAATTACTTTTAGTGTGGTTTCAAAAAAAGTGTGGTGTTGAATTGGTAAAAATATATTGAATAATAATTATTGTTTCTATGGTTTCATTTTCAGTCTCAAAAATTTAGTTTTAACTTCATTGTTGGAAGATTTAGCGTGTATATTGAAATTTGTTTTTATAAAAAAAATATAGTAGTCTAACCAAAACAATAAAAAGAATCATAGACACCGCTGTTGAAAATTTAAATGTTATCTAAAAGTTGTTTTGTTTGTGCAATAAACCCTTCTCATTTTAAATTGTATTTGATTAAAAAATCAAAGCTTATATTTACGGCGTTGAAAGTTCATTTTTTTAACAATTATTCCTGAACACTATTTTGTTTACTCGTGATTTTGCAAACGAATTTGGATCATTATTCTTTACATTTATAACGATAAGAAATGTCAATAAAGGGCATTTGAAAATTCTATCATTCATACATTATGTCCTTAAAACTAATTTTTATTTTTATAACCTGGTATAATAATTACTTTCCCAAATATTTCTAACTATTGACATCAAACAATAATCATCTGCATGAAAGATAAATACCATGCATGCTTCATATAACTCATTTCACCCTTGTAGATATGAAATAATTTTGTAAATAAGATAAATTTATGTATATATCGTGTGTCCCAAAAATCCCGGACCGGTTCAATAACTTGAAAACAAAAACATATTTTATATGTTCTTTCTGGTGATAAAAAACTACTTTTTGGTAAATGAGACATATTTACATATCCCCAAAATTTGGGGGTTTTAGAGTTCAACTCAATAATCATAAATGGAAAACCCCATTGAGTGACCCCACAATTTAAAGGACTTATTTAGTAAAACTAGAGGTCGATATCTTTCTCCAATTTAAAATGGCGGCCGCTCAAATACTTGAAACTGCTATTGTACTTTATTTATTTCATTCACAATTAGATGACGAATACGGAATTAAAATTATGCAAAACAGCATAATATATACAAAAATATTAGGCCTACTTGTAAATATAAAGTGGTTTAACATCCGAATTTGATCTTATCAACACCATAAAACTCTAAAATCACACTGCTTCTCAACTTTTTGTTTATATCAGTATAAAACTCGACCTGTCTACTGCCATAACATGCAAAAATAGCAATAAGCTCCAAGCATTCATCCGATCTACACCTCGCTCCAAAGACGTCAGTGCTACTGCAACAATCTTACGATAATCATTTTTTGTATTTAATAGCGATTATTTACTTTTATTGGTTTTAAACTGAATAATTTCATAATTATATTTGAATACATAACATAACCAGGCAGAATCACTTATTCGAGTTTTTGATAAATAAAAATGTAGATTAGATGTGAGGTAACAAGAATCACCATAAATAGGTTTGGTTAGGTTTGCGCGTGTGTGTACTAAAATTGCAGTATTATTTTAATTAGTTACTCTTTGATGTAAAAAAAGGAGAAGGCTCCGTATAATACACAAGTATCAAAAATTGTTCTCTGGCAGATTAGTTATTATAGTAAAAACTAAATTTGTAGTATAGACACACAAACCCGCATATCCACTGGTATTTATGTATATAGAGTTAATTAGCTAATGATTAATTTATTCCATAACGCCAAACATCATGCAATGACAACGATCGGTCTTGAGTTAAAAGATTTCAAAAGCTCATTTCCTGCCTGGAAGTAAGCCAAACTTAGAAGGACTAATGACACGAATTAAGTCGCACTGGCACTGATAAAGAGTTTGTTGCACAAAGTGTGTAATTCTTAGAATTAAATAACTGATAACAGAATTTTCTGACATTGATATGATACGAATTTATTTTGTGTTCAAATCTATACAATCCATATGTCTTTTATGTTATGAAAGTTGTGAACAAAAGACCCAAACTTTTAATAGAGTTTCGCGTGTATTTATTGTATGAAAAAGTATTTGTTTAAACAAATCTCAAATACAACAAACAATAACGGTTTTAAATCAATTTTGAGCTTGACTTGTGAGATAATATTAGAAAAAATAAAACTCGATCACAAGATCTAACACAAATTACTGATTTAAAAATCACTTATTGTTTAGTTGTTGTAGCTAATGTATCACTGAGGATGGCGACTTTGTCGTTAAAACTTGTTTGATTAATCCACGTAATTTTTGTGAGATCTTGTGTTCGAGTTTTATTTTATCCATTAACGGTAGTCTCGGTGTTTGTTGCACTTAAATAAAAGTATCGTATTGAAAATATTACACATTCCTTGTCAAGTGTGTATAAAATATTAAGTGTTTGTTAACCAAGAAAAATACGTTGTTACATAAATACATATTACTCTCAAACTTTGGAAACAATTCAGGAATGGACTAAGGTTATCACGAGAATGAAAGGTACACCATCAGATACATATATATCTTGTTTTAAATATGTTTTATAATGAAACATTCACAAACGTTGTAAATAGTTAAAATAATTATATATTTGTTGCTACGTCCACGATAAACTTTGTTGTCGAAATTTTAGCACAATTTTTAAACAGTATATTTAAAGTAGGAGGATCTAAAGATGATGTATTGATTGTAAATAATTTGCTAATTGTTTTGCAGTTGAAAGGATTACGATTATTTCATCTAAATGCAAATTTAAATCCATGAATTACTTCCATTGGTCTCATTAATCACAGAAATAAAACAATAGGATATAATTTAACGGTATCGATGGTTTGTGTTGCGAGTTATTACCCAACAAACGCAGTTCAACAAATAAGTGAAAGTTTAACAGAAACAAGAATTAAATTATACTAATTAATACTGAGGGTATGGAGGGGGGGGGGTGTAGTCTTGTAATCTCAATTTTACTTCTTTCGAAGTTAATTTGTCTTTTCTGAGAGGCATAACAGTAAGAACAGATAAGTTCATTAAATTTTAAAACTATTTAACGCCGAAAATATATAGTTTTGAAATAAATTTATTTTAGCATAATCGGAAAAATACTTTTGTGCACCATGTACTACACATACATGTCATACTACAGACATACTACAGTCTGTTTTCTCTAAACCCACTAACTGGGCCAATAAATATCTGCGTACCTTAAACAGTATAGTGCGATCCTGACACTTTAATGCCAATAAAGAATAGATGTAAACATACTTTATTGTTTTAAAATTTGTTTTAAAAGTGGTTATTTGTTTTAACAATGTTTTCTAACATTTATTGCAAAATTGAATAGTCAATTATTTAGACATAATCAATGACTGAATAAACATAAAACACGTGTGAACATTTTATAACCTTGAACTTGTTTGTATGATTTTAGTCAAAATATAGAAGAATGTCATTTTGTCGTTTCAATGATACCGTATAGTTGAAGTTAGTAAAATAAAATAACCCACAGCCACAATAGAAAAAAAGACTGATAATCCGTTTTTTACAATATATTTTCCTTCGTTACTCAAGTTATAGAGTATTAATTTATTTTAATTTCCTGCTTTAAAGTCAAACAATAATTAAACATAAATATAAAAAAATTTAAATGAAAGGGATGCTGTTGTACGTACTCTACTTTTCAATACAATATATACGGAAAATCTCTGAAATGGAAAGAGATATGATGTCAGTCTTTCCACCTTCTCGTCTCCTACTTAAGATGGGAAACTTTTAACCTTTTAAATTTACTCTCTATTTCTACAGTATTTGGAAAATTTGCAATCTGTAATATACCCAAACATTGTGAAATAAACCTATAAATAGTTGTCAGAGCAGTTCCCATTTCATAACTTCAACTGTTTTTGAGATGCGTTGAAAATATTTAATATTTCCTTGCATATTATCAGGCTTAACTGCTGTCATAAACTGTAAAAGTTTTAATCCAAGGCCGTCAAAACTGGAATAAATATTATTTCTTTAAAAATATACATGTCTTTAATTTGCTTAAACTATCTGATACACACAGTGTTAAAAAAAAAAAAAACCTTATTGAAAAATATGTAACTACGTCTTTTGTTCAATCAAGAACGATTTATGCTTCAGGAAGGAATGTTGTTACTGGATGAAGAACACTCACAAAGTGACATCAGATACCAGCGGAAGTAGAATATTAACAAAGTTGTTGACGAACTAATACAAAGTGAAATTTAAAATAGTTACTGCGCAAGCCCAATTACAGACTCCTTTCAATGTTGTGGAATTATGATTTCATGGGCGATTGACAAATCAAGTAGCTTAAGTTCACTAATTTAAATGGTTCTAATGTAAACTCAATAAAATAATAAACGATTCATGTATGATATTGGTTCATTACGCTCAATATGTTTTAAGAATGTATAGTGTAGTCACATATTGTTGCTTCTGTGTACAAATTTCAAATTTAGAGAAACTTCATAAACTTATAAGTAATGCAGACTACTACATCGGTATTCCAATGAAAATGAAAATAACTTATGAAAAATTTATTTAATCGTGATATTTGGTTTAAAAAATTAATAACAAGGGTATTTAATGAAAAATTGTATAATAAATAAATTTAAGTAATGGATTTAACTGTTGTTTGGTGTTACACACGATATTTTTTGCTTATTATTCTCAATATTTGTACAAACAAAACAGTTCAAAATAATCAAACCATCTATATACTAGCCAAACTTAGCACATCTAAAAGAGAACATACAGCACACACTACCAAGAATATTCTTATTTAACGTATTTGTATAACACACACTAAAAGATAAAATCGTGATTTTGCCATATTTTTACTAAGTTGTCTACCATTCAAGGGACAATGAAAGACTTTATTTGTGCCTATAAAATATACATACTAAATATGGTTTCCTGTTTAACAATAAATTTGTTCAACACTATTTACACAGGTTTTTTTAATGCATTAAACCAAGGTAAAGCAAAATGTTTGTTATCAATAAATTTGGTAAAATAGATGAATTCATTTTTAGTTTTAGTTGACATATTTAATTAAAATAAAGTTTGTGAGAAAAGGCATTATTTTGACATATTAAGTAACAACGAAGTAAATTTATATCATTAATTTTTTTTTCTTAAAGATTGTAATTTGTTTCTTAATAAAATTGAATAGAGATCGTTTTCTCTTAGCGTGTTTGAAATGTTGTTTCCTATGGTAGATTGAGCCCTAGTTCGTCTGAATTAGTAAACAGGAAGTTTAAAAAACTCTGAATGAGTGATACGGCCTACTCAGTTACAAAAGTAACTTTTAACCTTAGTTACAATTGATAAAAGAATTGGTAATCCGAAATAAATTTAAATAATTGATTGTGTTCATCAAATATATAATTCTGATTAATTTACCTTATATTTATAAGATCATCGCACTTTAATAAATAATAATTTATTAAGTATACTAGCAATAGTTACAAACTACATGTGTAAATTATTGCAGTGGATCGGACTGAACAATGAAAAAGTTAGAAAAATGTGACTAATACTGTATCTTGAACTCAAATGAAGTTGTCACCGTCTTCATTTAGTTGAATCATCAGCCATTCACTCAACATATCCAAGTAAGCTACTCCTTTTACTGTATTTTATTGAACATGAATGTTCCTTTGTAGTTGATACATCACAAAACACGTTCAGCTTAGGAGAATTTCTGTCATGCTGTACGAAATCTCTAGAATTTTCAGTTCCCGCAAATACGTATTGTGGGTGTTAAGTTTTTCACTAATATAAAACGTTTACTCATCAGAGAAAAGAAGTTGTTAAAAGAACCCATCACGAAGTCCAAGCACTTCACTATAAAACTAACTATAAAGTGTAGCCTATATTTGTCGACATCCCTTAATTTTGCAAAATTGAAGCTTATTTTTTATTCATCTATAGCTATTTACTCTTAACTTTTCTATCTGTGATATGCGGTACTTGAAGTTCCAAACTCACTTTGCTCGTAGATTTTTGTGCATTACGTAATAGAGATAATAAGGCCTGTTAAACTTGATCTTCAGGCATTGCTGACCTACCTGTGCTTTTCTCTTTACACAAACATTTTGTTTTGTAAAATTCTTGTACTAGTTGTGGATTGACCAGTATCATTATGATTACAAGTTCTAAAATGACGTCGCACGACAGAAAAATATTGAAAATTTCTTTCAAACTCAAGAATATAAAAAGACTTCTCCGTAGAGTATTGGTCATTATGTTAGTAAAAAAATAGGATCAGTTGACTACATTGTTGTCTACAATCGAATGTTGGAACTAAAACTACCTATCCGGATGCTGAAATGTTCCGGACTGTCTTAAGAAAACGCGTAAAGTGTGAAGAACATTATTAAAATAATTACAAAAAAGTGGATTTCCGATTAACCCTGCATACAAATATTGTTATCACTTAGAAACTGGTAAATCAATTGACTACCAAGGCCTGATCAGTTCATGTACCTACACAGGAATGAAAACTTCATTCAAATCACATAATTGGTTATCGAGATATGATTTTAGAAACAGACAGAGAGATGAACGTTTTGTTTTATATACGTAGTATTAATAACGCCTTTGTTTATCGGTGCACACATTAAAGTGGTATAAATTGCGTCATCAATTTTATTACTAAAATTTGCATTAAAAATTTAAAACACGAAGAATGTTTAAAAACGATTAAAATATTCACCAAATTTAATCCATTCGAGAATACTTTCACTTGTGACAAGGGTTAAAATATTGTGTGCACTGAGTAAATTTATTTGTTTTCATACGATAGCATTTCTGATGCTGTAGCAAAATAAGACTTGTTACAGTTTATTCAGAACATCGTTATGTTGCATATCTATTGCTTCTCGATATATCCAACCTGTTGTTAGATTCTGAAGTTTTTTTATAGCAATACGTTCTATTTTCATCGCCTTTCATAAATTTTATATTTTTTATTATTATTTATTTAACAAATAATCGAATGGAAACATCTCTAAACAGCATTTTTCTATTCGTAATATTTCAAACCATCAAATCTGAGCCTGAAATTAGTGATATGTTTTACACAATATTTTTCTAGACATCAAAATGTTATAGTTCGCCAGGTTACAACTAAAGGTATGTTTACGTTAATTAAAATAGTCATCTTAAAAATAACTTCCATAAATCATTCATTATTAAAAGTATGTGCTTAACTCCATTCTTATTTATGAAGTTTATTGTGATATTTAGTATTACATTAAAACGTGACTTGATATTAGTTGCCGTATAAACTGCAACGAACAAATGTTAAGAGAATGATTTGTCGTGAGACCGCATATTATAAATTAGCTATAATTGGTGATAAGTATTATTTGGCCCATGCACATGTTGTTTGTTGTAATTAAATTTAAAAAAATAGTAGGAAGTGAAATTCTGGTTTTTTTACTAAAGACTTCGTCGACACTGAAGTGGAACGTATTAAATATAAATTTTATCGGATGACGAAAACAAAATTTCAATTTAATGTTTTGACTTCATAATTAATTGGAAATCAGAGACCGAGTATTGACAAATCGTTGTTAAAAGAGACATTAGCCTCAAATTTAAATATTTATAATTAAATTAGCAATTAGTTTACAATTTGTTTTATATATTTATGTCTTACTTTAAGTTAGTAACTTACCCTAAGTGAAAATATTAAGAATAGTCGTGTTGTATATTTTTAAATAACTAAGTTTCCTATATTAAAAAAACAAATTTCAAGATATTTACATCACAAACATAAATAACGTCAAAATTATAATTTTATAATAACTAGGATAAAAAGTGGAAAATCTTGACATATACATTCTAGGCGAAGAATAAATATTTTTTCTTCCTTGGAAAAATGTAGAAAACAAAAGATTGTCTACCACTGTACATCTTAATGTTAAGACTAATATGTATATCCATATTAATAATTTAAAATGTGCATATCCATGACTAATAAAATCGAAAGAAATTGTTTAGCTTTTAATAATAAGTTCCTTGATTTTCCATTTCTACTTGCAAATATTGTCACCTCAGTAATTATTTAATCTCATGTTGTTTATTTATAGACTTCATAAAAGATTTTCATTTTGGGGCCATGGCATTTGAAGTTAGTAATTGGTATGTATTACTTCGGTTTCGAATTTAGTAAGTGTTCAATTATTTAAATTTATAGCCTAAATACAAGGCTTACTAAAACTGATAGGTAGAAAGAAAGATTAATAAGGAAACACCCATTGAAAGTATAGCAATTTGTAATGATTTTGTAGACATTAATAGGTCTACATTTTAAAATAGTTTTTAAATTACATGATAGACAGTTATAAACGTATGTTTCTTAGATAAAGAATGAACTTTAAAATTGGCTCATGATATGCTTTTTTAACATACATGTCGAAATAAATAACAAAATATATTATACAATTGGAGTATTACAATACAGATTTTAATTTCAATAATAACACATGACAATAAATAATGTCTTTAAAATTATGAAAATTAAAATCCAATTTTTAACAAAAAATTTTAGTAACAATTACAAAGGTATACCTAAAGAATAAATTATCAAAGAAACAATATTTTAAAAACTTACATTGAAAAACACATACATTACCACATATGCAGATAGCAGTTTTAAAATCATGCCTAAATGATAAAAAATGATATTTAAGAAGTTGCAAAAATAAATTTAACTAGTTAATATAACATGAAATACAGTTAAATAATTAGAGTCGAAGACATTCAAAATATATTTGTTTGTAAATTTCTCCTTGACAATTAAGAAATCATAAATTACAGTTTCTAATAATTTTATCTTTATTCTCTATATTAATGGTAGCGATAATCCACTTGTCTTCTCACAATAGGATTATTTGGAGGCGTCAGTTATTAACCTCGGAGATATTACATGATTGATAGTTTAATTTACCACATAATTTGGTTGTAAACTGACTTTAATATAAATTTTATTATTTCTCTTAGTAATAACTTAGGTTATTAAGACATATTATTATTGTTTAACTATATTTAATCATTTTAAAACTTATTTAATTTAAAATACATTAATTACTTGTTTTTCATTCAAAATAATGAACCTGTAACTAAAAATAGGATATTTATTAAATTATATCCATCAATTCTAATCTTGTTGGTAATTTTGTTTGCGGGATCGTTCCGCCATTGTGAATTGTTCTGAATTATTAATTACGACTGCATCATTGTGGCGCAATTAGTATTTATAGCAAGATATGTTTAACATTCCTCTAGTCACGTCACAAAGCGGTGAAGTGTGTGGACTTTAAGTGGAACGATTTTCACTAAACACTTAACACAGATTTTGAAAACAATCTCAATCGTCCCCATACATCACATAATTAGGAAAGTAAAAATAACAAATAAACCACAAATTGTGTTTCCTTCAACATACTGTAAAACGCCAATTGAAATAAATAACTAGTAGGAACACACGCACGAAGATAATGTTAAATTCGAACCTTTTTGTCAATTACTATTTGTGGAATTTATACTATAGAATGTTTTACCAGTAAGCCTCGAGGATTCATTTATTATTCAGGAAGTGCTGCGGTAAAGAAGAGGGCAGATCTTTTACCCTCTACTTCTAAAACCCTCGTTTAATTAGTATTATTGGGCTACTTACCCTCTTCTTATATCGGTTTTCAACGACCAAAAGTTACAGAAGCTGTATTAAAAATAATCAAGAATAAACTTCCGCAAGTTATATTGAAAATAAACGTAGTCACTTCGCGCAACCTTAAATGACTTATCAAAGATTGTAGGTGAATTGAGAAACATTAAAATAAAATTGACGTAGAATGTGCATCAATTAATAATTTTAAAAAAATATATTCCAACAATTAAAAATATATAGTTCATATTTTTTTGTTTTTTTTTTGGTTTGTTTTTATGAGCAATCCAGTAAAAGAAGACAATACATTGGACTTTATGTTAGATTTAAAATAAAGATTAAGATGTTGTTGTAGTAGGCCTATATATATATTCCATTTAGATGTGTATATATAATATACAATTATTATTATAACTAACTTATTAGATTATATTTAACAGTTTATATTTACAGTTTATGTTTCGGAGTAAAGGTTAATTCTGAAATAATCTTAACGTAATCCACATATTGTAATGGAGGAAAAGTATATTTAACGAACATGTTAGACGACGTGAAATTATAAGAGGGAGTTTTTATATGAAATTAATGGACTAAATTAAATGTTTGTTTTGGTGTCCTTCAGGTATTACTTTTCTTTTTTTATCATTAGAGTCCGTGGAATTGAAAAAAAAAAGAATAATTATAATTCATACATACCCCTTAGCAAGTTAGTAAGTATCTGAATTTATGTGTTCAGGTAAGTATATACATATATATTACATGAAAACGTTTATATAATATACACTTTTATACCTACAAACATGATAACAGACATGTCTTATGAATAACTATTAACTGAATTTTATTTGTTATATGTGTGTGGTTAGTAAACTCTTTATATATCGTAATAATTGTGGATCTCATATATATATATATATATATATATATATATATATATATATATATATATATATATAACTTCCAGACAAAAGAATATTACGACATTATTGATTGTACTACTACTGCTATTTATCCACCACCACTTTTGAGAAGAGTATCTAACGACAGTGCTGGAGGTTAGGTATATATATTTTTTCTTTGTTGCATTTTGATTACCTATCATAGAGACAATTTTTTTTCGGTATAGCATTAAGAAAAAAATAATAAAACCTTTTTTCGGCCCACCCTAATATATATATATATATATATATATATATATATATATATATATATATGTATATATATATATAAATATAATGAGATCCACAATTACGTAAATTAGATCTTAGTATTCGTGGCTCATAGTGTTACAAATACTAACACGAACATACCAACCGGAAAGTGTGGGATCATAGGTTAAAAAGTTTTAACTTTTTGTAAAAAATACATTAATAACAAACGATCAAGTAATCAATGGGAATTCTAAAAGAATCTAACCATTTCCACAGTGATGTGTTGAAAGAAATACTCTTATTAATTGTTTTATTATTTTTATAATTTAGTAATTTAAAATAATTAGAGTTTGTGGAATTGAAAAAAGAATTTGTTACTCAGAATTAGTCCACTGGATACAAAAGTATTAGTAATGTATTATTGTATTTCTGTTAGAATGTATTGTATTTCTGAATTTATACGTTCATGTATGTATGTGTATGTATATATAAATACATGAACACATATAACAGATAGTGTTAAACATTCTAACAGACATATCTCAAGAATTATTGACCAAAGTTTAACCAAAATAAAATGAATAAAATCTCATGCTTCAGCTTTAAAAAGACATATCACATTTTCTCAAATCCCATTATAAAGATTTTGATTATAATATTCTCAAACCAGGCCACTACAGTAGTTCATACAATTTTTAAATTTAAAAAGAAGACTATATCACAGTGTTTAAATGCTGTGTATGTTTGAATTTAATTGCTGAATTCTATAAAATCTATTTGAATTGCGTAGGTCAATATCCTACCTGTGTAGGATATAGTAAGATTTTAAAATTAATTGGAAATCAGATGACTAGGTCATTTGACCCAAATACCAAATAATACAAATGCAAAAGTAATATTACTAGGACAAATTCATGGCCAAAAGAGTAAGGGAAAACTAACAAGAAGGTTGTTTCAAGGGGTTGAATAGAATGTATGAGTAATGAGGGTTGAAAATTAGAGATAAGCTGTGACAGAACAAAGTGAATGGACGTCAAGGCTCACTTTGGTCTGTAGTACCGAAGGTTAATCAAGATAAGTGACAAATAAATCCGTAATTAGTACCCCCATGATATATTTCGGTCTATCCGTTAAAAACTTGATTGTGTACAAAAGTATTGTTTATATTCATAGATAATGGTTACACTATAGTAATGTTTTTATTATAAACAATCATGTGCATTTGTTTTTCATAATTTTGATATCATATGAATTTCAATATTTTTGTTCATTTTTGTGTGTTTAGTTGTCTCTTCAATGGTTTTTCAGGTTCATAACCATAATTTTATTCTTTAAGTCGTGTTGAAAATGATCATGGAGATATATATTTTTTATGAAATATAAGTTAATTTTAACACTTTATGATTATACAGACTAATAATAAATTGCTACAACAATAACCTGATTGCTACCTAATATGAATATAATGGCAGTAAAAATATATACATAAATTAGTTCCATTATATACCTGGCACTAATAAAGCATACGGTATTTTTTCCAGGATTAGATATTATTTGCAAAAATAAAATATATATTTACTTCATGATATATCGAGACGATAATAACACTTTTAAATAAATCGTAGTGTTAATTACAACAATATTTAAAACAAATATTGCACATTACTCTATAATATTTCTTAGAACATATTAATCCAAAGTGTTTGTTGTTCACAAACTTATCGTTAAAGCTTGTTAATCATTTTGTAACAAGATAAACAAATCGCAACACGTTAGACAAAGTATTAAGCATAGAGTTTAAGGGACTATGGGATGTTGCCTTTATAAATTTCCTGTCGATGGCATTGGACTTCACGATTTATTGTTGAGAATTATCTTTGTATTATAAGAATCTACCAACACATGTGTTCTTAATATAAAATTGTTTACAGCGGTGGATGCAAAGGACGAAACTATTACTATAGTACAATGGACTACTTACAAAAGTTCTAATGTGTCTAAAGTTTTGTATTTATAGAAGATGTATGTAAAATAATGAGAATATTACGGGAAATTTCATTTCAATACTGGACTGAATTATTCGGAAACAATTGGAAGTGTACATGTTCATTTTACGAAAAATGGTTATAAGTTAAAAGACTGCTTTGAAAGTTAGTAATTACAGGAACATAAGTCTATATTTGGCTAAGAGATATAAATTTGGTTGGATCAGCAAGGAAACGTTAGATTGCGTTATGTTAGCGACTTCAATTTGTCCCCAATTAAACATTTATGAGGAAACAGAAATATACAATGACAAGGTATTATAAAGAGGCTAAAATAAACACTAATCAGTTTTTGATTAACTAAATACGTATACATTATAAGTATTGACTAGCAAACTAATTTGATGTAATACAAATAGAGTAAGTTCTTTTAATAAGGAACAACAGGAGATAAAAAGGAAAAAAAAAATAAAATTGTGTTTTATAAATAAAGCTAATTGCAAAACAATAACTTGAAGATGAAAGAGAAATGTAAACTGTTTCATACTATAAAAACAATACACAATTTCAATTCCTACCATCACTCCGCAAAAAGATATTTTGATTCTCAATGTTTTGATTAACTGCTCAAATTGCTCCAAATAACATATTAAAATATATTGCTTTCCATCTCCACAAAAATGCCTTGATTGAAAGTAGGACACGAAAACTGTTTGTTGCATTACTAAATGAATTCGTATTTATTTTAAGTCTTAATTATTTATTGCAAATTCGTAATACCTGCAATTTAATACTATTATTGTTATTTCTTTAGACGTCTTATTAATAACTATATATTACGTTTTCTCTTCTATTTTTTTCTGTTGTATTGACCACTCGTAGAGACATTATGTACAAATAACTAATTTATCGATACCACATGTCAATAGCTGTTAATATAAAACAAACATTTACTTACTACTAATAATTCAATTAAAATATTAGTTATAGTATTCACCATTAGCTCTTAGTAAACATACGTTTAGGACCGAGAAAGTTAATAGATAAGTTAAGGTTCTCTTATTTTTATCTTACTTATTAAAAGTTATATTATTTACTATTAGCTATTCACCATTAAAAATACTGTGCATAATACAATCGACATGAAACCCACTCAAATGTTGAAAAATCATGAGAAAATGTTACTGGAGAAAATAAAAAGTCAAACTAAAAACGTTCTGCCGCGATTTTTATGTGGACGACATAGCTAGAATTTTCAAATATAAAAAGACATTTGCTAAAGCATATCTAACGAACTGGACAAACGAAGTGTTTATTACGAAAAATAGGTTACGTATACTGGTAAGCATCAAAAGAATATGCAATAATTGAGGGAGTTTCGGTTTACAAAAGCCAAAGCATCAATTATAAATATCTCAGAGCAATAACTAAGAGTGTGTCTTAAAAAAATAAAATAATCATATAATACATAAAGTAATATTAATTAAATAGAAGGCAATTTGTACTTCCACAATATTTTGAATGAGCCGTGCCGACTAAGGTTTCGCCAACTACGGCATTGTCAAAAGCAGCTTACAGATTCTGGTACAAGAATTTTACAACAACACAATAGACCAAGAGAAAATTGGCCAAAATTACTGTTAGTTTAAGGAGGAGTGAGAGAGGGAAGAGGTGTCGTCCCATCTCGTCCAGGTGCTATCTCACCCAACGGCCATCTCATCCAGATTCCACGGACGTAGGGCAGGGGGTTAATTCTTTACCCTCCAACTAATGCCATCTCGTCCAAAAACCTATGCTATTGTTTACTTGACAGGTCTACAAAAACTATGGGAACGTTTGTAGTGGCCTACTTTTATAATTTTATAAAATTCTTATTATTTATAAAATTTCGGGTCTTCCATATTTTCTAGCTTCATACTATTTAAACCCCCCTAAATGCTCTTTGCGTTTATATCAAAATATAAATCATGTACAATCATGTTAAAACTCGCCTTGTATGTAATACAGGGAGAAAACTAATCTTCTTGCGGGTGCTTCTTACATAGGCTCCAGGTTGCGAAGTTCAACAACAGTCTGTTCTAATGTTCAACCTCAAGGTTTGTAGAATATGAAGCCGCTTGTGTATTAACAGAATTATTTGACATAAATTACAAATAAAATCTGAAAATATTTAAAGCGGCCGTTAGGTTAGGTTAGGTTAGGTTAATGAACTGTAAAATTGCACTGGACGACATGACACTTTTTTCTAGGAAATTGGATGTTGGATGAGATAGCACTACATCGAGGGAAGATACCTAGGCCCGAATTGGGGTTGCAAGAGTGGTGAATTACTAAAATCTAATTGTTCAATTATAACTAAGCTAGAGTCATTATAGCTGCTTTTGACAATGCCGTAGTTGGCGAAACCTTGTTCGGCAAGGTTCATTCAAAAATATTGAGGAAGTACAAATTGCCTTTTATATAATTAATAATAACGGAATTCCAACAAGTACCTACGGTCGGTAGTATAAGTTACATAAAGTAATAACCCAAAGTTCTAAGATTGTTTGAATAAAAAGCTAACTTTGAATAAAGTTCCGTGCAGGAACCTACATTTCAAAAAATGTCATAAGTGCAACGTTTGTGTTGTAAATTGAAACTTAGGATTATCAAAACTAATGTAAGTAAAATACTTATATAAAATGGGCTGAAACAGATTTCGAAGTAATTTAACTTATTAATTCAAGACACATCTAATTAACATAAATTTAAGATTTAAATCATCTTAAAAATTTTGTTTTTAGAGAGTTTGTCAAAGGAGATTTATAAGGATTTTATACTTAAAAAGGATTTATAAGGAATACCCTATGTAAATTCTTCTCGATCTAAAAATGTAAATTAAGTTGTTAATATTAGTTTTAAAGAGTTTTATAAATTGTCAAGTAACAAGGGTATATGACACGTCGAGTGCATGTGTGATTGAATGGAACTTATTTGTGATTATTAAATTGTATATTTCATATTTGTATTTATTTCAAATTTAATCATTTTAGCACGGAAGTACAATCTATGTGTCTATGTTTTCATTAAAATTTAAAAATGATTACCCATTCAATCAGAGTGAGTTAATTCATTGTCCTTGAACTTTGTACATCCCCAACATTTCGAAAAAGTAAAGAAATTTAAAAAAAATAGTTTGGTGGATTTTAAATAGCCAAGATAAAAATATGTGAAGCCATGTGGACTTGTGCTAAGTTATGACAGACTCGATAAGAAGTTTTTATTTAATTTGAAAATCATCTTAAATATGTCAATATAATATCTCAACAATTTAAATTCGTTCTAAAAGCATTGTACAAAATTTAGAAACACTCCAAAATTTTAATATTTAAAACTAATTTGATGTCTTTCAATGCGAAGCCATTCAAGTTCAGAAAAATCACATTAAAATTTTTTGTATGAATGAAAAAGTAAAGATATACTAAGGTGTAAGTAACTGTGTTAATATTTTCCGATTATAGTTAATAATTTAAAATAATTACAACACCTAAGACGTAACGTCAGAAATATCTCTTTTAGATTCTTATACCTACTTATATCAGTGAGTGTACAGATCCGTTAAAGGAAAGTGAGTAAATTATAGGAATATTCTGTTGAACTGCTCTATCATCAGTCTACTTCTCGTTACAACAAATTAAACTTTTATTTACTCTTAATACATTTATTTTTACATCCTCGAATATTATAGAGAAATATATTGAGATGGGACAGAAAAATTAATGTCCAGTTTTTAGGGACACATGCGTTTTAAGGTTAAAATTAAAGAAAAAAGAAGTTTTTGGAAATAACGACATATCTATCTGTCTACCTGATGTCTGCCATCTGTCGTCTACCGTTTGCTCAGTGCTCTGTATACTAACAATTTGGACCGAGTTTAATAAAATTGGGTGTGTGACCATATTTTGGCCCTACAGTATTACGGTTTCTTGAAATAGCATCCAAAATTGCGAAAAAAAATTGCACAATTGTAGCTTCTAAGGAAAAACAAATAGTATGAACGACTTCATTAAAAAAATATATTATGTTCATGTGTGTAATTCTTGCCGATTGCTTGGGAAAAAAAATGATTAAAAAACGAGTTTGGAGTAAATTGTTTTATAATTTTAGAAAAAGGATACACGAATATCATGTTATTCCTATGCAATCTAAATTTCTAATTATGTTTTCTTACTATCGTTCTCAATCGTTATTCATATATCCCAAAATCAAGATACGCCTATATGCACATCCTTCATATGCATTATTTTCAATTACTTCTCCGATGTTCTTAATTAACCTCTATTCATTCTATTATGATGAATATGTTTACGTATGAGTTCTAAATCCTTTCAATTTATTGTTATTTATAATGTCCGTAGGATCAGTTTAGAAATATAAAATTTAATTAAACGATTTGCGCTTTTAACGATGGCTACTTCAAGTCTAAAGCATATTTTCATATTTATTTTTAATACCAGTACTGAACACACACACACACACACACACACACTAACACACACACACACACACACACACACACACACACACACACACACACACACACACACACACACACACACACACACACACACACACACACACACACACTGCGACGGTTTGGAAAAAGCCAAACGTCTCAAGTCCATTTTAAACAAGTTAAATTGCCGCGCTAAACCTTGTAGAGTGGGGACGAGGTGGGGCGATGACGTCACGCCAGGTCGAGAGCAAACTTGCTTGTTCGGACGTGAAAAGTCAAACTGCCTTAGTTCCTATTTTATTAAGAAACTAAATTATTAATATAAATAAATATTCAGTAGAGTCAACCGACCAATAATATCAACAAATAAATTTAAAATCACATAAAACAAAAAAGTTATTCAAGTTTTTAGAAGGGCTCAAAAACCTAAAGTTTGGAAAAAGAATAAATTCAAAATTCAAAAATCGTAGAGTCATAACCAAGTGGGGAAGTAACAATAATCACAAATAAAAAATATGAATTAATAATAATTAACAGGTGAGAATGGACTTAGAAAGTCATTCTTGGGGAGTTTTTTGGAATTTTTGAGTTGAAGGGGGGATCATTTAAAAAATAATAATAAGTACTATTGTAGAGACCACAATAGGGCACAATAATAGGTACTTAGAATCAAATTTGAAAATAAAATAAGGGAGATATAATAATTACAAAACGTAAAACTTCAAAGCCCAAAAGCGGGTAAAATAAACGTTAAAAGGGTAAAGTAACATGAAAATTATATGTATCTAGCCTGTAAAATTGTAACACACCAAAGCAGAAGTAATAATATATAATGGGGGGGGTTTTTATGAACATAAACTCATACGACACAAACTTAAGGACTTCAAAGGCGAATAACTCGACAACCAAACGAGTTATGGGAAAAGTACAAACATAGTTTTTCGTCGTAGTAGAAGAGGAACAAGATTTCGTCAAAAGAATTTTGAGAAAGGACTTATCTCAAAATTTGAAAAGGGGAAAAATCAAATTTCAGGAAAAGGGCGATAACTCGCGAACGAAGCGTAGTAGAGCGATGAATCAAGTTCCACAAGACCCACAAGATGGAAAGGAAGAAGAATCCGAAAGGAACTTTAAAATCGGTTCGAGCGTTCGAAAGTTATAGCGAGTTGAACGAAAAAACGTCAAAAGTAGAGATTTTCATGCAAAAACATGAACAGTTGCGCGTGCATCTTCAAGCAGAGTCTAAAGTCAGAATCATCATGTTGCCAACATGGATCAAAGATAACGTTAAAGAAAAAATACTATAAATTATTAATTAAAAGGTGTTTTAATTAATAATTAAGGAAGAAAACTATTCATTAGTCAAAAAATAGGACTAATAAAACATATAGTGTAAATATTTCAGACCAAAAGGGCCTGAAAACACATAATATATGGAAAATACCTTTTTCCCAAAAAGGGAGGAAAATTGGCTCCAGAAAAGTGGATTAATTCCCACTGACAGGGAGACCGAGATTTAACCGTCGAAAGACGATTACTTTTGATTTGGAATCGACGCTTAAAGGACGTTTCTTCTGCAACCGACTCTGAGCTGAGAGGAAGATTCAACTGTCACTCTACTAATTGGACTTAGAATAATTTCAACTTTAATCGATCTTCAAGGCGACTTAGAAGAATTCGAGACCAGCATTCAACTACATAGCAGCTTACAGACTCTGGATAGAAAACATCACATCACCATCATCCTAATAATACAACAAATTCCAAATCCAACTAGAACTTCTATTAAAGTGTGAAGGTATCTTATACTTAAGGAATAAATCGCAAATATTAACTTCTTTTCAAATATAACGTCATTAGGGGAATTATTAAAAATTAAATTCATTTTTAAACCTCTGCTTTGGTGTTGAAAATAATTAATAATTTAAATACGACTTTTTCAGTACAGGAAAAACTGTTTGTGGTTCTGTCTGAAAAGTCAAGCGTTGTTATTTTGTTTAAGATATAGAAAATATTACATTAATTAATTTTGTCAAATAAATAAATAGTTGTGTTATTGTTCAATTAAATTGTTTGGTGTGATTAAAAAAGTTTTGAATATAAAATTTTTCTGTGCAAAAGAGAAAATAATATACAAGTAATTCATTTCTAAATTTTGTTGTGTTTTTAATATATATCCATTCTGTGTATGCTATTAACCTTGTTTTAACATAAATTTTATATATGTGCTCTGGTAATATAATTTGAAAATTTAAAAAGTTATCATCAGAACTTAAGAGCCGATTTCTCCCAAAAGGCACGACCTTGGAGAGAGAGAGAGTTAATCTTAAAAGATTTAAATAATCGAGCATTGAGATAAAATTCAGGGAATTTTGCGTTAATTAAAATTTGGTAAGTTTATGAGGACAAGCTCATACTTATTAGAGCCAAGAGTTGCAAAATCTTTGATTTAAAAAAGTAAAAGTGAGCACCTTGGTCTTGCCCGCGCTTGCTCTGAAAAGAAAGGTGGTTCGCCCAGTCGGTGGTGATCGTACATCGAGTTTAAGAGTTCGTGATAATAGTGTTCCAAAAAAGGGAACAAGAATCTTAAATTCGTGAAGTCAGACGGAGGCGCAGCGTGGCTAGTGGCGTTCCAACGTGGGGCAAGAAGAACCCTACTCGAACCCACTAACGGAGCGAGCTGCAGCGCGGCAAGTGGCGCCCAACGTGGGGCAAGAAGAACCCTACTCGAACCCACTAAAGGAGAGAGCTGTAGCGTGGCAAGTGGCGCCCAATAGCGTGGAGCACGAAAAAGCAAAGTTTTGGAACAAATTTTCAAAATTTTGAATTTTTCAGTGTTTCATACGAACGAGAATATCTTAAGTTCTGATATAATTTATATGTACATGTGTGTTAGTAATAAGTTGTGCTGGTAATTACAACGACAAATATACTAAATTGCAAACATAATAATAATTAAAAGTAGAGTCCAAATTAAACCGAAATTTAAATTTTTTAACTAATCAATAAAATCAAGTGAATAAGTGAAGTGAAAATGGGACCAGCGAAAGATCCAGCAAAACAGGAGGGTTCAAAGGAACAGGAGACAGAAATGCAAAAAATGGTGAGGTACCTGAACCAAATGGAGGATAGAAGAAAGCAAGAGAGAGAACAGGACAAAGCGGAACAACAGAGAAAAGAAAAGGAGAGGGAAGACAACGAACAAATCAGAAAAATAGAAGAAAGAATTGAGAAAAACCAAGAGAAGGAGGAGATGGAGGCCAAATGGAACCAAATGGAAGAATTACGGAAGCAGGAGAGAGACGAGAGGATGAAGAGAGATGAAGAATTGGAAGCCAAAAGGAAGCAAGAAAAGGATGAGATGGAAGCCAAATGGATCCAAATGGATGTATTACGGAAACAGGAAAAAGAAGAGGTGGAGGCCAGACGGAAGCAGGAGAGGGAAGAAATGGAAGCAAGATGGAAGCAGGAGAGAGAAGAGAGGATGAAGAGAGAGGAAGAAATGGAGACAAAACGGATCCAAAGAGAAGAAGCTCGAAAACAGGAAATAGGGAAATATATGGAGGAAATTAAGGAATCTATAGATAGTAATATGGCCGAAAATACTAGACGAATAGAAAATTGTGAAGAAAAAGTGGAAGAGTGCGTAGGGGAAATTAAAAAAATGACGGACAGTTTAAAGGAACAGGGAAAGTCGACTATAGAAATTGGGGAGAAAGTTAAAAAATTAGAAGTTAAAATTAGGGAAGTCGCCAAAATTAAAGAAACCGGTGGAAATGCTAAAAATATAATTTATTTAGATAGGGCAAATTTAGAGTCAAAAACTATAGAATTTTGGGGAAATTCAAGAGATAATCCTGTGCAATTTTTGAAACAAATTGAGGAGGTATTTCAAGAAATAAATCCGGTTATGGAAGAAAGTGATAAACTAAAAGTAGTGGAGAAAAAATTGAAAGGAGCTGCCATGGAATGGTGGGAAATAATTAAGCGAGATACAGAAGAATATAGCCAGTTTAAATTGTTATTTTTAGAGCATTATTGGGGTTATCAAACGCAACAAGTAGTTAGGAATCAGATAGAAAACCATAGATATAATCCTAACGGAAATATGAGCAGGGTTGATTATTTTTGTAAAATGGTGCGAAAGGCCGAGTATTTGGAACCCAAAATTCCGGAAGAGTTCCTTATATACCAACTAATGAGGCATTTCGACCAGAAAGTTCAATTAGCGTGTATTGGAAGGGCTAGTGAGCATTTGGAGGACGCCATTAAATTTTTGAGAACAATAGAAAACGTAGACGGAATGACGAGAGAAGTTCGCCGACCAGATAGTTTCGAAAGGAGGGACGGACCACAAAGAGATCAAAATTTCAGGCAAAGGAATCAAGACTACTCAAAACCATCCCAAAACCCTAACCCTCGATCCTATGGTCAAACCCAGAATAAACCTCAACCACAGATACCTCAAAACCCTGGTCCTTCAAACCAAAAATTCCCGCCCAAGGTCACAAAAAACTAAAATACGAGATCTCAAGGCAAAATTTTTGGCAGAAAAAGGATAATACAAACGGAATTGAGATCGACGATAAAACCAAATTTAGCAAACATAAAAGGGGGGATCTGAAAATAAATAAAATTAAATTGGGGATTTTAAACACAGAAATTAAGGAAGATTTAATGGAGGAAAGAGATAATAAAATTTTAAATAGTGAAGCTTACGAAAAATGTCCGGAAATAGGGATAGAAATCGAAAATATAAAAGTAAATATGTCCATTGACACCGGAGCTCAAATGTCCTGTGTTCAAGAGGATTTTTATAAAAATGTGCTTAAAAATAGGAACGATAAAATCTTGGAATTACCAGTTGTAAATACGGAAATGGTGACAGCGATAAAAAGCCAGCGACAGAAGATTAAATTACAGGCATTATTGGAGATTAGAATAAATAACCAATCAATAAGAGGGGTATTTATGGTGGTACCAAAGCTGGAAAGCAAAATGATAATGAGTTGTGATTTAATGTGCAAATATCGAAGTCGAATTAATATGGAAAAGGGTTTCCTACAACTGGTAAAGGAAAATGAATTTATTGTTGTAGATTTTCTTAAAGAAAATAAGTCAAGATTGAGCAATAAAAATGCGCAGACCGAACATCAAAATGGCGGCGAAACCGGTAAAATGGTAGAGTCGTCAGCTGCAAATAAAGGAGGCTCAAATTCGTACAAGCGAGTATCAGGGGCTTATACGTTGTCTACCAAAATGCCGGTAGACATAAAACCAAAAGCAAAGGACGTGTCTAGACTGAAATGTGACTATACCGGAGGTGACAAAGAGTGTAAGAATAGGGTGAGCCAGTTTTTTGAAAAAATTAATGATAAAGTAGTGCTTAGAAAAGCGGAGAATAGGAGATCAAGATTGAGCAAAAGCGACGCGCAGACCGAACATCAAAATGGCGGCGAAACCGGTAAAATGGTAGAGTCGTCAGCTGCAAATAAAGGAGGCTCAAATTCGTACAAGCGAGTATCAGGGGCTTATACGTTGTCTACCAAAATGACGGTAGACATAAAACCAAAAGCAAAGGACGTGTCTAGACCGAGTAGTGACGAAACAGAAAGTGGTCAAAAGCGAAGAAACAAGTTAAGTGCAAGGAATGAATCAACGAAGAGGAAAAATGCAAATTTTAATAATGATGAAGTGCTGTTAAAAGGGTGGGATAAAGGTAACCAATTAATTAATAAAGATGAAGGGCTGAAAGGAGCGGAGAATAAAGGAAATAAAAATGTGCCAAAGGCAATAATCGACGAAAATAATAAAATAATAAATTACGACGAAAATTTGCAAAATAACTCCGAAAACGATTCAGAACTTACACAAAACAGATACGACGCCAGAGACGGGAGAGAAAGGAGAGCTATAATAACAATGGCGGATCCGGAAAGACAAAATGGACGAAATTTAAGGTATCGAAAGAAGAAAGTCAAGTTCAAAAATTATACGAAGTGTAAAATGAAAGAAAGGAGGCCCGAAGGGAAAGTAAAATTTAGATGTGAAGGACTTAGGAGATATTAATAGAAAGTAAGAAATTTCATGAATAAAATGTATAAGTTGTAATGTTTAAAAGTTGTAATATGTAAAGTGTAGAAGCGAGTGAGGTAAAAGGGAAATAACGGACTCTCAGCTGATTAAAAGAAGGTAGCCTAGGTCAGTGATTAACAGGAAAAGTCCCGAATAAATTCCTAAGTGTACAAGGTCAGGCGAATAGCGGTAACACGCATCTGCAAGCCGCACCTGAATAAACAAAGTATAGACGAGGAGGTGAAGGGGAGAACCGGACGTCAATCAACCAATATTGACAGACTGCTTGTCCAACAAATTAGCCGAGGGTGATAGGAATGAATGAAAGAATAAATGTGTACTGTTTTGTTTTTTATTAAAGGGAGATTTCCAATAGCATAAATAATTTTTTCTTTTTAACTGCAATTAGGATAATAATCGTTGTAGTTACCAAGTACTTTATATATATGTAGGCATAGTTTTAAATTCAACCAAAGCAGATAAATATAATCATATAAGACGAATTATTCCTTATATAAATGTAATATGTTTTGTGTGTGACAATGTGTTTATTTACAGCAAGGACGTTTAGATGAAACGGCTGTAATGGACTAAAAGAACGCTTAAGCAAATTTGTATGTATACCATAATAAATAACATGTGTTTTGAATATATAAATATTATACTATCGTGAATAAAATGTGTTTTGAATATATAAATATTATACTATAATGAATAAAATGTGTTTTGAGTATATCAATATATGAAATGATGGAGGAGATGTTTTTTAGATATAAATAAATGTGTTTATATAAGTTGTTAGGTTAATATGTCAAACTTTATGTTGATGATTAATAGAGATGATAAATAAATAGTTAATATGAAATGTGATATGTCGAAAAAGGGGTTTAATACTAAAATTTTAGTTTTTTAAAAAATGAAAAATAGGAATTTTTCATTTTAACCGAAAATTTTAGTTCAAAGGGGGGATTTTGCGACGGTTTGGAAAAAGCCAAACGTCTCAAGTCCATTTAAAACAAGTTAAATTGCCGCGCTAAACCTTGTAGAGTGGGGACGAGGTGGGGCGATGACGTCACGCCAGGTCGAGAGCAAACTTGCTTGTTCGGACGTGAAAAGTCAAACTGCCTTAGTTCCTATTTTATTAAGAAACTAAATTATTAATATAAATAAATATTCAGTAGAGTCAACCGACCAATAATATCAACAAATAAATTTAAAATCACATAAAACAAAAAAGTTATTCAAGTTTTTAGAAGGGCTCAAAAACCTAAAGTTTGGAAAAAGAATAAATTCAAAATTCAAAAATCGTAGAGTCATAACCAAGTGGGGAAGTAACAATAATCACAAATAAAAAATATGAATTAATAATAATTAACAGGTGAGAATGGACTTAGAAAGTCATTCTTGGGGAGTTTTTTGGAATTTTTGAGTTGAAGGGGGGATCATTTAAAAAATAATAATAAGTACTATTGTAGAGACCACAATAGGGCACAATAATAGGTACTTAGAATCAAATTTGAAAATAAAATAAGGGAGATATAATAATTACAAAACGTAAAACTTCAAAGCCCAAAAGCGGGTAAAATAAACGTTAAAAGGGTAAAGTAACATGCAAATTATATGTATCTAGCCTGTAAAATTGTAACACACCAAAGCAGAAGTAATAATATATAATGGGGGGGTTTTTATGAACATAAACTCATACGACACAAACTTAAGGACTTCAAAGGCGAATAACTCGACAACCAAACGAGTTATGGGAAAAGTACAAACATAGTTTTTCGTCGTAGTAGAAGAGGAACAAGATTTCGTCAAAAGAATTTTGAGAAAGGACTTATCTCAAAATTTGAAAAGGGGAAAAATCAAATTTCAGGAAAAGGGCGATAACCCGCGAACGAAGCGTAGTAGAGCGATGAATCAAGTTCCACAAGACCCACAAGATGGAAAGGAAGAAGAATCCGAAAGGAACTTTAAAATCGGTTCGAGCGTTCGAAAGTTATAGCGAGTTGAACGAAAAAACGTCAAAAGTAGAGATTTTCATGCAAAAACATGAACAGTTGCGCGCGCATCTTCAAGCAGAGTCTAAAGTCAGAATCATCATGTTGCCAACATGGATCAAAGATAACGTTAAAGAAAAAATACTATAAATTATTAATTAAAAGGTGTTTTAATTAATAATTAAGGAAGAAAACTATTCATTAGTCAAAAAATAGGACTAATAAAACATATAGTGTAAATATTTCAGACCAAAAGGGCCTGAAAACACATAATATATGGAAAATACCTTTTTCCCAAAAAGGGAGGAAAATTGGCTCCAGAAAAGTGGATTAATTCCCACTGACAGGGAGACCGAGATTTAACCGTCGAAAGACGATTACTTTTGATTTGGAATCGACGCTTAAAGGACGTTTCTTCTGCAACCGACTCTGAGCTGAGAGGAAGATTCAACTGTCACTCTACTAATTGGACTTGGAATAATTTCAACTTTAATCGATCTTCAAGGCGACTTAGAAGAATTCGAGACCAGCATTCAACTACATAGCAGCTTACAGACTCTGGATAGAAAACATCACATCACCATCATCCTAATAATACAACAAATTCCAAATCCAACTAGAACTTCTATTAAAGTGTGAAGGTATCTTATACTTAAGGAATAATTCGCAAATATTAACTTCTTTTCAAATATAACGTCATTAGGGGAATTATTAAAAATTAAATTCATTTTTAAACCTCTGCTTTGGTGTTGAAAATAATTAATAATTTAAATACGACTTTTTCAGTACAGGAAAAACTGTTTGTGGTTCTGTCTGAAAAGTCAAGCGTTGTTATTTTGTTTAAGATATAGAAAATATTACATTAATTAATTTTGTCAAATAAATAAATAGTTGTGTTATTGTTCAATTAAATTGTTTGGTGTGATTAAAAAAGTTTTGAATATAAAATTTTTCTGTGCAAAAGAGAAAATAATATACAAGTAATTCATTTCTAAATTTTGTTGTGTTTTTAATATATATCCATTCTGTGTATGCTATTAACCTTGTTTTAACATAAATTTTATATATGTGCTCTGGTAATATAATTTGAAAATTTAAAAAGTTATCATCAGAACTTAAGAGCCGATTTCTCCCAAAAGGCACGACCTTGGAGAGAGAGAGAGTTAATCTTAAAAGATTTAAATAATCGAGCATTGAGATAAAATTCAGGGAATTTTGCGTTAATTAAAATTTGGTAAGTTTATGAGGACAAGCTCATACTTATTAGAGCCAAGAGTTGCAAAATCTTTGATTTAAAAAAGTAAAAGTGAGCACCTTGGTCTTGCCCGCGCTTGCTCTGAAAAGAAAGGTGGTTCGCCCAGTCGGTGGTGATCGTACAGCGAGTTTAAGAGTTCGTGATAATAGTGTTCCAAAAAAGGGAACAAGAATCTTAAATTCGTGAAGTCAGACAGAGGCGCAGCGTGGCTAGTGGCGTTCCAACGTGGGGCAAGAAGAACCCTACTCGAACCCACTAACGGAGCGAGCTGCAGCGCGGCAAGTGGCGCCCAACGTGGGGCAAGAAGAACCCTACTCGAACCCACTAAAGGAGAGAGCTGTAGCGTGGCAAGTGGCGCCCAACGTGGGGCAAGAAGAACCCTACTCGAACCCACTAAAGGAGAGAGCTGTAGCGTGGCAAGTGGCGCCCAACGTGGGGCAAGAAGAACCCTACTCGAACCCACTAACGGAGCGAGCTGCAGCGCGGCAAGTGGCGCCCAACGTGGGGCAAGAAGAACCCTACTCGAACCCACTAAAGGAGAGAGCTGTAGCGTGGCAACACACACACACACACACACACACACACACACACACACACACACACTTTGCAACGGTTTAATTGAACCGTCTGCAAGGAGCATTTTTGGAAAATAGCCAAATTCCAAAATTTCAATTAAATCCAGTAATAAATGTAGAAATGACAAAAATATTTCTAAATTTCAATAAAACACATGTAAAGTTAAAGGGAATATGTAGGTTGACCAAGCCAAGGTCACGCGCTTGGACAAGAAATAATCTAGCTTTCCGGTTTGAACAGGAATACGTCCATATATATAGTCCTATGCAGTAAAATCAAAATCCGAAAACTAAAAATAAAATGATATAATCGTGTAGAGCTAGAAAAACCTAATAATAAATAATAAGATAATAAACTCGTCAGATTAAAAATAAAAAAGGTATAGCCATAATAAAACGTCATAAAACATAAAAAACCCCTAAAATTAATAAATTCTAAAATCTAATAATAACAGTACATAACCATAATATAAACTAGTAATAAATAAGACTCGAAATCAAAATTTAATAAAAGACCATAAAGTAATAAAATAATAAATAACCAAACATGCAGAAAGTGCCGTAATTTGTGAAACCCAGAAGCGAGAAAGAAGAGGAAAGCAGTTTTGGGACTTTCAGCATCAGAGGAACAACTTACAAAAAGAAGATTTCAAAAATTTCCAAAAATTGGAAAAACTAAATTTAGAAAAACTACGAAATTTTCAAATCCCCATAAAAGAAAAAATATACGTCGTATCGCTGCAAATGAAGATGGAAAATCATCAGGAAGAGAAGGGCTTCAAAATGAAATCACCCAGAAGAAGATCGAGCGAAGCGAGCGGAGTATATGAAGAAAAGAAGAATTCGCAAGCAAAAACTTATGATTTTCAGGAATCAACGTGTGTTGAAGGTCGCGCGCACGGCAGGCAGTCGACGCACGAGAGGGAAATATACCAACCCTAACACAAATCCACCATAAGCAATTAAACTAATAACAACTAATAATAATAGAAATAGATAATTCAAAATGGAAAAATTAGACAAACAATGGAAGAATAAGCCAAGGAGAGTTCATCGTAGTGCAAATAAATAAATAAATTTAATTAAATCGGGAAATAAAACAGTAACAAAAATCAATGAAGGTTGGCCACACTGAAAGGCCTAAGCTTCGACGAGTTAACTTTCTTCAAGTTAATTCGACAGTCTCGTTTAGTAGCAGCTCCAGGAAAGTTCATCCAGTAGCAGCTCCAGGAAAGATCACCAACTTTACTTAAGACTGAACAGGAAATCGTCGTGAAAATATATTGTCAACGTTCAGTACTTCGCCAGGTTAATAACGGTGCCCACAGAAAGGATCGGCCTTGCAGGAGACAACGTGACATCCTACAACAGCTTAGTATAAGAGATCTTCACTACGGACTCCGGCAAACATTCTTCTAGAACTTGTCGTCATCAGCAGATACATCGAGAACTGGACTTCGGGATATTCTAGACAACTCTAAGAAACCATCTCCAAGATCCACTAACATTTTCAGGATCAGGACGAGCGGACTTGTGCACTTCACAAAAACAAGGTACTGCATAAATCAAGCTTTTTTAATAAATAAAATTTTTTTTTAATAAACTTGAATTACGTCCAAAATTATTAAACTCAATAAAGTTAACTAATAACATTTTAAAGACAAAGTAAAGTCAAAATAAAGTCAATTTTAAAGTCATTCAAATAAAGAGATATAAAATAAAATAGAATTCTAGTCAAATAATAAATCAATCAAGTAACAGATTGGAAACAGATAAATAATAGGATTCATAAATATATGTATTGGAATAAGGATATAATTTGTTAGATTTAGTTAATGTTAGAATTGTTTAGTATAGAAAATTTTCAATTTGTTTGAGAAAGAAGAATTTAATATAAATTGTCAGAAAAGGCGACATTAATTGTTGTAAGTGATTTGAATGAAAGAAATCCATTGTTTCTTACAGTAAAAATTAAATTGTAGACTTTTCAATAAATTTGTTAAATTTCACTGTCTAATATTTTAATTGAAACTAACCTATTCAAAGAAACTCATTAAATTAGAAAGAAAAAGAAGTAAGTGCTCACCAGTAAAAAGTTAAATTCAAAAAAGAGCAAATTTTGTTTTAATGAATTAATTAGCTCCAAAGGGCACACCCTTTGAAAAAGAGTCTGGAGTTTTAAGAAAGGTAAGATAGTATAAGAAGTGAATATATTAATATAGTAAAATTTTCATGTGTTAGCATAAGTTGATTAAATTAAATTATTCTTGTGTGACATAAGAAATAAGAGCCTTATCGAAACTATAAACTGCGAAAGAATCAGTCTCTACGTGTTTTGTAGTCTGGGTAGGGTCTTGCGACGTGGTACGTCCCAGTGAGTCTGGCTGCGGGGGGGTGCGTTGCAACACACACACACACACACACACACACACGCTCGTGCGCACACGCACACACGCATATATATATATATATATATATATATATATATATATATATAAGTTATGTAAATTAATAATGTATAGTGTGTAGTTTAAATGACGATCACAGTAGTTTTTAAGCTAATTCATCTTTTCTATTGTACAGAGCCTAGTTAAGTTAGTGTGTAGCATACTTTCAAACAAAACGGTTCTTCTCAGTGGATATGAGAATTTAATTATTATAATTTTAACTTATTAACTAGTTAAGCTTCTCACTTCGTATACATTGAATGCAAATCAATTGTATCCGAAAACCTTTTATTATTATAATTTCAGTGCATATGTTATTAGTTATAATAAATAAACAGGTTTAAAAATATAAAAGTTTTTTTTTTAAAACCTATTGTTTTGGACAGAGAACGTAACTTATATATACTTATATATGTTTTTAATTGAATTATTAATGGATATTGCACATTGAAATATCATAATGAATTATTAATAATTTATTTCCCAAAGTATGTGAGTTCAAATGTAGAAAACTTGTGTTTGACCTTACATAAACTTTATACAATTCTATGTATCACAGCAAAGCACACATACTAGTTTGTTTGCTGTATATGAGGAAAATGGAACAAACCAGGAAATTTACAAAGCATAGTTTTATTTTAATGTTATCTGCTTTTCGTATCGAGTTAAATTGTTAACGCAGTTGTACATGTAACAGGAACTATTTCAATTTAAACGATCATCAGAAAAGCCTTGAAACTAATTGTATTGCAATCATCTCACGCTTCAGTGACTCAGTTCACATTCCACACTCTAAACATTCATGCTATTATTCAATTTAGAATACTGACCATGGTAAAAGCTTTTCATTTTTTATTCTAACTGTGTGACGGGGAATTGTTTGCCTCTTGGAATGTGGATGTACAATTTTTTTGAAAACTTATTTAATAAATAAAACACTATTTTTCAAATTGTATTAGCCCCAGCCAAAATCCTATAATGACGTATATTTTACATATAATACAAATAATTGTACAACCACATTAGAAGGGGCAAAAAATTCCTCAACTCACAAAGTTGGAATACAAAATGAAAAGCTTTTACCATGGTTTGTATTCTATATTGAATAATAACATAGTGTATCATTTAGGATCAAGTACCTGGAGAAAGTCAAATCTTCCATCAATAATATTCCCTATCACAACCATTACACGAAAATCCATAAGCTGAGATTTAAAGTAAGACAAGTGACGTAATAAAGAGATAAATAATTTTTAATGTAATTTATTTTCCTTTCCCAAGTTCTAAAAGGGATTTCTATGAACTGCAATGAAAGCAAAAGGATTTATGTTCATACTTAAGACTTCTTTGTAACAAAATATGAATACAACTAGTAAATACAGTCACATACATAGAGGTAAAATGTATGGAATTTTAGAAATTATATCCTCCGTTACTCTAATATTTGTTACAAACGTTTATGTCCAAATTAAAAAACACCATGATAGTAAATTTACAATACCATCTTCTTGTACACATTGCACCATTCAGTTCCTTTATTTATCAAAACTATAAATAGTGGTTATTAAAATCTAGTTGCACAAATAAAAATATTACATTTATTTACTATAAAACTGAAAAGGCTGTGAATATATAATTTTGTTTTACAAAAATAACAACAAACCATTTTCTCTTCACTAGAATATCGGAAAGGAAATTTATTCAAGACTTTACATATTATTTACAGCATGCCGTATAGAATTTCTAATGTCGAGCCAGATGCTACACAAGTTGCCTTATAACTTCCTGCATTCATTATGCATCGTATAATACATTTAACCATAGCAAATTGGTATTTCGTCACATCCTTGTTATTTTAAAACACTATTTATTAGTATTTTGTATGATTAATCAGCATAATGATTTGCCAAGTAGCTATTGCAAAAATGAAAATTTATAATAACAGTTGTAGATATATATTCATTTACTGACTGAAACTGTAAATTAAATGTTCCCCATAATATATACGTGTCCGGTTGGTCACTTTGGGTTAATATATATATATATATATATATATATATATATATATATATATATATATATATATATATATATATATATTTAATTCTAAAAACCCTTTTTTTATTATAACAAATAATTTCCTTTAAATATTATAATAAATATTTCATACAGTTATATTCCTTAACTTGTATGGAGACCTTTCTTCCGTGCTGGTTGTATAGGAACTGAGGATCATACGCTAAGCTAGATGTAATAAAATTATGCTTACAATAATACAATAATATTATTATGCTTACATTGCTAAACTATTCTAACATCAACATTATTTATTCAAACTATGCATTATTTATTTACATAACTCCTCCATCCCTAAATAAAACTTCGGAGGGTGGAGAAGTTTCTGCTTCCCTCGGAGTTTTCTTTGCCAGATTGATGAATGCTAGGTATAGCAACCCGCTGAATGATGCGCCATACAGGGCGATAGTCCATACACTGATATAGTGGGTTATTGCCATCTTTTGATTAACATCTTTAGAAATGGTTTCTACATTAATCTAGTCCAATTCCAGTCGCTTAACCATGATTGAAAACTCAGGGCTGCTGTCCATCTTCAGGTCAAAGTTGGAGGTGTCCATAAATATGGGATGACCTCCGGTTGTCTTTGCAGTGTGAGTGAGCATCCTGTTATTATACAAAACAGAATCAGAATTAGTTTTTATTAGGAATATATCTTGGAGGGTAATGATTGTAGTTGCCTTTTCACCGGTAATCTCTAAAGTCTCCGTATTGGGGAAAGTCGACAGGTATTGGTTAATTTCTGGGATCCAGTTATTCATGTTGGATGATGGAAGTTTCACATTATATTTTTTGATGGGATACATTGTCAAATGAGCAAAAGTATTTGGAGTTTGTTTTACTATTACAATTATTATCTAAGCCTAAAATTACGGAATTAGATACTAACATGAACTTAACATTTAGTGTTATGGTTACATATCTGGTTTCATATTTCGTGGGTATTGAATGCAATTTATACAAACTAAAATTAGCTTTTTCCACAATAGGCAAATTTATAAAGTATACAATATTTTCCGAATCTATCTTACAATTAACTTTAATTAAGTTTTCTAATTCCCACATATTTCCTGTTTTAGGTTCCAAGGGTAATCTTTCATTGTAAAACTCATAGACTTTAATTATCTCGTGATACAGTTCTTGCATTGAGATAACACTAGGATGTACAACACCCAGTTTACAAAAAGTTAAGGAGTTTTCCAAATCTATGACTACTTGAAGTATCATATTATATAAAATGTTCAATTGATTCAGAATACTTCTTAGTTTTTCCAATTCAATAAAATCGTTTATCCTATAATTTACAATTTCTAACTTATTTTTTAATTCTATGAAGTTTTTATTAATGATATTAAAAGTTTTATTAAATTCTACCATGATATTATTATTAATAGAGTACTGCGACTCAAGTTGAAAAATTATATTAGATTGCTTATTTTCAATATCATTAATAATTTTGTCATATTTCTTACCATCATATGCATCTAAAATTACCAGTTATGGATTTTATAACAGATCCTAATCCATCTATAAGATCTCTTTTCATTCGTGTATCACCGTTCTACCCTACCAGTACAATTTCTATCTTTTCATGTATAATTTGTCTACTATGATTAACATGATTGTCTAAAATAGTTGACAATATCTCTAATCTTACCTCCATTTTCTGTTACAAATTCATTATTTCCACTTAAGCTACCGTTACAATTAATTACTGCAGTTATTCTTAATGTTTTTTAACACATCATAATAATAGGAATCAATATCATTTAAATGGTTAACAAGATTTCTTAAACTAAAGTAGTGCACAAAGGTGTTGTAGGAGGATTCTAGTTTGACTGGTCCAAGGTGTATCGGGATTATTCCAACGCTGTTGGTGTTATTCCTGGTGTCGGCTGGATCGCTGGCTGTGCCGAAGACGAACAGAAGGGACATGGAAAAGGATTTTGAGTAATTATTTCTTTTCTTATCTTCCTAGGTCTCTTAATTTTTGACAAGTGTATTTTATCTTTGGTATTGTGGTGTCTGGGCTTAATTCTACCCAGTCTTTCTTTCCTTATTTACTGAAGATATTTCTTTTTCGGTATATTTGTTCTTTGTTTTGCCTTGTTTCTGTACTGTCTTCAAATAGACTTCTGGTGGGATATCCGGGGGTGATTCCGGATTCCGGGGGTGACGTTCCTTTTAGCTACAATTTTTTCTTTAAATTTTTCATTCGTGTCTCTAATATTCTCATATAATAATTTTGTTTTTTTTGTAACGTAGTCATTTGCGAATTGATTTTCTATATCTAAATCTAACAAGTTGTTGGAGTTTATGTGTCCGAAAAGTACTTCACACGGCGTTAGCTTAATAACCGAATGTATGCTATTATTATATGCAATTTCGTATATTTTACTTTCTTCATTATGTTATCCTGCTTGAACTCAGTCTGATTATTTAAGAGTCGTATGTATTCTATCATCGTGGAATGGAATCTTTCACACAATCCGTTTGATTGGTGATTTTGTGTGCTTATAAAGTGTATCTTAATTTTGTGTAATAAAAATATTTCTTTTACTATTCTATTATTAAATTCCGTTCCGTTATCCGATACAATAGTTTCAGGCACACCATAGTGTCCAAAGTAATTTAATAGCACATCTGCAACTTCTGTTGTTTGTACTCCTCCCACGCTATACATTTGTCCATAGCGCGAGAAACTCTCTACTATGCTTAGAAAGCGATTCTTCTCTAGTGTTATGCTATCAATGTGAATTATTTGTAACGTTTTTTTTGGAGTAAGAGTCAATTTAGAAATTCATTTATAAATTAATGGGTAACCCATCGTATTTTGTTTTTAGGCATATTTCACATTGGTTGAAGAAATTTTGTACATGTCCTTCTATCTAAGGCCAATAGTATGTGCGATTGATTTGTATCTTATGTTTCGTTTATATCACGATGATTGGTTTTGCTAACGTGATAAGCGTCTATTATTTCTAGAATTTCTTCTTCGCAAGTTACATCTAGTAATTTGGTATTGCATTTAACTATTAAGTTCTGATTTTTTAAAGTTTTTCGCTACGGATGTTACAAATTTCTCATAAAAGTCGCTTTCAAAATAAAGACTATATTTTAATTGTGGTACCAAATATGATTTTACAAAATTAATAATATCATCGTCCAAATTATTTTCGGATATTTCAACTATTTGACGCATTTTTAAAGTCCCAAATTATTTTATTATCTCTACGTGTTTTGGTTGATAATTTAGTAGAGATATAGAATATTTGGTTTTTCCCAAAGTTTACAGGTTCATCAGAGATTGGTATATCTACTTGAGTGTAGATGAGTTGATCGTTCCGTGTGTTCGCCTTCCCCCGGTCTGACGTCACTATCGTCAATGTGTATATGTGACGTCAGGACCCAATCACTATATATTACTATATATTACTATATATATTAAAGTGTCTGACGTCACGAGTGTGACGACAACAACGGTAGCAGAGCAACAAAATGCAGCAAAATAAGTCACAAATGGGCGTCAAAATTGGCGGTTGAGGAGGGGGTATGGGGAGGGGGTAAACGGAGGGAGCAAGGGTAGGGTATGGGGAGGGGGCAAGGGTGGGGCATGGGAGGGACATGGGGAGGGGCATGGGGTGGGGCTAGGGAGGGGCATGGGGGAGGGGCATAGGCCGAGGGGAGGGTTTAAGGGCGGGGCTTAAGTCAAGAGGTTACCCCCACCACTTTTGTCCTAAAGTGCCCGGATCTTTACTTACAGTTTACGGTATTCCCAATCTATTTTTTAAAAATGTATTATATTTCTGGTAGAAGTATAATGGCACATTATACTGTATTCCGTAATTTCCACCTAATGCCACCGGTTGACGAGTTTCATGTTAATTTCATTATCAAAACTATCTTCTGCGAGTAGTACTGGAACTTTGTATTAGTGTTCCTAGTAGTCTAAGGTATTTGATATGGAAATAATCGGAAATAATTAAATGAAGATGGTATAAGAAAAAACCCAGAATGGCATAATAGTTTAACCAATATATCTATATAAATTGTATATAAATTTATTTGTTAATATACTAACTATAATTATTTTTTCAAACTATTACATAATTTTTCAAAGTTAAATTTATTTGTATGCGTTCTTAGAATTTTTTATAACATATGTGGAAAAAAAAATTCTGTCATAATATTAATTTCTTAACAAATTCTTACATTACAAAATTACAGACAAAAAAGCAAAGAAACATGAATTCTTCAATAAATGATACAGCCCAATTACATAACTATTTCGAGACGATAAATTTATCATGATTGAAAAGATTGCAAAACCTAGAGTACTGATATAACTTGCAAATCGTAAAGTTAATTTTGGTTGATTATAACATATTTAGTAATAATTTATATTAAAAATGAATCATCTAAACTTTGTCAAAATTGTGACATGTATATTTACATTTGTGTTAAAGTCTCACTACATGTTACTTATATTTAAAAAAGAACAGTATTCATTTTCATAATGATTTCTAGATAGATGGGGTAATCAATTCAATTAATTTGTCCCAGGTCCATTTATGATGTGAAGAGGAACGCTAGAATAAACTCAATATATATAAAGTAGAAGATCAGGTATTTGAGAGATGAATATTCGTCAATATTGGAAACGTAGATGTCTAAACTGTTTTGATGGTAATATAAATTCACCCCTAACTGGCTCACTTATGTTGAGTACGGATATGTTAATCTCGAAGTACAGTAACTTAGCTGAATCTACACGATTCTTCAACTAGTTTTGTTTTAGGCCACTTTCTTTTGTCTTTCCTATCCTAATAACCAAATCTTGTACTCTTCCGACCTTTACACTGTTAATGTATTCAATTACTAGGATTCTGTATGCTATTTTTTTTGTGTAGGCTATGATGACAGAGATGATTTATTTTCATTAAGTCACAAGAAAGTAACTGTTAAATTTCAAGTTGTGTAAAATATATAGGTCATATATTGTATTATTATCTACTCACAAACTTCGTTTGATTTTTTGTTTATTTTTTTCGTTGTTCTTAAGTAAACATTCTAGCTTAATTTGGATTTGGTTCAATATTATCCAGACTCCTTTAAACTCATCTGCAAATATACATTGTATAGCTAATGTTAAGTATATAGTCCTTAAAGAGGAATAATCTGAAATAAAGTAAGTTGCAAATTTATCATTATTTTATGTAACTCAGATATTAACAGCTTTTCTTCATATTTTAATAATGCTCCATGAGAATTCGCCACCATATCTTATTTTCGCGGAATCGTTTAGGAATTATAAGATTATTTATTTACAAAATTATTCTTTCAAAATAAAGTGATACATACAATATTTAAAAAAAAGGCGATTGCATATATTCGAATACAAATCCAATGACAGTTAAAACTTTTGCAATGTACTATTTCTACTTTCTACAGTAATAACTATTTAATACATTGCAAGGGGAAAACAATCTAGTTATTTCACATGACGGTATTATTGTGAATAATAAAGGCCAATTCATGAAATTGCAGTAGTATGTTTTCATTTTCTAAACTTTGCGCTCGTAGAAATAACTTATATTTCATGACAGTACAATAATAAATTCCAATCTGTAAGACCTGTATAATACCTGGCCACTTTCTTAAATTCTGGTATAATAGAAGTAGAAGTCTTACGGTAGAACTGTAGTAAATATTAGTAACTGAAATAAGTTGTTTGTTGTTTTAACCAATTTATCACTTTTATAACTTAAAAGAAATTATAATCTTTTCTTACTTTTAAATTTAATTTAACATTAACTTTAATAACACAAATAATATAAATATCAATCTTTGCGTGTATGTGTGGCAAGGTTGTAGGATGATGGGTGTGGGTGTATGTTGTGTGTTGCATCGATTTCAAGCCATTGCATATTTCAAATGTAATGTCACACATCTTTAGTACAAAAAATAAATAATATAAAGAATGTAGAATAGAAAAACCATTGTAGTATGGCCTTGTATTTCAGCAGACCTAACTTTTCATATCTAATCTTGTTGTTCTTCGTCTAGTTTTATGATATACTCTCATTTTAAAATATGAAAATACTTAAATATTATACTAAATTTTATAAATCTGTACTTAGTTAAGTATAATGATATTTATAATTGACATTTCAAATTATTAGTAAGCTCTACAAAATTAGTATAGGTTCAAAATTGAATAAGGGTATTAAAACTTAAATTGCGAAATTATTTTTGTTTACAATTATAATACATATTGCACCTATCAAAATGTTAATTTATGTTTTGAAAAAGTCCCTAAAAGTGTAATAAAAAATCTAAATAGAAGTAATAACTAAAATGTTAATAATAAAACAATAAAATTCTACAAAGTTTAAATTTAGTTACTTTGTCAAAAGATAACTTAAATTAAAGGTACTCAAATTTCCGGTCAAATCTTTTAAATAGTTTTGAAAAAAAATTGTGAAATGGTTCAACAGGAAAACATTTATAGTAAAAATATATCATAGTAATTAAAATAAAATAAAAATAGACAATTTTCTATATCAAATAAATTGAAACTTCATAATTTATACCGGTCATGTTGGTGTTACTGGGCAACATATAAATTAAAGTTTTAATTAAAAGGGATTGTTCGAATATTGTTGTAAGACAACACTTGATTTTGTTTCTTAAAAATAGGATAAAAGTAGCGTTGAGAAAGCTACTTTGAACTAGTGCTAGGTTTGGAGTTCTTGAACTATTGAAAAAAACCATTAAGTTATTTTAGTCCAACGCAGTTTTAGGACGAGCTTTAAAAAAACCCACCTCGTTGGTTATTTGTGCAATAACCCAAAAATACAGGTTATTTGTGCAAATCAAAAAGAACTTGAGAGGCCATTGCTGGAAGAAGATCGTGTGCAACAATTTCGAGTTTCTATCCTGCACAGTAAAATAAATTCCTCATTGTGTACGATTTTTTATATTAGGTTTTATGTTAATTATGGACATGGTTTTATAAATGTTATTATTGTTTTTTTTTATGTACGAACACTTTGTTTTATTTTCCATAAATACAAAAAAATACATGTTATTTCTCTAAAATTGCAACAATTTTTAAAGTGAGACTAAGTTCACTTATTTAAAGATGAAACAAAAGCTAAAAAAATCTAATCATATTTTTGTAGTCTCTAACTGAGTTCAGGAACAGATGAAGTTGTATTATTATTTATGTAATATTTATTTTGAATTGGTTGACTTATGGAAAATATTAAATAACGTTAGTGTTTTATGATTTAGATATAAGGGAATAAATATCTGAAAATATTAGTGTTGGTTACTTTAAACGTCTGCTCCTTTAATCAGTTATGAAACCTTATTTCTTCCTCTCCTGTCATTACTGCAAAGAGAAAATATAAACTATTAAAACTCTTAAGACAATGGCATTTAGAGTAGTTATATTTTAACGATAAATATTCACCTCTTGACACCTCCATTTCATAGTTATTTATAGCGCTTAAGAAGAATACATATATACAAATTGTTTTATCTTAAATAATATTTTTAATTTCAAATACAAAAATGTTTAGTTATAGTAGTATTTGCATAGGTCTTCTACATGGTAAAGCCCATATAAATAATAAAATAATTTAACGCCTGAAATCCAATTTATCATTTGATTGTTGCAAATATTAAATTGGAGGCAAATACTTAAAAAAGTATAATACGTTATATGAAGGTACGTCGTAATACGTGTTATTAATTCAAATCGTATCTCTGATAATAATAATCCAAGTAATTCCGGAGATAAGTGACCCATATTAACACAAACCTGTGTATTAAAAAAAAAGCCGTAAATATATAATTTGACATAAGAAAAAAATTATTTATTTACTGTAAAGCAAGTTGTTATGTAACTAATATATATTTTTGTTACTTATGATTTAATATAAAAATTAAAAATTAAAATAAAGACTTATTGTATCTGCGTTTTAATTCAAATATTTTATTCTATATATATAAAAAATATAAGTTATGTAAATAAATAATGCATAGTTTTAATAAATATTGTTGATGTTAGAATAGTTTCACAAGGTAAGCCTAATTTTATTACATCTAGCTTAGCGTATGATCCTTAGTTCCTATTCAACCATCACGGAATAAAGGTCTCCAAACAAATTAAGGAATATAACTGTATGAAATATTTATTATAATATTTAAAGAAACATAATTTGTTATAATAAAAATAGGGTTTTTAAAATTATAAAAATGTTTTTTAAAAACCCAATGTGACCAACCGGACACGTAACTGGCGCAGTCGATAGGACCCTCATAAATTTAATGAATATAAATGTTTGGTTTTAACCATTAACTGAGGGAAAATAAAGACAACTCGGGAAAGTTATTAAAAATAATTTTCGTCGAAACTCGAGTTTCACAGAGTGAATATCTGCCCCGACAATCTAGATACATAGATAGCAACTGTTTTAAGGTTTTTAATTTATATTGATCTTAGTCAAAACTTGAAACTTGTCACTAATTATTGTAATGTGTTGTTACTAATCCATATCTACAATTAAATTTTTATTGTTAATCCGTGCACTAATATAATTTAAGAAAGCATTTACTAATTTACTGGTTTAGGAAATAGCAGTTTAAATTATTGAGTTTCAGTTAAATTAGTATTGAGTCCGGAAGAATGTGAAGGGTTCAAAGTAGAATGGAATGGTCGGACACCATGGAAGGAGATGATGTTATCAACTTTGTTTACCTCCTTGAAAAAAATTAAAATATGTATTCTGTTACCGCTGATATCTACTGTAAATTTTGTGAGGTTTATTTAGACAATATTGTGTTTCTCTTTTTCCGATTTTTTCCATATTGAAGAATGAATGATATTCTTATATATTTTACTGTATTGCACTTAGTATCTATTATATATCTTAACAACTTAGTTGTATTAAATTTTTTTTTTTTTCGAATTAAAAACATAATCAATTTTGATTATAATTAAAATAAATATTTTAAGTCAATAAATAAACAAGAATTGATATAACACCTGCAAAAACTATTTGAAAGTAGTTTACTTAGAACTTTCATCATAGCATAGTAGTTGTTTTAATTTTTGTATTTTTGTAATAAAGACATACAATGGGTAATTTCCAGATATGTAACTATCATAAGTCAAAGGAATATTTATTCTATTATTAAGTTGTTGGGAAATAAGGGATTGTTTATATTATCGAGATATTGTTTCTCCAGGTCTTTAGAGAACTATTCGTATATTAAAAACTATATTTTTTATATATCTGTCTGTCTAAAGAGTGTGGACAGTTGATTGACGGTCGACAGGTGACGACACACAAAAAAGACAGTCACGGGTAGGGAAATTGGGTTCTTTGTATATTTCCGCATTTGGCTAACTAAGAGTCTCTATATTTCAACGTGTATTAAATAGAATAATATGTGTCTACAAATATTCTGTAAACTTGGAAGCGATCTCAAATATGTAAATTTTCATTGCTTCTGGATGTATTGTTATCTTTAATTAAAACTTTTGATAGTCACCGTACAGATTATTGTAGTTGTCATTTAGCAGTGCATAGATGGAACCTGTAAGTGACGTGTATTTTGCTCAAGTGAAAAACTTCACAATTTATTTAGACATGTAATTAATTATGACATTATTGTAATACATTCTTTATTAGTTATACAGTAGATTTAGTTGCGCAAAGTTTAAATACCTACTGTTGGTTTAAGATGTAATTTTCCTATATGTGACAGTAGAGTGCAGTAGATTACTTTGTTAAAGTGTACAAAACTTTAAAACTCAAGCGAAATCCCTATAACTTATGTCAACACCATTGTAAACATGTTGTTACTTATATATTTGTACGAATTACTAAATATTTTGGAGTTTTGATAACATAATTTTTTCTGTAGTTTATGGTATGAAACTCTAATAAAAAACCTCACTAACTCAGTGCAGTTCATTAAGTTTTGTACAATTCCACTTTGTGGTAAAATGTAGCAACTTGAAACGGTACTTTGTTTTCCTAGTTAAAGAATGGATGAAGGTGGTAGTCAAACCAAGTCCAAAACAAGTGAAACATTTATATTTAGATGAAAACTGACTGAAAATGTTTGACACTTATTTCTTTAAAACATTATATATATATATATATATATATATATATATATATATATATAACATAGTGAACAACATTTTAATAGACTCATTTACGCAACCCTAAGGTAAAAATTTATACCTGTAATACAAAGTTTTTGTAAAAGGTTCAACATTTTGTAGTCTGTAAAAGACGGTATTAAAAAACGTCTCCAAAACATAAATTTTCTGTATGAAGTTGAGATTTGTTCAAAAAATTTTCAAAATATTGTATTGTTCAAGTTCTATAATACGTTAAATATAGTATACCACAATTTTTATAGTTCTCCTTAGTAAGAATTACAATAAGGAAAGTTATACCTCTTACGTATTCTGGTGAATTATAATTTTTAATCCCAGTAGATTGGTCTATGACCTCGAAGTTCCTTTATGAAAATGCACAGGTATTTGATGTATAATAATATTACATTTGTTACTGTTATTGAAACAAAAAAATCGAAACACTATTCTTTTTTGTTAAACATAGGTCAATATATTCCATTCGGTATAATACGAGTAAAGGTTGAGCTTATACTTGGCAAATATTTACAATTAATAAAGTTTAAAGTCTATGTAAAAGTAAACAAAAAAGTCATACATTATTTATCCTAAGATTAGAAAATACCATCAGTTTATCTTTATAGGTGTTACAGATTTTTAACACGATGCGGATACCTTTAAATATTTTACTCTTACTGGTATATTAAAAACTTCTTATACTCATTTAAGGGCAGCGAGTTTAATTAAAACTGGATGTACTAGGAATGTAATATTTAATTTATACACTATGTCATATATTCTACTCTGCTCAATTATTAGAGCTTATTATTCTACTCTATAAACTTAATACAACTATAAACAACTATTGTATATAGAATCATTCTAAAATTACTCATATGTTTTAACTGATTTTTCTCAAGTATACTCTTGTATAGTAGAATTGTTTGGAATATGCAGAGATTAACAAACACAATTTTTTACTGTATTGTACACTACATAATACGTTCTCTTTCCCTTTATGAATGTAGAAATGTCCAACATGTATAACAGTATTAACATAATATATTTGCAGTAAACTAAGGAGAATCTTCTTTAATCACACCCGAGATGTCACATAGAACACAATTCTTGTCTAAGAAGTCGTTCATCGTGTGTATATCGTTACCAACTGTCCACACTCACCAGACAGAACATTAATAACCTTGCTGACATTGAAGGTTTTTCTTGCTTCCTTTGCAGGACGCTCTCCCATAACGAAATATGACTCTTAAGTTTATCAAAATATTGTTCACTGGAGTAAAGAAATAATCCTAGAACTACATTTTAATTGCATTTATTCACGAACAAGACATTTTGGGATATCCAGACTTCTTGAACCCAAGTAGGCCCTTATATAGTCCATAGTCTTAACAGTAGCAAGTAGATAAATATTACTTTACGTTTCCTGGTACCTTGAACTACCGCAAGTAAAGAAATGGTCAATATGAGCTAAATTTCATGTTAGATTTTTTGATGCCAGCTCACTATAATCAACTGACGTGAATCCCCTTCCATGACAATTTATCGTTTTCCTTAGCCCGTAGTGGGATGACAAAAGAATTAAAATCAAATTTAACGTTACTAAAACGACTTTTAGAATTTGATAGATAATCAACACTAATAACTAAACATCTGATGTAAATACTATATAAGCTACTGTACACATTATTTTTACATTAAATTCACTATTCTCTTTACAATTCCGTGGCAGTTGAAATTGTTTGTAATTTATATTGTAGATTTATACATTAATATATAAAATCTTTCTCCTTGAATAAGTTCTGAAAATACGGTAACATAACAACCATTACATTAATAATAATCAGGGAAAATAACTGCGGATAAAAATGTGTTTGTTTGATGACCTTGATTCTTAATTTTGTTTTGAATTCCTCTGTAAAAGCTACATTTATAACATTCCAAATGAAATTCACTAATAACTATTGTATAAAAAAATTCATTAAGGCTTAATCATATCACATAAAAAAGTAGTACACAAAAATATTTTAAACATATTTTTAAATCAAATAATAAGGATAAGTAAATTTATACGTTGGCATAACATTTTTATTTCACTATACCGGATCGGAAATGGCCGTTGCCGTAGTTACAGTCCCTGACTATGCAAACCATTTGAAATGAATTTCAGCATGGAAATAACAGAAATTTAGAAAGGGTGGAAACCATTCTGAGATAAAAGACTGTAATTTATGAGGTGATAAAAAGCATCAACCAGTTTCGAAAAAAAGTTATAAAACGATAACTGCTAATATTTACTACAAGGTATTCAAAACGCTTTAGAAATACTCACAAGGGTAGAGACAAATGATATGTAGAAATCTTAGTTTTCAAATAAAATAAAAGTAGGAATACCATTTCACCTGGAGTGTTAAATTCTATTATAATTTAAGAAAATGTTTTCGTCTGGATTTCTTTTTTAATTCAGTCAATAATCTGAAATAATAAATTAACACATTTAGCGGATTCATAAAAATAAAATCATCCACCTAGATTGAAGTAAAAACATTCTGTATTATGTTAATAATAATGTCAGGACAAACTTAAATGTTGAAAGTGTTATTATTCAACTTTCATAAAAAAACTTACAAAATTGTGTCGTTACATCGTAATGCTTTGTTATAGTCATTAGAATCGAGTCTAATTGAGATTCCAAAAATGTTTTCAGCTGAAGTCTTTTGATGAATTAAATTTTCAGGAATATATTGTAATACGAGGATTGCATATGGAGACGGTTATAACAACATTCCTATAAGTAATTTGTTAAAATAGATTAATTAATTCCTTAGATAAATAGTCTCTTGCTTTAATCCTCCGCCCTGTTGAATTCTAATCCCAACACTGTAGTGACCTCATTGTTCTACTTTCATCTCACGTCAATTCATTACTAGAACTAAATACTACCACTAAATTAAATTTGTGTTGATTACTGCAGTCTGGATCTTACGAATAAAATATACGGAAAGAATAACCTAGTGAACATATAGTGTTTATCTCATTCTGACAAGTCTTGAGTGTAAATTGTCTATAAATCACAAGAATGGAGAAAGAAAATAACATTTTAATTTTTGTAAAAAAACTACCATTTTTCTCCCACTCCTGAGTACAAATACATAATCAGGTATTTATTTATTTATGTACCGTATGGATATTTCATGTTTCACTCCTTGTAGTTTAATTGGGTTTCTTTTGTACATGTAAATGTCCCATAAGGTAAACGAAATTCAAATCAAGGATCTAGTTTTTGTATGTTTCAAGACTTTCAGACATAATTTACACAGTTTAAAACTTGTAGCGAATAAAAGATTAATATCTTAAACGGAAATATTATACAGAGATATATTTAGTAATTTATGCTTAAAGCTATTTTCAGTGAATAGTTGTTAAATATATAAAAACAAAAATGTGAACAACTTTAAAGAAAGCTAAAATATGCATTGTGAAGATTTTAGCATGATATTTTTAAAGTTTGTTTATCAGGTACCAAATTACTGTATTCATATGAACATAATTGAACTTTACAATATGAGATAAAACTTTTATACAAAACAATATTTTTTGGTTTATTTGTATTGTGGGGTTTACGCAATTTAAAATTTTTATGTGCTTTACAGCACTATAATATTGTTAAAATAAAACTTTTAATGAGATTTTTGTAAGTGAATATTTCTACTTTTCACGAATTTTCTCAAATTTAACTTTTACTGTTGGTTTCATAATATTAATCCAGGTAGAGTAAAAAATTGAATATTGATATGAAACAAATCAGATAATATAATTTGTATTAAAATATATTTAGATGAAAACATTTATGCACGCGTATAATTGTATTTACATTTATAATTTGTGTTTATTATGTATTTGTTCAACATTTATATAAATTATCAAAATTGTAAGCGCTAATTATTTTAAAATTTCACATACATGAAAAACTTTGCTAAGCCACGCAGACACTGTGTGTGTTGTATTTTAAATATTGATCTTTTCGTTCTTAAATCTTAAAAGTAAAAACGAAAGTTAACAAACTGGGAAACTTTCTTTTTTTTCTAGCACAAATTTTCGTAACAGTATAAAAATAAATTACTTGAATGAAAATGTTTAATTTAAGTAAATAGAAGGAGATAAAAGAAGGATCTACAATCACCAATGTATTTATTTTACATTTGTTCATGAATCGGGTTAGATTAATTAAAGTAGTGGCATATATACTACAATATTTCATTATAAAGTTTTGATATATATATATATTGAATATTTCATTGTAATATATCTTTCTCTTAAGTAAGTAAATTTTAATACTTGTTATAATAAAGTGTTATAAATACTTGATAATAATATTATTTTAGCTATTCTGAATTTATTTTTATTTTATTGAACATTTGTTAGACTTTAAGCTTGTTTTAGATATACCGCTTATGATTCGGTCTTACAGGAATTAGTTTGATTAAGTGATTTTGATTATGAGATCTTCCTCAAATAAATTTGATAACACCAATTACTTAGATAATTCTTGAGCTTCTGTTAATGGGACTTTGAGTTTAACTTCACTCATCCCATTTCTTGTATTCATAGATCATTTTTAATGATATGATATTGAAGTCACTTAACACTTAATATTATTTATTAAACCAATGGCTTTTTATGGCTTATATCGCCTTCGAAATTGAATTATTACTTTTGTAGACGATCTTGTTTATTTTGAATAATTTTATTTTGAAATTGGCCTGTTATTACATCATGTTCTTTTGATGATTGTAAATTGAATTCGACTGATTTTTCTAGCGTCTCCCCTATTTCCATGTTTATTAACGCGGTTAATAATTTTGAATTATGCTATGGCCTTTATTGGTTAACATTCTAATGGGATATTTTATTTTATTTTTAAATTGCAGACCTTTGCTTGTAAAAACGATTAATAAAGTATTATGTGAAACTTTCTTTTATTTCTGATAACTTTTAAGTCAATAAACTACTTGACACATGTTTTGATTGAAACCTAAACTTGTCCTGCACTGATGTATACTTAACTAATGTTTATCTTAATTTTAATTTTTTCCAGTCATTGTTTTTAAAGATATTCGTATTTGTAACAATACGAATACGAATAACATTTATTATAGAAATGTTAAACATGTTTTCTCTAAGTCTAATGGTAAACGAGTTATTGGAGAAAAAACTTATTTATTTTAATATGCATACACCCAATTATTAACCTACTACATTGTAGGTTATCCAGATGACTGAAGAAACATATATATTATAATAAAAATAACTAACATAATTAATTGTTTATAAAAATGATTGTTTTGGCCTAATATATTTTGAAGTTTCCAAATGAAACAAATTAAACATTCAACATTATCTTGATTAATAGATAAATTTGGATAATTAAAAAACAACAACAAAAAATTTGTGAATTACTTGAATGATATTAGCAATGACACAAACTGTAAGCGTTTCAGTTTAGACGTAATTTATTTCTTTAAAAGTCACTATTACTTTCTTGTTCTTGTGATTGACTGAAATCATGTCGATATATCATATTAACTCTGTATATGTGAATTGGAACAAACACTCTAAACTTGATCTGATGTTATGATTGGTGTTCATTTAAGAGTTCTGGTTTCTATTAATGAAACAAAGACAGCTACAATAGTTATTTTAAATAAAACTTTTCTGATATGATTAAGTAAGATCAATAAAATGAAAGCTATATATTTGTCTCGTTGTGTAGTTAAACATTGAACATGAACCGTGTAAAATATTTTATGAATTAAGGAAAGTTATCTTTCAACTTCACATTTTACTATAAAAATTTAATTTCTTTGTAAAGGGCGAAAAATGGACGTCACTTCAGTTAATGTTTTTAGTAACTTGCCTCGTAATATTGTAAACTTTTTTTTAATGAATTGAAGGATTAAAAAAAAACAATTCAACAAGGAAGGAAACGTTTACCAATGGAAGGAATAACACTTATTTTGCATGAAATAAAATGTGTTAATGAATCAACATGAATTATTTGTCTTTTAATCACATTTCTTTTAAATATAATGAACAAAGGTAAAATCATGTCTATCCAAAGACATAATAATATACTGTTTGAATGTCAACCAAGGCTTTGCAAACAAATTACTTCTTATATGTAATATTGAATAATACATAAAATTCTGCAGTCAAATTATCGACTGGTTCTTGCCACTGTATTCATGAATTTCAATTACACTAGGTATATTTAAATTAAACATATTTTCTTCACTATATAAACTGAAGGATATTATTTCATTTTAGTCTCAACCACTGCCGTTTTTTAAAGCAATTACAAATTCCTTTACGTTACGCAAAGACTGAAAAACTTTTCACACTAATCAAACAAATTTTAAATTTAATTTGAAATATTAAACATACGGTTTACCTTAAAAAGTTACAGTAGAATCGCTTTAGTAATAAAAGATGAAATATACTACAAGTAAGAAATACCTTTCTCCACCGAAAGATTTTACTGTTTTAATATCATTGGTCTGCTTCATTTTGAATTTAGTTGGAAATAATATAACATTCACAAAATATGACAAAAATTACTTAATTAAACTACTTGTATGTTATAAATATCCCTGCCTATAGATTATAGAGAAGTATAGGTCGAGTAGTTTTATTTTTGGAAAGGTACGATTTTTTCCATATAAAATTAAACCCTTCAGAAACAATGTGAAATTATTTTTATGTTATATTAACGTACGCCAATAAAACGGGTTGGACCAAATCCCTTCTAGGCTAGCAGATTACACTGAGTTCCTATTCAATCGGAGTAGGTTGGTTCTTGTAAACATTAAAAGCTCAATTGTGATTAACGTACGACAATTAAGAGGGGTTGAACCAAATCCCTTCTAGGCTAGCAGATTACACTGAGTTCCTATTCAATCGGAGTAGGTTGGTTCTTGTAAACATTAAAAGCTCAATTGTGATTAACGTACGCCAATTAAGAAATTCTTACTGGTAATGAAGTATAAGTAAATGTTTAAAAATAAATGAGTGTTATACTGTGTTACAGAAGCATATTCATTATATAAACAAACATTTACAAATAAAAATATACATTGGGTTTAATACATTGGAATTTATATACGAATGTCTAGAAATAATTAATTATTGTCAAATTTCAAATCGTTTTAAATGTGATATTTTCTACCTTTAGATGATAACCAAGTTGATCAGCGTTGTACTTTCCAAGTCCATGGAAATCACTCAATACAAAGATTTATTGACACTCATAACTTAAAAAAAAAAAAAAAAAAAAAAAAAAAAAAAAAAAAAAAAAAAAAAAAAAAAAAAAAACTATGTTAGCATTCTGTGTGGCGGCTACTAAGCCTTAGCCATCATTAATTGTGCGTCATCAATATTTTTGTGAAGCACAATGTCAAACATTTTTTATATAAAGTTATTCAAAATTTATTTTGTATTGGTGTGTGTAAAAACTATTATCAATTTTAGTAAATACATTTTATAAATTATAGGTAAAAAAAAATTAACCCAAAAAATCCGTATATAATATATATAATTATATATATATATATATATATATACATATATATATATATATATATATATATATATATATATATATATATATATATATATATACATATATATATATATATATATATATATATATATATATATATATATATATATATATAAGTAATGTTGAACTAGTGTTGTCTATAAAAGAAATGAGATGTTACACCTAAATCAATATATCTGTATATTATTATATTTAAATTAAGCAATTAATAAATAATGTTTTTTTCCCAACCATAACATCAAGTACACATAGACCAGTGAGTTCAAGTAATTTACTTTCGGTTATGCAATTTTTTTTTACGTTAACCCACCATTTTCGTTCACGGCTGAACTTATATCCTATACCAGATTTTGTATCAGAACTAGTTACAGACTAATTTTACTCTTCTCCGCCCTTTCTCTTGTTCTCCAAATATGATGTACTAGGCTACTAGACAAAATATAAAATCAACAGTTTTAAACAGTTTGTGTGTACGTATGTGTGTGTGTGTGTGTGTGTGTTTGTATATATATATATATATATATATATATATATCACATTCAGTATATATAATAAATACATAAATCGTATTAAGAGATGTCAGTTTTACACGAGTCAATAATTTATATTATAATTTCAAACTGTATTAGATTTTTAGTTTAAGTCCCTAGATGAAAAACAGGTCTGAATTAATAATGATATATCATCAAATTACTTGACAGTTTGAACACTTTATACGCTTAATGTTGAAAACTTTTAATTAAGAACCATGATTATTTATACTATAATCTCGAGTTTTTTTTCTCGTACAACTCAAGGGAGTTTAGTAGCAACTTTAATAATTCAATTATAACTTCTGCGGTGAAATGTACTGTTTATTTATTATTTTCATCTTTTCCTTCAGATTACTTTTGAGCTTATTATAGTATTTTCAAATAACCATTTTTAATTTTGTTATTTTTAATTTAAACATAGTTCTTATTGATGTCTATTTTTATAAAATTCAATTATTCCCACTTATATATAAATTCGTTTCTTTTGTTTTTTATTTTTAAATATTCATTCTCGAATCTATTTAGATAGTTTATTTGATGATTACTGTAATGTTTATAATCAGTTTTCCTATTTTGACCTCATTATGAAAGCTATTATGAATCGACTGTACCAGAAATAAATGTTTGTTTATTGACACTCTTATGTGATCTTACATATTATATATAAATTAAAACTTATAAACGTTTTTTATTTATATGGAAAATATATATTTTTAATTCGTGCTCACTTATTACTCATAATTGTTTGTAGCAAGTTGTCCAGTGTTGGTTACGTTTTCTATATTATTCGAATCCAGGTGGGTAAGTCAGTAAAGGGGATTTAATTGTAGGAGTCGAACTGAAGTCCAAAACCCTAGAATTGATTTGGTCCGACCCGTCTTTATTGTCGTACGTTAATCAAAATTGAGCTTTTAATGTTTACAAGAACCAACCTACTCCGATTGAATAGGAACTCAGTGTAATCTGCTAGCCTAGAAGGGATTTGGTCCAACCCGTCTTAATTGGCGTACGTTAATCACAATTGAGTTTTTAATGTTTACAAGAACCAACCTTTAACACGTACCATTATGTATGATCTCAAACTTGTGTTCTATCTTTATTACTATTTAACATAAAACAAAATATTATGAGAAGTGATGCTAGTGTATCAGTAATAGAAGTAACTCTCAATTAGTTAATTTTAAATTAATTGTTTGAAGTCAATAACTCTGAGTTTGCATTGAAGCTAAAGTATATTCATAAGTTATATATTGCTTGTAATTGTATAATGCAAATTAGTGAATTTAAATCCGGTCTACCAAAGATAATACTGAAATTAACAGTTTTGCAGTAAAATGATGGGATAACAAGGATATAATTAGATACCATTATTGGATGTTTAATGTAATTGACTCTAATGATACAAGTGTATCAAACTAATGTCCCTTTGATGTATTGTTAGAAATATTAATCTATGTTAGTTTGCTCAACATTTGTTGTAAATGTTTCAATGAAGAAGTAGTTTGGTAAATTCCCTATAAAGAAGGAATTTAATCGGTAACTGAGGTGTAATAAAATCAATCTTATAGATCATGTCGTGTGCTTTATTCAGATAGAACTATCAATGTAAAACGCTTATATGTTCCTTAATATAAAGTGAAAGTAAACAATTATAATATATTATCAAATTTATACAAGTTTCATGTTTTCTACGTGACAGTAATGTTTTGAGATGGAACATGTTTGTGAATTGTAGCAACACTTATTTGAAGATTGAACACAATGTCCTTATTATAAAGGGAGATGTGTTACGGGATTTGAATCAACTAATGATAGAGAGGCTATCCCAACATATATGATGTCTAGTCACAGATTTGTTCATCTATGTAATGACTCACTAGACCTCTCTCTCTCTCTCTCTCTCTCTCTCTCTCTCTCTCTCTCTCTCTCTCTCTCTCTCTCTCTCTCTCTCTCTCTCTCTCTCTCTCTCTCTCTCTCTCTCTCTCTCTCTCTCTCTCTCTCTCTCTCTCTCTCTCTCTCTCTCTCTCTCTCTCTCTCTCTCTCTCTATATATATATATATACAAGTTACTTTAAGCATGAATAATTTTACATTGAATAGGTGGATCTAAGTTCTGGTACAGCAGTGTACACAAATTGTACTTCTCAAGCAGTACAAACATGCAACAATCTAGCAAATAAAAAAGTTTATTATTATTTTTAATGAGTTCAAACATCATTAAACTTAATGATTTTCGTGTTATTATTTGTCAATCCCTTAAAATATGACTTTTACCAGAATATTAGAAATTTTTAAAAACAATATTTTAAGTTAGAAATATTTAAAAATATATGTTTTAATAAGTTAGACGTTAATGTCTAATTTATCTAGTCTTAGGTAATGACAAGCCCAATCGATTGTACTTCAACACAATCTTTTATTGAAAAAGATAGATAGTAATATCGCATTATAAGATCTACTAATGAAAACTCGGTTGTTGAACGAGTCTGAGCAACTTTTGAGAGAATAGCTGATTGACAAGAAGTAAAACTGTTAAGAGTTTTATCTCCAGTTGTTATCTCACATGACGAGATAGTTATTAGGTTCTTAATAATCGTTGACAGAGCAAATTCGATAAACTGTGTTATATTGGCTCAGTTGCATAATTGGTTTTATTAAGTTACGTTACACGGAGTTTAATCCCCTTCACACCTCTCCCTATTAAAATTTAATCTACGAATCAATCACTTGGTGTAGTTAACTTTTTTAATCCACAGTAAGATAACGCATACAATCCATTTAGCCCTATTTAAATTCAAACAAATAAATATATACCATAATCTATTACATTATAGTTTTTAAGTTTATTTATTATACTATAATAAATCGTAGGAATAACGATCAATATTTTTAATGTATTTCTTACTCTTCTTTCAGACAGAAAAAAATTAAACCTCATCTGTAACTTTTCTTATGAGTTGCAAAATAGAAGAAACATTTCAGAATTATTTCTCTTATAATATTACTCAGGGGATGAAGTAGCAGTGGTGTGGAGTACGTGATCATAAAAAAACTGTTCTCTTATACTATTGATAGAAATTACACATGAATGAGTGGATAACGACTGGCATGTAGAGGGGATAAGGATATAATTTCATTTCCCACTAATAACCTTAAATTCAAGATGACATTTTAAATTTTTTATTTATGTATTATAAATACTTAGACTAAATATGTAGGTTGAATTTCTTATAGTTTTATTTAATATTTTTATTTTAAATTAATGCATAGGAATAAAATAATTATAAACATAAAATAAATAAGTATTCATTATGAAAAGTGGGTTTTAGTATTTTCTATAACTTGTTTTCTTTAAGCAATATATATTCACAACCATTTTATAGATACTCTTACAAAAAAATTATTATTGTTGGGATGTAATCATGGATTTTATAAATTATGCTTCCTTTATGTTAATTATATGCTCAATGATATTAACGTAAGAGCCGATATTTATTGTGGTACACATTATAAACAATATTAAAAAAATAAAATACACAAAAAATGCTAGAGAACAAACTGGTTTGGTAATATTTAAATATGACAAATTCAAAGAATTAGGCTGGCCTGTCAAAAAGCTAGTTTCCAAGAATATTATGCTCTCCCGTAACTGTATGTGGAACGAATGAATTAATGTGTAAACTAAATGATTATCAAGAAAACTTATTTAAAATAAAAATCTACTTTTTTACGAAATATTAAGTATATTAGTGCTTTATCCCCACAAATCCTCAATATATTTATGTATCAGTCGATATTTATAATATATTCAATTTAGTTATTGTTTTTATAATCACGCTGCAGGTAGTAGTATTTATTGTGTATTACTTTTTTTTTTTTTTTATCATTGGGGACTAGGAAATTCCAAGAAAATCATATTTATCTTCCATCAGGACTGTAAATAAGATAAATTTTCTAATTTCGTTATGTTGTTGAAATAAAAATAAAAAGTTTAGAACTGAGTTTTGCTTTCCGGGAAAGTTTATGTAGACAAAACTGAATAGTTTTTACTGGAAAACGATTTTAAGTTAATCAACGTTGACATTTATTTATAAAATCTATAATAAAGTATGGCAAACGACACAATAATTTCCAATTCCTTGTATTCCTGAACTATTGTAGGTAATACATAATTTCACATTTCCTGTTTTAGTAAAAGGTTATAGTTTCAGTTTAACATTCCTTATACTGCCACAAATCCTATTACGTTAGAAATAATTAGTTACAATTAACTTTTAAAAAATATTGTTTTGACAATACTGTCTTTTACGAAATGTTATACTTGAATAATTATTAAGATTATTTCACACGAGAGGCATTACTCCTGTTTGTTTCCATCCATGTTTAATTGTGGATATACCATCTTCTTGATTTCGGATATATCATTACTGAAGAATTGTTTCCATGATGGTTTTTTTTCGTAGAATAAGACAAAGAAAAAACATTACATATTTGTCATATATTTTCACATGTAAGTAACAATTCTTAAATTGTTTATCACCAAACGTATTGGAAGCTGATAGAATAATCTCGCATTTTGACCAACATAATCATTATTGCTTTATAAACCTTTTGTGAAGCAATATAAATATTAATTACGTGCTATATAGAAATGAGCTGCAACAGGAATCTAATCGTAGAAGTTTTATTTTATCAATTGCAAAATTCATAAAACTAGTGGATCTCAAAATGTATTTTAGGGATTTTAAAAATCGAGAAATAGTGGTTTAGTTAAATACTCGTGACTGTTCTTAAAATGTAGCAGGGAAAGTAAATGAGCTATTTTTTTCCTTCCCTGTGTAAAAGATAATATTTGACATTATGTTTTGCTGCTTATACAATTTTCTCGTCAATGTCTGTTGAGAAAAATCCTCTCATGTGAAACAGCAATAAATAAGGAGTATCGAATTAGTTGGGTGGTATTACAAGGAGAGATGAATAACATGCTTCCACTACAGAACACACTGTAGAAAAATGAATCACTACGTTTGTGTGATACTTATATGTGATGGAGGATTTAGTCTATTTTAAATTTCAAAATAAATTCTATGAAACATACATCAGTAGTAAAAATAATTTACCTGAAATGAAATGAATTAAAATCTATAATTAATTCATACTTATTAAACAGTATGTTAAAAGTTATCATGTTGTGAAATTTAACTTGCATTCACTGCACTTCCAAGTCAAATTACTTTTATTATATAAAAACATGGCACCTATTATAAACTTGAGCGTACCCAACAAGATTAGATTAATTGCATGTGATATTTTTAAGAGTCCGTGTTTAATCAATTAACTTATCAATTGACTTGCTCTCGATACATTAACAAAGAGGTAGGTTTGTGTGTACGCGTTTATGCGCCTAACACATCAACCGTTCATTTTTAATCGTACTTCAACTGGAGTCATCTTTATTGTAATGGTATACAAAAACATTTTTCTGTTTAATTGATAAATTGCAAACATGTTACATTTGTCACAATATTTCTTAAATGTATAACTTATATACTTCTGGGGGTAATAATTTATAAAGTAGATTTGCCCTCCAATCAATAATTAATAAAGTGCTGTAAAAAGGAAATTATTTTTATTTTATTAAAAATTGAAAAATATTGCACACACTTTTCACTCACCCATCCCCAAAACCCAATTTTTTTAATGGAATTTTCGCGGTAATATATGTTTTTAGCTCTTCTAAGTAATCCAAATTGGTTAAGAAATATTATCTATCTTAAGTTAGTTGTATATACAATTCTTGTGAAATTTCAAGTGTGAGTTTGTTTTCAACAATTTAATAATGTTCTGAAACCTAAATACATTGGATGCTTGAATTTGGATAACTGAGCAAGGACGTTATCTAGCCGCTTACTATTGTAGTTTAAGATAAGCATGCGATTACGAATTCTACAGAAGCATACGATAGTCGAGCAAGGATGGTGACTAACACTAAATATGAAAATTTATACGAACAATGGAATAAAATTAGATATACCTAGAAGAAGATCGATGTCGTGGAGTAGGAAAAAATTATCTCAGAATCGAGTTAGTGTTTTTATATATATATTTTTATACACATATATTGTTATATATACATTAAACACAATGGTTTCTTCAAATACAAAACATCTCGATGTTTGAGTTGATGTGAAATCTTATTTTTAAAAAATCATTAAAGCTTATTAGAGTTGACTAATTGTGTAATGAATAATTAAAACTCATGGAACGGGATGAAATATTATATATCTCTTTGAACAAACTACGCCTTATACTGTGCAGTTGGAACAAAACTAAATGTAATATACCACTTCACGTTGTTTTCAATAAATACTATAAGAATCTCTAATAACTGAATTGTCCGTAATTTGAGCTCTCCTATTGTAGCCTATAAACAGATTTCCGGTCGACATAGATACATCATAAACTAAAGCATATAACTCAAATATCTGTTTGATGGATTTTGGTTACATGATACATTGCTTCTAGATTTTTACATAATTATGTTTAAATTTAAAACCCATAATAATAACAAGGATAAAATAAAGCAATAACGCTTAAAGTTTCAAAATATTTAAATATATAAATGAGCTACTATTGTTTCGCCTTGCGGCATCATCGGGCAACTGATATTTAACAGGTATAGACAACTATTTAAATACACACAAGTAACAGGAAACTGAAATACAATAGAGAAATCGAGAAAGGTAGAGGGAAAAACCTAGAAGGTACCGTAGATGAAGGTTAATGAACTATTTTAAGGATAGGTTTTAGAAATGGTGACGAATTTAATACAATTTGGTCATTTAAGTTGAGAATAGGCCTAAGCGAAATAGATCTATTTATTTCTAAACATTCTAAATTATTTAATCTATTGCTTTTATTTTCTATATTTATGTAGGAGTTTACCATTCAATTTCGGATCAAAACTCACCTGAGTCCAAAAGGTGGTTAGCAAAGTTAGAGTTTCTATAGGCATGTTTTCAGCATTTTACATGTTCTTTAATTCTAACTTTTATAGATCTACCTGATTGACTATGTACTCATAATCATACTCTTCCAAAGCTATTTTATAAACTCCACTATTTTCTAACATTTCTTTTTTATCTTTATTAATAACAACATTTTCCCTAGATTCTTTGTACAATAAAAGGAAACCTTACGATTACATTTAGTTGAAATAAGGTTACTGATTTTGTAACTAGTTCTGTTGATATAAGATAATTTACAATATTTAACTATTTCAATGCTATCATTATGGGAATAGTAGACTAAATTTTCAGCTCTACGCTTTAACTTTTTCCTTAAAATATTATCTATTTAACTAACATCATACTTATTATTAACAGCAATTTATTTAACGACATTCAGTTCATCATTGAAGTCATTAGGTGAAAGAGGTACAATAATAATTAGTCTACGCATCATGCTGTGAAAAGCAGCATGTTTATGGCTGATAGGATGATTAGAATCAGCAGGTATTACTTTATCTGTATAAGTAGGTTTTCTGAAATTTTTTAATTTATGATAACTGTCACTGATATTAATGTTAAGATTTAAGATATTAATGCTGTTATTTATACCCACTTACATAGTGAACTGAATGTTGCTATTTACAAAATTTATGGTTTTAAGTAGAGAGTCTAACCGCCTATTTGTGCCACTAAACAAACACAAAACATTGTCAACATATCGGTACCAATAAATTATATATTTTTAAATAAAGGATTGTCTTTACCAAATAGATTATTTTCGAAATAAGCCATGAAAATTTCTACTAGAACAGGTGACAAAGTTGAACCCATTGCCCACCCTTCTATTTGTTCATAAAATTTATCGTTAAATTGAAAATAATTTTGACTAATGCAAATTTCTATAGCTGTTTTTAATTCATTACTAAATGTTGTATCACCATTGGTATCGCTAATTATGTCATTGACCATGTTCCTTACCTTGGTTAATGGGTATACTTGTAAAAAGACTTTTAACATCAAGCAATACAATTTTAGCATTAGAAGATATAGTAACTTTTATAATTTGTTAATTAAATCTAAAGAATTCTTAATACTATATTTAGATATAAAATTAGTGTCACTTTTAAATACAGTATATTTAAACATGACGTAAAACAGAGGAATGCCGAATTACAAGCAATAATTCCGAAGGGAAAGAGACACTTAGTTTGTGTGGGCTATTATGGACCATTGCCCAAAACAATTTACGGAGCCAGATACATACTCGTACTGATCGATGCATTTTCTAAATTTTTTAAATTATACAAAGTTAAAAACACCACCACCGTAATTACTCTAAATCAAATTAAAAAATACATAGAGGATGTTCAATTACTAAAGGCATATTTTCGGACAACGGAACTCAGTTCACCTCGAAAAAGTGGGGACAGGGATGACAAGAACTAGGAATAAGACAAAAAACAATCGCAATCAGAAACCCTCAGAGTAATTTAGTCCATGGAGAGAGTTATGAGGCAGTTAGGGCGATTTTTTAGGATATTAGTACCCAACAGACATCAGGATTGGGGAAAGGTGCTGGATATCATTGAAACCTGCATAACTGAATCATACCATAATACAATAGAAACAACACCTTTGGAGGCACAATTTGGCAGACGTCCCGAAAGAATTTCGGCTAAATACTCGATAAACCCAGGAAATAGCCCAGAGCCAATAACAAAACAAGAAGATTATGTTTTAAGAATAAAGGACAAAAGAGAAAAATACGCGGAAAATTATAATAAACTACATCCTCCCACAGAATATGGAATAGATGATAAAGTTGTGATAAGGGGTTGTGTTCCATCCAGTACAATAGATAAAAGATATCATAAATTCTGCGAATCTTACGAAGGGCCGTATGAAGTTATTAAAATACGATAAAACCACGTACAAGGTAAGCAAGATTGGGAATAGTAACGAAATTAGGGTAATATTTAATTGTAGGGTAATAAGGAGATATAACACTTAAAAATAAATAATAATAAAGCTTAACAATTTCGAAATAAATACATTAAACTAAATTAGTGATAGTTTTAAATAAAAAGTATAAATAGAAATGTTTGTGTAAGGGTACTCAATGTAAAAGAAAAGGCATTGTTAGGTTGACCATGTAAATGTCAAATAGTTGGTCAATTCTCGAGCTTCAGACAGAGAGTTAGAAAAGGGAGTAGGTTGTAAAACCTAAGTTAAGGGGTACAATAAGGTTTATGATGTTATGAACAATGAATAGAAAACGCGTTATGTGGTTTTTTAAAGGTAGTTAGTAAACTATTGAAGTGTGTTGCAAGGAAATAAAATGTAAAGTTAATTAATATGATTGCATGAATAAATTAAAATAAAATGTGTAAATTAGTTAAGAATATTAACAAATTCTTTGTAAAAGGAAATTAAGGGTGTATCAAATTTAAAAAAAAATTAAATTGAATTTTTTTAAATTTTGGGGACTTATGTAACGAAATAGACGGCTCCCAAAAGGTCAGTAGTCGGCAGGCTATAAATTGTGAAGAGTTGAAAGGGTTGACGGCTAGAAAACGTTTCTAACGTCAGTCACGGACCTCAAGGAATCAAATAAACCATTCAAAAGTCCAATGCCTTCAACCGAAATTATTTGAAAAGGACCAATGAAAGGAATTGCGTCAGTTTTGAAGTAACGTAAAAGATTTAAAATAAGCCGATGAAGGAAGAGGATCGGAATAAAGCATTTGAAAATAAATATTATAAATAAGGGTGGACGGGAAACGCAAGGGGTATTTTTGGTTGTTAACTTATTGAAGAAGGGAGTTCCTGAGAAAGTGTTTCTTTAGTAGTAAAAAGAAAAATTGTTGTGAAAGATTTCTAAGAAGACTCTTGAAAATGGTTTCAATTGACCTTGGAAATTATAATCGTCATTTAATAACAGAACTACTTCAATTGAATTATTATTATTAATTTATATTTAAAAACAATTAACTGAAATTAAGCTTTTATATCGATAATTCAGAGTTCAGATTTCCCCCTGTACAATTTTTTTTCCTATAGTTAGGTAGAATCATTTTAAAACGAGAATGATCTTTTTGTCCAAAGTATTTATCTGTAATCATAGTAAAATTGATTATTAGTAATCCTGATTCGCATTTACGCTCAAAGGTGGATGTCAAATAGAGAAGCGAAGTATCAATTATACAATGTAACACAAGACGTTTCTACAGTTTAAACCAAATCTCGTTATTAAGTTATAAAACTAAAACATTAAATATTAAAAACTGCCAATATAGCCTATTAACTTAGGGTCTATAGACCGAAAATGGCGCTAGAGAACTTTGGCTTTGATGGAGTATTTTACTTACTAGTTCTTTATTACATGATAAAGGGAGTTGATTTATGGTCTCCAAAAGTCAAATCCTCATCTTATATACACGATTCACAGAAAATCTTCGATTACATGATATAAATAACAAGAAAATTAATCACTATCAAATAAATATAACACCATAACTCTCATTTATGATTCCACTAATAAAATTCTATAACATGGAGAATGTATTAAGGCGATTTTGGTTTTAAAGAGGAATGTTGTAAGTTTGTTTACATATCCTAATCAATTTATATAAGTGCCTCATTAGTAGCTAGGAAGAGGTCAAATCGATAATCTAAATCTTCCCTAGTACGGCGCGATGTAACAAATCCGGAGTCAATGTTGTAACACCAGCAATGATCCTTACTCCGAGATTCACAAAGTCACGAATTTTGTCTTGGACAAGGATCACCTTTACAAATTCAGCCATTCGGAAACCGGGCATTCAGCATGTTGATTACATTTGTTTTGTATGCGGCGGTGTCCTACCTGTTATATAGCATAAACATTACACGGACATCGGTTTCGTCTTACATTGGTTGTATCTGAGAGACAAGAATTAGTTCAAGCATATCGAGATAAACGTCCCTCGTATTTATTCTTTCAACGAAAAATAAGGAGCTAATAACTCGGTCGCATAGTAACCCGCACCAAAGATCCACTCTGGAGAGTCACTAATATACTCGTGTACAGCATTTCGTTGTTCAGAGGATCCACCAACTCTACAAATTTAACTCTTAATATAACCATTGATATTGAAATTAACATTACTGTAAAGAATTACCGACTTAAAAAATATCATCATATTAAATTTCCTCTAGCACATATATTGAAAAATGATCACGTGAATTTTGTATGGGTGTTAGTAGTGTTAGGTATTTTAAAATCCAAACTCCGCCTTCTAATAGATTTGTTGGAACAATACATATGAAAAGCCCCCAGCATTTATTACAACCAGTGTACTTGACTTTATTATCATTAAAAACCTGAAAACCTGACATAAAAGAGTGTGAGCTTATATTTTTAGTTCCACCTTGACTTGATTTTATATTACAACAAAATGGGGTAAAAATTGAATTACCAACATGTGGGGCCTGCACAATTGAGGCAATTTACACATGAAACTAAATCATTTAAAAAGTAGAAAAATCAAATTAATGGTGATTTTCGGTGTCAAGAAATTTTATTAGTAAGCTAAAAACACAAAATCTGATATATCAGGTATCTTCAAAAGCATTAAGTGAATCATATTTAACAGAAAATAGATCCATAAACTGTTGAATTATTTTGGATGATCCAATTGACTATGGTTTGAGTTGTAACAGTTTATTTAGTTAAGAAGTCCCAATCTTGCGTTTGGCAATATACCTTTCAATTTTTTTATCTTAAACATACTGATAATTTTCATTATTATAAAAAAAAAGTCTATTACACTTAAGGCTGGATATTCCAAATATGACTTTAATAATGAAAACATTTGAATGGGTGACAGATCAGTTTTTTTTACTAGAGTATCAAACAATGAACTCTAAATTTTCAAGGTTAAAAGTTTCACCTTTAAACTTTGGAATATTCATGGGTGGTTACTTTAAGCCCAAGTTACTTTATTTCATGACGTTATTTTTGTGTATTGTCTTAAGACTAACATGACTTCAGACTTTTCTCTTTGTTTAATTATTTCCCTAGTTGTAGCTAAAATTATATAATAAAGTTCCATATATGAAACTGATACTTGAGCGATAGGCATCTTGTCTGTGCTAATTAGTAAATTTCACTTAGTTAGCGTATCTTGAATTTCTTCAAAAACAATAAATCTTCAAATAACGTTTCAGCTTTAACCAAGAAAATATCTTCCTTTTTTGGAAGATTTTGTACTTATGTACTTTGCAACTTAAGAAAGAAATTTTCACGTTTTTCTGTACAAGCTTGACTTTCGAGTTTTTATTTAGTACTCATTATGAAAATTAAACTATAACATATATATTCTGTATAATTCAATATCATAATAAATGTATCCAAAAAATCATGTTTGAACAAAACATAAATATTCTGTTGTCCACATATTTAGTGGGGTTATTTTTGAAAGAACCTACAATACACCTTTGAATTGACTGTACCGACAAACATTTGTGCATTTAGGTTATACATTATAACAATTCAAAATATATATAATTTAAATTTCTTAAGTTTATTTATTAAAATATATATTAAAAAATTAGATATAAGTTATATGGAGTTTATTCAAAGATTTTATTTATTCAAAATTATTTCATTATTTAAATATATTAATTATTCATCTAAATTAATTCACTAATATATATATATATATATATATATATATATATATATATATATATATATATATATATATATATACAAACATATACATATACAAGTACAAAAAAATCTAATAGGCCAGTGAATAAATAACATATGAGTGAAACAACAGTAAACCAGGTGATTAAAAACAACAGTGAAAAAAAGAAAAAAGAAAATTATTCAGTTAGTCTGGAGAATTTAATAAGTACAGTTGATATATATAGATATAGTGTGTTAAATGAAAATAAGAAGATGGAAGTATTAATTGGAATGGAATTTTAAAGTGGTTATTGAAGGAAAACAGAAGAAAAAGGTAAAAAACATTGTTATAAACAATTACCAAAAAGTGGGATTATAAAAAAAAAAAAACATTGAAGTAAAGGGTGAGACTTGTGATTATTGTTTAAATATATTTTTTTTCTTTTTGATTGAGTGAATGATGAGTGGACTCGAACCATAGATTAAATTTGTTTTATATTTATATATATATATATATATATATATAAATATATATACATATTTTTTCATTCATTAAGGCATTCAACGTTTTATTGATTGATTTTTTTTTTGTGTTATGTTTGATTTGTCATTTTTTTTTTATTCATATTAACATTTGGAAGAAGCCGGCACTGACCTGGAACCCCGAGAAAGACAATAACAATTGAAACAAAAATATATATATACGGTATGTATAATTGTAGAAACATTACAAATTGTTAGAGTAACATAATTAAAATCAAAAAGTTGTATTATATTTTGGCGCCGCAACGTGTTGGCTTTTTCCAAGTTGTACACTACTCCAAATAACTTCTATAACTAGTTATAATAATTGTACTAACTATAAAAGATAGTTTGTAAGATAGATAAGTTAATCTAGAATTATGGACAATAACCAGAGATATAACTTGAGAAAGAACATTGAGCCTACATTTAAGGTGAGAGAGATACAAGGTTTGCCCGACATACAGGCGTCCCAGCGAAAAGAAGACGTGGTCGTGGAGCAAAATTTTAATTCTGAACACGAAACGATGGAAGGGTCGCGGATTCCAGAAAAAACACACCGCCGGATGGAAGACGTGATATCAGGGGAACGCGTTGAGACAACGGAAATAGGCGAAATTTTTTCGAATGATGACATGTCGGTAACATCTAACTCTAGGGCAAGTCCTGTCAGCGATGATATCGAGTACCATCCTAGGACAGATTTTATCATGGAATCAGCAACTGTAAAAACGTTACAATTAGAAACTCAACCCCCATGGTTGAAGATAATATTACAACGTTTTGATGAAAACAAAGAAAATCAAAAAATTATCGTGGCAGATGTGAAAAAACACTTAAACTCGGTCCAGGATGAATTGAAGACTAGAATGAACAAATTGGAGGAAGATTTACAGAAGAAATTGGATATGCAAAGGGAAACTAGTCGCAAGGAGTGGAGAAGCGAACTTCAGACTCAGAAAGAGGAGATTCAAATGGATCTGACCTGCCAAGAAGAGATAGTGAAAACGGAAAATGAACAGATGACCAATCAGAGGTGCCAGGAATTAGAGGGAAGACTAGAGAATAAAATTGAGAAAGAAAGGAATGTCATGGCAGAGCAAAAGAAACAATTGGAGTCATTAGAACTGAACGTCCAAGGTCACAACAACAAAATTAAAGCTATTGAAAAAGATTTACTGGAAAAACAACATAATTACCAGCACCAAATATTTGTTAGCTGTAGTGGTCCGACTACTGGAATAGGAGAAAACCAAATATCTAAATTCTATGACAGGGAATATAACCCAATGAAATACTTTGAGAAAATTTATAAATTTTATATAAGAAAAGTTCATAAATCTGTGATAACAGAAAAATGGGAACGTACCCTAATTAAATTTTATCATTTGTATTTAAGTGAAAATGGTTGGATGTTGGAAAAGACAGGTTACAAAAAATCTAAAATGGCTGTTAAACTGTGTCTCTTAAAAATGCTATTGGATTCTCAGTTTGATCTCAATTCCAAATTAAAGTCTGATATCAACAAGTTGACAGAGGAAGAACTTCGTCTGGAACCTCTAGGTAAAGATAAAGAAGAACAACTATATTGGTGTCAGTTTGATCCTGCTATTAATATTTGTGTTTATAAGGAGAATACGGAGGAGGAGTTATGGAATCTTATTGCTAAAGTCCGTGAAAGATTAATTTCATTAATATCACAACTGTCATCAGATGAAGAATTAATTGATGTAATTTCTACAAATAAGGACAGTAGTAGTCAAAAATTTAAAACACCAATAACTGATACAGGACAACAAGTAGTCATAATGTATCTGATAATGATATTAATACCGATATTTCAAGTTAAATAAATCAGCCGATAAAAAAAAAAAAAAAAAAATGATTGCTAAATTTTTTTATTAAATAAATTATATATTTTTATTGTTAATTTTGTTTTGTTCCATAAAAATATTTAAGTAAACATTTTTAAGGAAAGTTACCAGGAGATATTATAACAATTCAAAATATATATAATTTAAATTTCTTAAGTTTATTTATTAAAATATATATTAAAAAATTAGATATAAGTTATATGGAGTTTATTCAAAGATTTTATTTATTCAAAATTATTTCATTATTTAAATATATTAATTATTCATCTAAATTAATTCACTAATATATATATATATATATATATATACAAACATATACATATACAAGTACAAAAAAAATCTAATAGGCCAGTGAATAAATAACATATGAGTGAAACAACAGTAAACCAGGTGATTAAAAACAACAGTGAAAAAAAGAAAAAAGAAAATTATTCAGTTAGTCTGGAGAATTTAATAAGTACAGTTGATATATATAGATATAGTGTGTTAAATGAAAATAAGAAGATGGAAGTATTAATTGGAATGGAATTTTAAAGTGGTTATTGAAGGAAAACAGAAGAAAAAGGTAAAAAACATTGTTATAAACAATTACCAAAAAGTGGGATTATATTAAAAAAAAAACATTGAAGTAAAGGGTGAGACTTGTGATTATTGTTTAAATATATTTTTTTTCTTTTTGATTGAGTGAATGATGAGTGGACTCGAACCATAGATTAAATTTGTTTTATATATATATATATATATATATATATATATATATATAATATATATACATATTTTTTCATTCATTAAGGCATTCAACGTTTTATTGATTGATTTTTTTTTTTGTGTTTTGTTTGATTTGTCATTTTTTTTTATTCATATTAACATTTGGAAGAAGCCGGCACTGACCTGGAACCCCGAGAAAGACAATAACAATTGAAACAAAAATATATATATGTATAATTGTAGAAACATTACAAATTGTTAAAGTAACATAATTAAAATAAAAAGTTGTATTACAACATGTATGAACAAACCAACCCTTACCATTAACTCATGAATAAATAGTGATTATCTATATAGCCATTTGAATTTTCCTAGCTTTTACATTTAAACATAACTTCAGAAAATACCTATATCCGGCTCTAGAAGACAAAATGTTTCGGCCAATGCCGAGATTACAAAAACTGATTAACAAGAATAAAACCAGATTGTACGAGAGAGAGAAATAACGTGAACATAATCACCACTTGCGTTAGTAGTGAATTAAAAATGGATTTTGACAATCTTGATCATCACTATTAACTAGAAAGAACTGAAACAACAATCTTTATAGAATAACAATTAAAAAAAACATAAAGTTCTTAATCCTAAAAGTTTACTCATCTGTCCTATACACTAATTTTTGCCCTACGGTGTCCGACACCATTGTTTAGTTAATGAAATCAAATATTTCTTCCTACGTAACAGCCGAAATGAATTGTAAGTTAAACCATTTAACACGAATATTGCTTCAGTTTTGTTGAAGTAATATTGTAAAGTAAAAATGAAAATTATGGTAACAGAGCATAAGTGAACACTATTCAACCTTGACATTGTGATTGACTTCTGCAGGTCAGCTGTTTGCCCGTTATCGGTTTCTCCCACCAGGTGGCAGCACAAGTACTAAATATCTACATCTAATTAAGATAAACTAAACATGAGGGGAAAAACGTAGGGTTCTTGTTAAGTATTATCATAAGATATTTGACATTTGTTTTGCATAGTTCGATGAATCAGTTTAGGAAACGTGATTTCAACGTGCCTTCCTCACACATTTGTTTACCCTCGCCATTCGATATCCAGTACTTGAACTCATTCCCTTTTCACTGAATGTTTATTTTGCCAGGCTGCTATGAATACTGTATTTACGATTCAGGTTTATTACAAATTTAAAAAGCTAATAAATTTGTATATACTAAGGGAAAGAGCATCGCTACAATCCGTTTCTTCAGTTTTGAGGGGGAAAACTGTCTTCGCTAACTAAAAAAACTGTCATAAGGCTTTACAAAATTGTAATTTTACGAAATCTACTTTACCGATTTCGTTCAAATTTTAGTGAAATAATAATTTCACAATCACGTGTTCAACATCTCAAGTGAAAAGTATTGCTGTGAAGGAATAATACGGACATATATTTTTAGGAAATAAATATTGATTGATATAATTTAAAAGTTTATTTTAATTAAATACGGTTTTTGCTGAGGACATATTTGTGCAACAAGGAAATAAAGTTTAAGTACTTATTTATGTTTATTGTAAAAATATTTGGCAAGGACTGCGTCCGATATTTATTTTCATCATTTGATCAAAAACCTCAGTACCGAAATTTTTTTATCACTTAGTTTGAGTTCGTTTTTATTTGGTTTTAGGACGGGTGAAACCAATTTGCAATGTTTTGTTACATGCATTATATGTTTTTATGCTTGTGTGTTTATTGTTAAATGTAGGCTAATATTAAAATATATTAAAAATATATTATTAGTTATAAGTGAATGGTAAGATCTAGATTCTTTATTTAACTTTAGCGAATTTTTATCAATTATTGTATGTAATCTGACGATACATAAAAGTTCTTTATGTAATATTTGTAACGCATGAATTCAATATTTGTGAGGTTTGAAAGAAAATTAATGATCTATTTTAAGTTTTATGACGTTTTAATTCACCAAGAGGACGATGTTCACCGGGAGAATGAATTTTGCGAGATCATTATGAATAAATGCATATAATGTGAAAAACTTTTGTAGATCTATTTTGTTTTCTGATGATGTGAGTTCTCTTTCTCAATGGGAATTTAAATCTGCATAATATGCGTATTTGATCTCAAGCAAGAAAACCCACGATAGATTGCTGAGGCACACACGCAGCATCCCGAATATGCTACTGTTTAGACGGGGCCGATTGTTACAAATATTGTACGCCATACTTTATTGAATGCAATTTAAATGCTGTGATATGTGAAAATATGATTGAGATCAAAATAATACCAGCTGTAAGAGAGTAAGTAGGACCTCAACTTAAAAACACACGGTTTCAGGAGGATGGGGTTTCTTCTCTTTATGGGGTACATCATAGGTTGCTACTAGATAACATCTTTCCTCTAAGGTGGATTGGAAGTAAACGCAGCACTGAGTGGCCTGCCGTATCTTCAGATTTATAGTTCCTAGATACGTTTTTGAGGAATCCTTAAAAACAGTGTCTACAAAACGAAACAGCGAATTGTCGAGGGGGCAGAAAACATTACTGAAGATATGATTTACAATGTCATGAGTGCCTATTACTATCGACTGGGACAATCCCAGGGTGAACAAGTGTAGTACTTGCAGGATTAACTCTAAAAACCAAAAAATAAATAAGTTCTGCATATTTCTTCCACTATATACTTTAGCTGAAGATTTATGGTATTTATATTCCGATAGTTTGGTACATTTAAGTGAAATTGATACCGAACAATGCAACCGTTTAAATTGAATATCCCTCATAACACAGAATCATGACTTTTTTCTATTAAAATTCGAACTTATATTGTGTTTTGAGTTATTAGAGATTTATTTTTATTAAGTGTCTCTAAAAAAGGTTTAATAATAAGTAAAAAGTTTATTATGACTACATTAAAAAATAATTCGAAAAAATATATTTTTATAAATATTTTACACACCCTGTACTTTTAACAAATGTTTTGGCACACTCTGTAGATAAAGAATAATGGTAATTTTCAAACTCCGTTTGTTCCGTTGTCCTACCTCTATAACAATCAAATGTATAACGCCATTCCCGAAATTTTGGGACACGGTATAATTGTGTTAATGAAATCAAAACAATTCATAGAACTGACTGTAGTGAATATTTAAGACACAGAAGGCATAAAGTGATGTTTGTGGTACATCTGCGTCCTGATAAAGGCGCCAGCTCTGTCCTCGAACTAAATAAGGTACTCTTTATGTAGTTTGGAGCTAAGACTTATACGCAACACCAATAAATTCCACGAAATGTTTTAGGATCCAAAACTCCACAGACCTGATCATATGAATGCCAACCCACCTTGAACAAATGTGTTCCTCTTTTCCTCCAACCATTAACATCCTTTATGTCTACCCCTAACACCGCCATTTCCGTCTTTCTCTCCTTCCTCCCGAATACTGGCAAATACGTTAATAGTAATGAACAGTAGATTACCATTAGATTGGAATGTCCATGGAATTAAAAAATGGCTTTATGGAAGGGAATCCTAGAAAATGTAAAAGTATTAAATTGCTTAAGGAAGTGTTTTATTAAAATTGCCACACCTACAAAACATATAGGATGGGGGTGGTGCGGCAGTAATAACACATAATCATATAAAACATTTAGAAATTTTGTTGACCACACTATTAGGAATGTAAGCTACGGCTATTTATGTTTGAGCTAAACGACAGCCACACTATACTCATTTCAACGTACTATCCCCGGGTTATATATATATAACAGTGATTTATAAATAATGCTCTGTTACCCCCGAGGACTCACATGCAGTCACTTGGTTTGAAAACATACATACTCGAGAGGTGACATACATTCTCATTAATCGAATAATTAAACAATGCTATACTACTGACTCCCACTGAATAATCAAACCATAGCTCTCGCAACACAGAAGGCATCCTTGATTGTGACTAAGGGAATGACAGTGTTACCGCAGCTGTGAGTTGACTTAACAGGAGATTCTGACATCACAGCACATTGACCCTGCCGTTTCTAAAGTTACGGCGGCCATAAAAGAAAATCACAGTCCCGATTAAACGTCTGCCCAAGAACCAACCATGTGTTCATGCCACAACACATATATGTGGTAATGAGCGCCGCAATAAGTTAAGAAGGGGACTACAGCAGGAAAAGAAGTAAGTACAGACGAATTAAAGTAGATATTTCTCAATTTCGAGCAGAATGCTTTGAAGCGTAATTGGCCATTCTAAATACCGCCGAGAAAACCTTATTTACACTTGTAAAATATTTTACATGTGAAGGTACGTATTATACCGCACTAATAGGTCCTAATGAACAGGTAGAGGACCCGACAGTTAAAGGAATGAATACAATGACTGATAAATAAAAATAGTTCACTATGGTGTCAAGAACTTATTCAACGAAAACACTTGGTCGGAAATCAATCACAATTCAACTACGGAGAGCAACTTTCAGCACAGATTTAATGTGAATGTATGTGTAGCTTAAAATAGACTCACCAGATCAGATCATTTATATGCCTAGATAATTAGATACTGTAGTTTACATACAATTTCTTCAACAATTCGTCATAACTCCTGGAAAAATTTCCTATTGCTTTGATATGCCGAACGTACTTCACGCACTATCACGCTCCTCCGCATTTATCACGACCCGTTTCTCCAAGAAATTGTTATTGTGAACAGTGGATCGTGCCTTAGAGGTCCATACTCCCAGACGCCATGTTCACTGAATCTAACTCCAATATATTATTGTGTATGGGAATGGATGAAAAGTATTATGTATGACAAAAATGTGACCTCCTGTAAGGAATTAATTACCTGAAATACAGATTTTGCTGCGCAAGTAAAAAAAAAATCCAGCAAAACTAAACAGAGCAATCCATAAGTGTGAAGAGATAAGGTAATTAAGCTCATGGACTCATTTAAAAATATATATTGCAAATAATGTTATTCTGCAATTTCTTTTCGCATTAATATTGCGTTTTACGTCATGGATTAATTATTCTATAACTGTTAATTTTATTAGCAGCATTTAGATCAATTTAATCAGAAATAAATCCTCTACAAGTTTTATTTCAAACTGTATTCCATTTATTATATTTGAATAAATTTATTCTACGCCAAACTTGAAAATAGGATATTTATTTAAATAGGCTTATTTTATTCATAAAGCGTAAAATGAAAAGATTTCGATAAAAAAAGTTAAGAATCAAAATATACTAAGTTTTAGCAATTCCTTAAGTTTTGTAAGGTATTAACAATAATAATATATTAATTTTTTATCGATAACTAGAAGAAAATTTATTAAATTTAGATTTCATTAAAATAAGATAATTTTTAGTTATTTGTAAATCGTTTTAAAAAATATTGGTTTTCAAGAAACGTTAAAAATTGTGAACGGCCGCCATTTTGATATTACAATAAATTATATCTTTTTTATTTACATATGTAAATCATTACATTGCAAGTGTGTATACAAAATTAAACCCCATATTTTATCTTTAACTATAATTATATAAAAGAAAATAGGCCTAATGGATAGCCGAAAAGGAGATATTTACACTGTCAGTAGAGTTTGTGTGATGATGAAATATTTATCAATAAGTCATTGAAACGTCCTCCTCTATTTGTATTTGCACAAATAAAGGTTTTGTGAGGAAATTTTTTGAAATCTATTTAGTTATAATCCTTTTCAATTTATTATTAAATATTATGCGAGTTTTATTAATTGGTTTTAGGAGCACTTAACCTCGCATTTATTTTCATAATATTATTTATTGAAAGCATAAATCAATATCACTGTTTTAAGATTTAGACCAACAAGAATTTTACGCAGAATGCATTAAGTACCATCAGAGCGTGAATGATAAAAGTGCCATGATGGGTACTTTAGATGTCTATTTCTTAAATCCTCCATAAAGCTTTATATTTTTGTCTTGCTGTCATCCCTTTAAAGAGAAAACAAAATAAAATATTTGACACTGCGTCAACTCATCCATTTATTTTGTGGACAGAAAGTGTCAAATCATAATCCACAATGTGTTAGATATATGTCGATATTAATATGTCATTATTAACACCAAATTCACTAACAAATACAAAACTTGTTGGTTTCGCCGTTATATGGATAACTTGTCGTCTTAAAAGGCGTCTATAGAAAATAGTTTAAAATAGCTGAATTAGTATGGATATTAAAGGGACACCGTCCTTGGTTATGTGGTTAACGATCCTTACGTAACTAAAATCGAGTATAATATGACACCATAGGACAATACTGAACAATATGTTTAATATTAACAGTGGTATCGTGTACTTAATAGTACTGAATACTAAATAAATGTAATATGGGGATAACCGCGATACTTATTAGTTATTTGCACACAGTAGTGCACATTGTCTTTAACTATCTCTTTCCTATGGGGATAAAATAACTCTAATTAATTCACATTTTCTGTGTATTTCTTACGTGCATTTTAGTTAAAATTATTGTGTTTTGCCTTAGATTTATTACTCTTGTTCTTCTTTCTTTGAATCTAGCTTTGGCTTTAATATTAAGTGATTTATTTTTATTTCAATTGTTTTATATTTCATTAATTCTGTGAAATTTGTATTCTTAAATAAATCTTTATTTTAAGCCCTCCCCAATCAAACTAAATTGTAATATCCCAAACACAAATAGAAATGTATAACGGACCCATCGGAATAATCAAAGCCCAAAGTAGAAAGCACTATTCTTCACTATTTTCGTGAAGTAGTTTTCAGTAAAAAATTTAAAGTAAATTGTAAATAATGTCCCTTCCTAAATATTTTCTAAATCTTCTCACCATCTTAGTTTGGTGGTTTGCAGTAATTTTAGTATATTCTAACTTTTTGCCAACTAGTCCTGAACCTAATATATTTTTACATCACAATTAGCACTTTGACTGTGGAAATTAACATTAACATTTCACTATAATTTGAATAAAATTGGAAGAATTTCAAATTAAAACTATTATAACCGCCAATACGAGATTTATTTTGGTTTCTCAAAGATAATTCAAGAACAGACTTTTTAGACTTGTGGCGAAAAATAAATATTTTTTGTCACTTAAAGCCTACGTATAAGAAATATTATTTGCATATTCCGAATAAAAGAGTAATGTTGTAATTTCCTTATGACAGTTACTCCAGAATTTTGCGTTATATATACATCAAAAAACAGAGATATAAATAAAATTAAGTAGAAATTAAAATACTTTTTATCTCGGTTTAATTCAACTTTTCCCAATATAATAAATTATCAATATTTAAATAATGTTACAAAAACTGAGGTAACAGTTTAATCAGCTAATCAGTTTAATAAAAATTAATAAAATAGTGATCAATTGTTGTTTTACACCCAAAACACCTCAATAAAAACATTTGACCCTTAAAATCTCAATATTTTAAAATTATGGTCTTCATTTTCTATTGTATACAGTGCGTGAAGTAGTTGCCCAAATAGGTAAAACATAATTCATATCTAATCTGGATATTTGGTTAAGGGTTTTACACATTTTTTAAACTTTAATATATTTCTTTTTAATTTATGTGTATAATATTGTCTTAAACTGTAAATATTACAATATACACAAAAAACCACCACTACATTGGTTGATGCATTATGTATACTGTATATTCCTTGAAATATGATATTATCCTTTATTTACGGATAGTACATTTTGACAAAAAATATCTTTCTTAATTCTATAATAAAGATAGATTAAATATCTGAATTATTATGACGATAAATTCATTACGAATAATTATGAAAATGAAGCATAGAACAATTTGTTATTTAAATGTTAATCATTGTGGCTTTGAATGCAAGGGTAATTAGCTTATACAACCCCTATATAAGCCCATTGTATTAACTAATTTAAAATACTTCATGCGTAATAAATTCCATCAAAAAGTTTTCAACAACAATTTTCTACGTCATTAGATTTAGGTATTCTTTCAAATTGCTATAGCTTTTCCTCCTTTAAACAAGGAAGGTCAGCTAACTTTTTGACAACTGGAATATTTACATTAAACATAATTTAATATATAAACATATGTAAATTTAATTTACATATGAAAATAATCGTAATAATTATACATACTTATCCCCAACAAGTTATACACACTTTTATAAAATATTTACATTTACAACCTAGTTGCCATTATGTTGGAAATCGTTTTTTTCTTCCATAATGGAATGCAATTGTAATCATTTTAGTTAATTATCGAATTTGTTTACTAAAACAAAAACGGCAATTTTTGTTTTATTTTCTTAGAAATACGTGTACTTCGGATGTTAAGGGTATGATTTATTTTTCTTTGGTTCAAAGTAGGATAGAGTATGGTTTATATAGTTGGGGGAACTTACATTAGTAATCTAACACCTGTCATAATTATTCAGAAACAATTTTGTCCGGATGTTCCTATACAAAAGTAGGTTGGAACATCCAAAGCCATTATTCCTTTCTTTACCAATATTAACTTTAAGATACTTGTACATTTACAAAGTACTTAAGTTATTTTTTATAAAAAGTGGAAACAGGCAGCAGATTTTTTATAAGGTCTGATGGGATGAGTGTACTGGTTATGAAGTGCAGGAAATTTTGCAGTGCTAAAACATTTTAAAACTTACTTTATGAAGACTTTTTATTTCCTCGGGCCAAAATTATTTAATGTCCTGCCTGGCCACATCAAATATGGAAGTTCAATTTCTTTTTCTTTTTTTTTACGAACATTTATAAATTTTCTCTTTTAACGGGAAGAGGCTGAACATTTGTTTAATGTATATAATTCATAGATATAGTATTGAATAGTATTGAATATTGAATAGTATAGTGAAACTTATGTATTATTTCTCTTACAGATGATTTAGAATATGTGTCAATTTGTTTTGATTTGGCTTTTTACTTTTATCTCTCTTGATGATAAGAACATGTGATTGTATGTTGTTAATATTTGTGAAGAATGCTCTCCGATAATTTTCTGGGAAAATTAAAGAAAACTCTTTGTAAATTACAAATTTTGTTTTAGGAGCTATATATATCGTTAGGTTAATTTTCTCTTACTTCTGTGATATAAGTGATTCTGTGATATTTTGAAAAATGTACAAGTAGCTATCCCCAAAGCGGGCTATGCCTTTAGGGGAGCCGGGTATTTTTCTTTTGTTTTTCTCTACGATAGTAATGTGGAGTTTTCTTTGAACTGTATTATATTTTTTATTCAAGTAAATGTTTGTTATCCTTTTAATTTAGATAAGCATATGTTATAGTTATAAGCTATGTATATTAGTTTTATGTATAGGTGTGTAAGTATGATTAGCCGTATGTGTATATATTTAAGAATATAGTACAGGTCAGTGTACACTTAATGTCAATAGTAGATTTTTAATTTTTTTTTGTTTCTTTTTTTTATCTGTTTTATCTCTCGCTGATTACTATTGTAAAATAGCTGTAATAGATGTGTTAGTATTTTGTATCTGTATTGTTTCTATAGGGAATAAAATAAAATAAGTATATTTTTAAAAACAACTCATACTGACTTGTTTACAATTAATACTCAATATAAGGGAAATTTATCACCCTTTTTCCTTGTTCGGGTTTGTTCTTTTACATACCTTGTGTGAGAACTAAAATGCTAGTTTTTAATTTTGTTATTTTATTTTGTCTTAATTTCTTCTATATTATACGACTTACCTGTTAAATACACTTTCATCACAGACTGTGTGGTCTAATTAAATATCTTGAGAGTAGTGCTTGCTTTCTTGTGAAAAGTAGACAATTTATATATTTAAACTATCTTTACCTCTATTGACAATCAAATATATATATATATATATATATATATATATATATATATATATATATATATATTTATATATATATAACATTGTTTATTAAATTCGTGGTGGTCGCACGACTTAGTATTTGGAGTAGTACATAGTTCAATCAATTCTTATCTTTCCAATCGTACCCGGTTAGTTATGAGTCAGAAGTCAATCTAAGATAAATTTAAATTGGCTGGTCGATATGTAGTATTAACTGAAACAGATATTCAATAGCAATATATTTACTAATTTTTGTATGCCTAATAAATGTAGGATGTACTAGGACCTATTCAAAATTCTATATTAATGTAAAATATAATGTATAATGTTAAATGTAGGGTTAGTTCGATTATCTTGTTTCAGCTATATGTGAAATCTTAAGTAGTTAAACTGACACGAGACGCGTACTATTGCCTTGGCAGTGTAAAATAATAAGCCACGCCCCGTTCAGTTTGTATAAATTTGAGGTTCGGCGCAATGTTAGATTCAGTTATAGTTTGATTGGTGTAGCTCGTGTATAACTGAATAGGACGACCTTGTCGTTGAAACGCTTAGTCTGATACTTAGGCGTATTTTTTGGGAGAATTGTGTTCTGTGTGTTTGTTATACTGTACTAGATTGAGAACTAAATTCAAGCATCTTTAAAGACTATAGGCATGCTAAAATATACTCTAACTTTTTGGTCCTTGACAATATATATTAATAATACGTATAACTACAGCAGCCTCAGACTAGGATTGTGTCTGGTGTAACGGACGTGTCCTCCCTTCTACTTGCTTCCCCAGCCTGACTTGACGGTACAACCCATACCAAGAAAACTATGTACACAAATTACTGCTTAGCTACATTAAATTCATTTAATTCTACTTAGCTTTAGTTGTGTCCTAAAGTTACAACTTCGTGACAGACTTTTGTAAACGTTTTATTCTTATTTACACAAATAAAAGAAACGAAAGTAGGGTACGCGTTTACACAGAAGCATTTGAGGTCTATATATTTTTATTGGTGTTGTACCGGTGAAAATAAACGCAACAAAGTGTGCGGTCACCTCTTTTCCTCTCCACCCCAGACACATTCCTACCTTGAGGATACTGTAAATATTGTTACAACAACCTCACAGAAGTTTATGGTTAACAGGAGAGGAGAAAAAAAAGCCTTTACAATTTACAATTGCTTAATTATTTATTTCAATGTTTTTTTATAAGATAAAAACAAAAGCTACTTTGTCGTTATTAATGTCATAAGAAAATCAGTTTCAAAACTAGGATATTTAACTACTATTACAATATGAACATCTTACGTTTTAGCATATTGAAGAAAGATGAATTTAGGTGAGTATACTATATATACTATGAGAAATTCTACAAACAAATAATCCCAAATTTTAGTAAAATAAGATAGAGAAAATAAACTGTAATTGGTGGTAGCAAGACATTGAAGTATATTTACAGTAATTACTAACAGTTAAATTTTTGTTATTGCAAAACATGTTCCTATGTTAAACCAATTATCTAACTTAGCAGTATAGGGATATGAAGGACAATTGTAAATGTTAACCTATGTTTTTTGAATATTATTCAAAAAACATAGGTTAACATTTACAATTGTCCTTCATATCCCTATACTGCTAAGTTAGATAATTGGTTTAACATAGGAACATGTTTTGCAATAACAAAAATTTAACTGTTAGTAATTACTGTAAATATACTTCAATTTTGTAAAAGTATGGGCAAAATATATTCATTTTAAATAAATTTACAATAATCCTATGACCCCTTCTTCTATGTGAATCACATGCAAAGGAAATATTATTAATAATTATGAGGATATATTTCATTTATATTATAATTCATTAATTGATAATTTAATGTTTTAAGCATAAACGTAGAAATGAAATTTCTTTAGAGACATTCTGTTCACTGATATTGTCTCGATATTTGGTTACTTTTTATCCAATGTTTTAGAGGACATATTTAGATATAACAGGCTTAATAAGACTAACATAAGGCATAAAACTGCTGCACCAAGACTCGTTGATGATCACTTCAACTCATATATCCAAAAAAATATTATAACTAAGAAATGTGAAGAATATTGTTAGTCATAGGTTTATGTTCGATGTGTATATTCGTCCAAAAAGAAAAAAAATCCAAATACTGTACTACAACGTAATCATTATCCTCTATTTGAAAGGAATTGATATTATAGTATTATATCTAATAAAATAATGCCAATTGAGCGCAACGATGTTTTACATTTATTTTGTATGACTTTAAATTAGATTTGTTATTATTATTACACATAAGATATGGTGTAATTACTTATTATCTTATTATTTAATTTTTAATTTAACTTAATAGTATTTAGTTTGGAACTGTACGGTGCAAAACCCAATATTCAAATTTCGACATGGAAATGAATACAGATGTATTTATCTTATAACTCCACAACTAATATTATCTTTATTGGAACCTTTTGACTTCCGAAGGGAAATCACGCACAGAGTCAAATGGAAACTTATGCGACTTCATGGGATAAAAGTCGGACAACGTATTGTTTTAGTATAAACGTATAAATTGTTAATCATCCTAAGCCAATAATACAACAGTGTTTTATAAATATATAACTGTATAGCTAAGAGAAACTTAGTCACTTATTTTAAACTTATTTCGGCAAGTAATACATTTAAAGCTCTCCCCCAGTAATACGAGTACAATAATTCCTTAGTTACTATTATTGTAAATAAACTCAATCAAACTTCAATATAAAACAGGCCAATAAAATCAGAAGTAGCATGCCTACGATAAAAATATAGCTAATCATAAATCATCCAGTTAACCAAACATTATTACTTTATCAAAACAAATAATGAAACATAAAATAAAATCAATAACCCTACTAAAAACCAAGTGTAGAATTGTCCTTTAAAAAAAAATATTTATAAATAAAAAAAAAATAATAATAAATAAAAAAAAAAAAAAAAAAAACAGAAATCACACAACTTATAATAAGAATTAAATACATTTTTTTCCCTGTAGACAGATTTTACATATGTATATATATATATATATATATATATATATATATATATATATATATATGTTTTTAATCGAAGTTTTGTTTTTTGAGAAAATTTGATTTTAATTTTATTTATTTATTTAAATTTCTCATCAAATTAAAATTATATTTCTTTAGTCGTAAATGTTTAATATTTTATCATAATGATTTTCTTCTACCAATTTTCACTCCAAATGAATTATAAAAATAGAAAACGAAACTCAGGATTTTAGGAAAAGTTTATCAGGTAAATTTTATGGTGATTTGTCAAACCTTGTGTAAGTATCGTGGTAGGTCTGGGCAGCATAAGATGTCCTGGTTTCTGATGTATGAATGTCCTCAGGTTTCCAAACGTCTTTCCCTAGCATCATAGCTCCTGAAGTCGTTCACTCGCGTTTAAAATTTGTCCAGTGTTAAATATGTATTTACTTTTTGGAGCTTCAACAGTCTGTTTGTGAACATATAAATTATATGTGAAGGCGGTTACGTTTACAAAAACTGTTCTTCTGAAATACAATATTGTTTGAAATTAACTTTTCTTATTTATAAGCCGACAGAAAAAAAATCTCTGTATCACCACTTTATTTCTTAAAATTTTCTAAGTTAAATTACTATTTAGATGACAATAAATATATTTTAATATTTAAGATACATTATTTTGTATAATAAGTCATATCGAAAAACTGTAAGCATTTTCCCAATCGTTAGAAGATACGAGTTACTAGAATTACCAAAGTCTGACTTCCCTGGTCAGGTCTCCATTGTCTAACAGGGAATGGTCGTAGTAACCTTCATGCATGTTATATGGGGGTTTGGGTTGATTCTACGTGTCCACTGGGTTATTCTCTATCTCCTCGAAATAGAATAATTTCCGTACCCTATTTGGTTCGCGTATAACAGACTTGCGTGTTTTATAACTAGCAAATATATATATCCATCAGCATTAAAGAATCAGAGCACGTAGAACCTCAATGACCGCGGCGGATTCATCCTTCATGGTTTTACCTCTCCTAGAGATGACTTTTTCCACACGTATATATTGCTAGTAATGCATGTGATATTTTCTGTGTTCAGTGTCACAGAAGTTTTGACATTTATTTTATTAACGAAAGATTTTTGTTTTAGGAAATTGATAAATGAAAAAAAAAATCTTTAATTTTTGATATCTCTAGACCTGGATAGATTTAGGAATCGGGAAGGAAGGGGAAAAAAACTTTCCTACTTTTATTTTCATTAATTTTTTTCAATTATTCGCCAGATTTTATAAGTTGGTTGCGCATGTTTCAACCAGATTGATAAGATGAAATCTATACCACTGATAAGAATTTCATCTCTCAACTACCCCAAAAACATCATTCCAATGAGTCAGCTGAGCAGGTTTCACAGAATTGGATTTCACAGAAATTAGAATATTTACCAAAATTATTTGAATACAGTCAAACCGTTGCAATATATATATATATATACATATATATATATATATATATATATATATATATATATATATATATATACGTGTGTTTATGTATTTATAGTATATATTAAGTTGTCCCTCTCAATTCGTTGGTTTAAACAAGAAACCTAACTGTTTATTATATTATAAAATTTAATTAAATATGACTATAATACAACAGTTTGAAACAAATTAAACTCCAATATATGGGGAGGGATTCTTCTTTCTTCCGTTCTAACACCAAGTGTCTGTTGAAGTAACTGTTAAAGATGAAGATACAAGAACAAGGAGGTACAAATTCCGACTTGCTAACTGATAACTTATCCTATGAATGGCAGTTAAACTATGCTACTGTAACTTTGTCGTATGTTAGTAGGAATAATTATAAGTTACATTCATACATATACAGTATATAGACATATAGATATACATACATAAATACATATATAAATACATACATAAATACATTCATACATAAATACATTCATACATATATACATGTATACATAAATACAGATATCGACAAACATGTTAACAGACATGTATGAATAAGAATTAACCAAATTTTATTTTTCATTAAACAGATCATAATGTTTAAAACCTAATATATATATATATAGTCTAAAGGAAGGTAAAATAAAATTTTGAATAAGTGTATTTTCAATTACAGTCTATATTCTTGCCCAATAATATTGTTTTCGTTTCTTTTTCAACTCTACTACACACTACTATTTAAACTGAAGAATTAAAAAACCTATTAGTAATAACATTTACAAAAGATTTTTTATTTTTAAGACAAAACCCGAACAAAAAAGGTGCAATTTATGCTCACACTTATCTTACAAGTTTACATTAGGTATTGAAGAGCGAGTATATTGAAGTATATTGGTGAAACTATTCAAGTTTTAATTTTGTAAATTTGGTTAGGTTCCATGTACAAAATTTGTCTATGGTGTACACGTACCCTCTATATAAAACATCAGCTCTCGTTATGGAAATACAAAGGTAACAGCTGGGCACAGATCACGAACTGGGTCACATATTATTAACCCAATTCCCAAAAACTGTTTTTTTTTTTTTAAAAAGCACACAATTTGTTGCTTGAATTATGGATGTATCAATATATAAGGAACAAGAGAGCTTATCAATATTTATACAAAACAATATGTTTAACCTTTTAAAATCCAATTTTAATTGCATAATGACAGAGATACTGATGTGCTTTTACTCACTAAAACCGTGGTATTAAGAGACGCTGAATATTTCTAAAACGTCATTAGTCGTACACTATATTTTGCCTGAAACTCTATATTGTCTAAATGTTACTTATAAGTTATAAATGAACTCAATTTCCAAATAATGCTGGTTTTGGGAGTAAAAAATTATGTGTATGCAATGTAGTACAAACAATGAGTAACAAGTAAGGGAGTTTCTGAAATGCAATTATTTTAAGTTTTTTATTTTTATCAAAAAAGTGTCAAAAGCAGGCTAGAATTTGATTATGACGTCCAATATATTTAGAGTCAGATATTGGAGACCAATTTTTAAACCACGAGATTTTTTTCAGGCTACATTATTTACCCTATGATTTCATTTTGTCCAGAATTTTTTTAATGAGTTCTGTTTCATAACTTAAGATCCTGTTGTGTATTTGTGAAATAATAGAAATTTGTTCACCAGTTTTTCTCAAATAGTCTGCTTATTCGAATGTGTTTTCTCATTGATTCTTAAAATGACATGCATTTTTGATATGTTTTATTAAGTTTAAAATAAAAATAATTGTATAGTTTCTCAAGTATGGGTTTAATTAATTTTCATTTTAGAGTAAATAAAACGTATCAAAATGCATTAGTCATATTAAGAATCAATTGGAAAACAAATTCTTAGTAATTCACAAAATCACAAAGAGTCTGAAATTTATAAACAGAATGCATTAGACAAATTGTGAAATAAATCATTTTGGTTTTATTAGTTATTTTAGTATGAAACACAATAAACAAGATTTATGAATTCTATACGATACTTACATGTTACAATGTACTTCGTAATGGTTTCATTATAACTCATAAAATAACATTACAAAAATCTAATTGTAACACCTTCTGAGAGTTTTATTTTATAAATTATAACAAATGATATTTTTATTGTGTGAATGTTTCATTGAAATCCGTTTATGAACCATATAATAAGCTAGAAACTCATGTAACTTTAATCAAATTGGTGTGTTTGTGGTAAAATTTGTAATGCATTGTCGGTTTTGTTTTACACAGTTGATTATTAACCACACAAAATATTCCTGCATATTACCCGGTGTCTGGTCATTTACAGAGATTCATAAAATAATTAATTTTAATTTAATGTATTGTGTTTGTGTTTTAACATGAAAAATTACTATAGTTCCACGCTACATGTCGTTTATGATGTAGTTTACTTTTACATGCTTTCAAACCAAACAGAAAGTACAGAACGCAAAAAACTTCACATATGATGAAATAAATACTAAATATTGACTGAACATATTATTGAAACTAATTCAAAAATTTCAGACTTACTAACTTCATCACATTAAGTGAACATCGGATGACTCAATACTACCCAGTGACGTCATAATCGAATGCTCTTTTTTATGATCCATATCTCGTTGAATATGCTGCGCATTTCCGGACAAATGTTATTTAACGTCATTGGTAGTCTTATAAATTAAGTATTACTACTAACACTAGTACTAACGACACTAACAGTTCAATTATGACAAAAAATGGATTTTTCTATTTTAAAATAAAATTGTCTCTTCTGCTTTAATAATGTGTAGTATTTAGGACAGTATTGGCGCTGTTGTTTGGTAGAATAAAGTAACATTATCTCAACTAATGTGATTGAATTATTTATTTACTAAGAAAAGCAAACATTTTGCAGAATTTATATGTTAAGAAGATTTATTATTAAGTACCTGTACAGTTAGTTAGTTTTAGGGGTAGAAAGTAGAAATGTATTATGTTACAATAAATAAATATATATATATATATATATATATATATATATATAATTTATTAGACGCTTCTGTATCCACGGATGTATTTCGTAATGTAAAGTCACTTTTTGTTGAATACTTCACCAATCTTAACCTCGTCTCCCTACTCTACATGTTAAGGATTAAAAACTGTATTACATTACCTGGTGCATGTTAAATATTTTTTAATTATCCACAATCACCCTACAAGCCATAGGTTAAATTGAAATATTTATCTTGTTAATTTTTTCTTTGGGGAATTGAAAATATTTTCAACTCATCCTAAATCAGATGACGACACACCGACACGAATAGAGGAATTAGGTTCTTTGCACATGATTAACTAATAGTTTCTTGAAAACCATTAATTAATTTTACCATTTCACAGTGTATTACATTGTATATTTGTTTATTAAAGTTTTGTAGTCTCGGACGGTTTTCAAATATGTACTTTACATTTTTGTAGAATATATATTTAATATTAAAATATAACTTTTATACTAAAGTTCCAGATTAATTCAGTTAACATTTTAGGAGTGCATAGATAGATTGCAAGTTAAGTGTATTTTGTTCTGATGAAAAACTCAACAGTTTATTTAGACGAGTAATTTTTGTACAAGTGACATCATTGTAATGCATTATTTTCTTCAAGTATACAGTATACTAGTTTTTATCTTTGCCAAGTATACACCCCTAGGATTTATTTGACATGTAATTGTTGCTATATGTGACAGTAGAGTATAGTACATTACTTTGGTAAAGTTTAAAGTAGTTTAGAAATTAAAAAATAATCCTAGAATATATTTAGACACCCTCTTCAATATGTAGCAGTTATACGAATGTCTAAATATTTGAGTGTTTTGTTCGCCTCATTTTATTTTGTGGTAATAGACTCCGAGTAACAGCCTTACTGTATTTATAAAGTTGTTTACTTTTTGTGCAATTCCACTTTGTGGTTGAACTTCGCTAGTTTAACTGTACTTTGCTTGCCTAGTTAAAGTATGTAAAAAGGTGAAGGAAAATTCACCAGTACAAAACACGTTAAACATTTCTAATATGTTAAAACAGACTGAAAATGTTTGACAACTTCTTGTTTAAAACTTTTATTTTTGAGATTTTATAGGAATTAGTGAACAACAGATTAAAAGTCTCATTTGCGTAAACCTGGTGTTCAAATTTAGTAAGTTCTCCGACACCTATATATTTTCTTTATGAAGTTGATTTATGTTCGTTTTACACATCCACACTTTGGTTTCCTTTTGTTCTGTAATATGTAAAACGTTGTGAACACCATTTGATATCTCTCGTAAAAATCTCAATAAGCCAAATTTTGGCTTACAGTTATATTTTTAGTTACTATATTTTGAAAGCGAACGACTAAGTTAAATGGAATATCATCAAAATCAACAAGACAGACATACAAAGACAACATATGATTTCTTTATGTATCGTTATTTAAATTAAACATTAAGACAATTTTTTTTACGATTATAAGAAGTATGTATAGTTTTATGGATATAGTGAATTTTAACTAACAAATTTAAAATTACATTGGTGATATTATGTACATTTTGGATTCAAAAAACCACCTAAATTAAGAAAGTAAGGATTGCTACTGCCATTGTAATTTCTACTAAGAAAAACAACATTAAACGGGTAATAAACGTTATAATAGTGAGTGTTATACCCACTATGTAATCATGTAGTATACTATTTTTATCATAATTGATCGGTCCCAGGCCTTGATGTTCCAAACATTGTGGTTGATACTAAAAAATTGTTGTTTTAGTAATACTATAAATGTAGGAGACTATTATAATAATGGAAAATTGTACCGTCAATGCAAACATAATACTAATACCATAGTTACTGATATCGACAAAACAGCAACACTACTCTTTTTTGTTAAATACAGGTCAGTATATATCATTCAGTATATTCACATTAAACTTGGCATATAGTTACACTTATTAAAGTTTAGGGTTTATTTGAAAAGTAAACAAAGGATAGGATACACCAATTATCCTAAGATAAGGAAATATCATCAGTTTATCTGTATAATTAAACGTTCTTTACTCTTACTAATAATTATATTATAAACTTCTTACACTCATTTACGGGCAGTGAGATTGATTGAAACTGGATGTACAAAGAATTTAATATGTACTACAAAGGAAATATTGTTGTATGGGAACTGTATTTGACAAATTTGTAAAAAAAATAGAATAAATTTTAACATGTAAGGTATGTGTACAGTAGAAGCAAGCTTTGCTGTTTCGAATGAATTTGTGGAATTGGACTATGTCTTCAGTCTAACGATTCGCGAACCCGTTGAAACGGCGAGTTTCTGAGTTAGTCGTTTTGAAATAAAAAATCAGTATTTAATGAATTTTGAAAATATGAATTAAACGGTTTTAAGAATAAGTAATTATAGTACAAGTTGCACACAATTCATATCTAAGACATGATTTCATATTAATTGGCGTAATTAAAGTTAAAGAGAAAGTAAGAAAGGGAATTATTTTCAAAATTGGTCAAAATGCAAAAACTTATATTTTCATAAATTATATTGAAATCTAAGAAAATGTTATACTTGAAAAATTTGGGAATGATGATTTATTAAAAAAGTTAGCAGAAATGTGCTACTTATAAAAATATATAAAAGTTGGATAAAAGAAAATTTATATAAAGTAATAATTAATAAAAAGATATTAGGATATATTAAAGCAATGAAGATTTGAGTGAAAATTAAATCCACAATTAAATAAAAAATAAAAAATAAAAATAGTTTTCACATTTTATTTTTGGGGAAAGTGGAAAGAGATAAAGAATAAAAAAATCAGATTAATAAATATAAATAATTATAGAAAACAAAAGTAAATCTCAGGTCATAATATTAAAGGACATGTAGTAAAATTTCCAGTGAAAAAAAGAAGGCATAAAAAGTGTGAAAATCGACAGATAAGGATATTGGACAATTTTTACCAATCGGCTACGAAACATATAGGCCTACACGCAATTCTACGACATTATCGAGTTTCAGTGAATTAGGAACAAAGGTGCGAAAAGTAGGATTAGTAAATTACGCAAAAATACTATCAACGATATCAGAAGAATGGTAACACCTATCATTACAAATAGAGATCGTCAGGAAATCCACGGTCCATAAAAACAAAATGCAAGAATCAAAAAGTAAAAATTACAGAAAATTAGCAAGTTATACAAGTTTAAAATAAAACAAAAGGATTTCAGCCCAGTTTATGTTTAATTTTGCAGGAACTGAAAGCTCGGAAAACTCTGACATCGCGAGGGCGGAGCCATGAAGCCATGACAGCAACAGTTAAAATATAAACTTAATAATGAAAAAGTAATTTTAAAAGGGTTTAGAACAGAAACCCTCTTTTAACGCGGTAGCTGCTGAATTAAAAAGAAAAGCAACTTGTATTGTTATACATTAATATTTAAAATCATTATCTTTGAATAAGTACTGAAAAGTCAGAAACATAAAACCAATTAGCAAATAATAATTATGAAACATTTCCTAGCGTAATATTGTGGTTTGTTTGATGACCCAGAATCCTTAGTTTTGAGTTTTCTCTTATAAATGATATATTAATAACATTTCGAAAGAATAGTCACTAAATATAATAAATATATGATAGATAAACCCTAATAAAATGTTATAAACTAGTATTTCAAGTTTTTAAATGTTGAAAGTGTTATTGTTGTTTAACCTTATTAAAAATAACTTTAAAAAATGTGCCGTAATATCGTAATGATAAGTTATAGTTGTAATTTTTATAGATTCATAACTTTTTAATCGTTGCTACAAAACTGATATTACATTTTAAAGTACATGCTTTGATAAAAAATTTTTAATACTTGCAAGAAATTTTTTGAAAATGTTTTAATTATTATCCATATGTTAAAGGATTATAGTTTGTAATCATATATTTATTATGTAAGTTATAGTTTGATTGGTGTAGCTCGTGTATCACTGAAGAGGACGACCTTGTTGTTGAAACGCGTCTGATACTTAGGCGTATTTTTTGTGAGAATTGTGTTCTGTGTTTGTGATACTGCATATGTTAAATAGTAAATACATAGAAATATATATTATAAAACACAAGGAAATTATGTGTGAATATTTCAAAAATGTTATTTGTTTCTATAAGAAATAGTGAAGCACTAAGAATAGTTTTTATTATCAATATACTTGGCCTGTGTACTTGCTTGTACACACTGCTAATAGAAGAATTAACATTAAAAATTATTTTCTAGTAAAAAAATTTAAGCTTGAACTTGTATTACAATGTATTCACTTAGTATTACAAAAAAGTTTTGGTGTTCATTATTGTTTTTTATTGTTCTTCCAAATAGAGATTATTATTATGTAATAAACGAAAGTTATCATGAAAAAATCAATTTCCTCTACAAACTATTAAAACAAAGTTCTATGTTTCATTGGCACGATAGGAATTTTATCCGATGTAGAGAAGCAAGTTTAGATTTTGTATTTCAGACTGCAAAACCCTTTGCACAGATTAAGGAAATAGTTTTTGTTAAAATAGTCAACAAAATTGCTACTATTTATTGCTACTACTTCCAATATATTGTTTAGGAAGAACATATATTTATAGAATCAAACTCTATTTAGGTTTCATAACCAACGTATTATGTTTATTGGTTCGTATTTTGAAAGAAAAAAAACACTCTAGGAGCATTAATGCCTCTTCAAAAGAACACGAAAGTAGTAGGTGAGTGGGATTTTAAAGATTAAGGTTAGAGCACAACTTTCCATTTAGAATCCATTGAATTGGATATTTTCAATATTGGCATTTAGTTCATGTTATTTATCACATCCATAAGAAGAAGTGTATTAAATTTTAGTGAATGTTTGTATATGCATTTACTTTATTTTCTTATTACGATTGCAGTAATATACGCGGAGATATGTTTTCTCTTACTTTTTATAATTTATAACTTATTACAGAATTTCAAGTCTTTCATGTAAGTTAGGTTGCTTCTACCACTTATTTATTTTGTTACTTTTGCACAGTATTCTCTAGTGCCTTTATACACGTTAATAAGATGTTTAAGAAAGCATAGGCCTATATTTAATCTCATCTGAAAACGCAACAAATTAATTCTATGTATATTCCAGAGAAACATGTCTAGAAGACTTTTCCAATTTTATCTTCTTCAAAACTGTCTTTTACATTTATTTACTTATTTTATAATTTAATAATATGTTATAAGCAAGATATATTAAGATTAAAGTTTTAGGACGACGACCTTGATCTATTTTGAGTTTCTACTTTGTTTGCCCTTTAGAGACCATTAAAATTTTCTAACATTTCAGCTAATGTTTTTCATTTCATCTTGTAAACATGGGATATTTTCCAACCAGTCAATAATAAATAAATTATAGTTTGGTTCAAATATAATGGTAAAGAGTGTTATATTTAAATAAAAATGTATTTTTTAAATTAGAAATAAACGAAAAGAAGGTGAATTTAAATAAACAATTTGGTGCGTTAGTGTGTTAAGAAAAAACATTCTGGTAGAAACGAGGGAAGTGCGATAATGCTCATACAATGTACTAACAAGGAAAGAGGAACGATCATAAGATGTTCCAAATAAGGTAATAAATAGTACAACTCTGATAAAAATGCTTGGAGCGGGAGGGAAGATTGCATTACTAGTTAGTTAAGTGTAAGTTGTCTCCTATAAGAGCTGGACGTAGAGGGTTATTTCAGTCAAAGAAAGACATGTACAATTTTTAATCAACATTTGATAAGTGACATGGACAATAGTTAGTTGAAAGGTATGTTGAAGTGTTTAATAAAGGTACACAACCTTAATAAGAGGAAAAGGTAAGTATAAGGAAGGATAAGATTCAGAATATCATATGGCTACAATAAATAATTTTTTAAATATTTCAAAGTATAAACCGACAGTTATTTTTCTTCTTTTTTATATATTTAATGGTGAAATCAATTTAAGAATGAATAATAATTTTTATTGGTGCATTATATTTAATTATTGGTTTACATTTACGTTATACAGAAAATTAGCTTTTCAACAAATTAAATCGTATTTACAAAAAATGAGTTGCTAAAATTACATATACATATATATATATATATATATATATATATATATATATATATATATGCGAAAAGATATTCCTCTAATAACGCCTAAAGTGTACGACTACAGGTAATTGAGAAGTAAGAAGTTATATTTATAAAATTTTAAGTTGCAATACAAATAAAAGAAAATGACACGGAAGTAATTTTCAATCTAACATTGATAGCATCAAAATTCAGAGCCCACAAATACTAATTTCTAATAATTATAGAGTAGCAATTACGAAAGAACTAGAAGCACCGAGGTCTTATATCATGTTGTATTGTATTAGCTCCCTCTCTTTTTTTGTTACCAATGTATGGTCTCATGAATAACTCTTGTAATATTCCGACCCTGATGATTTTAGATTATCGTAGTAGGGTGAGGGTCGGTAAGTTGATTTTGTGTTTTGTGGAACGAGAACCAGCGGTGGAAGAGGATAGGGCGTACCAGGATGTGTAAAAAAGTAATTATTCATTAGATGTAACAGAATAAATAGCCAGCGTAGTTTGATTTCCTGTCGTAATGCAACATATAGAAACCTGAGTTAGAAACAATGCATTATTGTTATAATTGTCAGATTTCAGTGTTAATATAAAAGAATGGAAACGGGTTAATATTTCAAAATGTAAGATTATAAAGAGATAGATAAAATTTCAGTTATTTAAGGCCATAAAGATCCAGATTTTGATGCGGTTGGTATTTTCCTCCGCCATCTTAAATGAACTTCATTTTTTAAATGGAAAGGTATTCGTGTGATACATGGTTTTAATGTAAAATTTAACAAGAAACTATGATTAAATACGTTTTTGAATATATAAATTTGTTTATATTTTATCGTCAGTCAAATGAGCAAGGAAGAAAAATTGTGGGACAAAATAATGAAAGAAAAAACGCATGGCATGTTATTATTAAAGCCTTGTATTACATGATTACCTTCCCATTAAAAGAATTAGTTTAATTCAAGATGGCGAATCCAAGATGGCGTACAATATTTCAAACTCACCATAAAGTGGTTCTTTTATGGCTGGAATAACTGGATTTAATTATATCTCAAAGACTAGCACATTTTGAAATATTATGCCGTTTCTTGATTTTTTTCAAAAACTCTGTGAATAATACTTAACGTTATCTAACATAATACGGTTGTGTTGATTATTGTAAGCACTAATCTAAATTATGTTTTGTTTTAATATAAAGCCCCACTTGATCTCGAGTTTCGGCTTCTGACTACACGTAATATCCCGACCCTGGAGATTTGTGGAGATTTGACAGATGCTGTTAGAAATGTAGTGTTCCGCGACTGATATTTTCAAAACTGTTAAGAGCACTACTCCCGCCATTAGTTAAAGTGGATATTTTCAGTATTGACGTTTAGTTATTATTATTTCTGACAATCATCTAATGTCGTGTATTAAATTTTACAGGTTGATTGTTTATGTACTTATTTACTTTTATTTTTAATGTTTTCCTATATGTATGCACCATTATTCTTGGATCAATTATTTTGATTATTCACTGATATTTTAATTTTAAACGCATCTGGTATTTTATATTAGATAAATTATTTGTTCCTACATATTTTGAGTTATTCTATGTTTATCTGTTTTATTATATATTCTAAGTATATTGGCAAACATCTTTTTTGCAAGTTAAGCTCGTTATGGCAAGTTTTTTGTTTTGTTACATTTCTATAATATACACTACTGTCTTTAAGTAAGTTAATGAATTATAAAAGCGAAAATTTAGTCTTAGTTGTTAAATAAACAAACACATATTTTTTAAATTTATTTATCAGAGAAATTTGTAATGATAACTAGAAACTAAATAAGCCACATTCTATCAAAATTATAACATTTAACATTGATCAAGAAAAATTCTGAACACATATGCACTCACTTATAGCGAGCATGGGTGTGTCATCCACAGAGACCGTAGATAGCTCTACCACCTAATCGTGTAGTCTTGGGCTAGGTCTCTTCTTTCCATCTTACATATGAGGTCTCTCATGACTAACTCTTGTGTGACGCTATTACAGTATTAGAGAGCGAGCGGTATTTATTTTGTACATCTATTTAAGGGGATAGTGTTCTTCGTTATTTGTAGAGATAAAAGGGCAACAAAAATTGCGAATCAGTCAATAATTAGTTTATATTAAAAGTGATTCGGCTCTTATTAAATACTTCTCAGAGAGAATATATTTTTGTAAAATAAGATTTTATATTACTGAGATCTGCAATGTTAGTGTGTCTCCTACAGTTGTTTAAGATGTATTTATTGCCAAATAATTACTTCTAAAATCAGTTCGCATGGATAGTAATCAGGAGTAAAACAGCAAGGAAAGTTGTTTTTTTTCATGGTGTTTATTTTACGGTAAAAATTAATTTATTAAAAGACGCATTTCATCTTGAAACTGTAATATTATTGTATTATTGTATTATTTATCACTTTATTTTCTTTACTAATTCAACGATGGCTCTTATACAATAAAAATAATATTGGTTTTAGTTTTATTTATGTGTTTGGTTTTGATGATAGTATATAAAATTACGTTTTCAATTGTCGTAATTTATAAACAACCTTGAAGTTTTTAACATATTTCTTATGGGGTCTTTATGAGCCGTATTAAGTAGATATTATTATTTTGATAAATTTATGGGTAGAAAACTTCATTACCTTAAATAAATATATGTAAGTTACCGAAATATTATATAATTACATTTTAAAATAGAAATATAAAATTAACATATGTTGATTTGAAATGATTTATTGAACTTTAAAAGACATGTGTGTTTGTTTCTTGTATTTTTTAGTGACGGTTTTTGTGATTATATCATTTTTTACAATCAGAAAAAGTTAATTAAAAAAAAATTTTTTAATAACTATAACTAAACATGAATTTCTTTGATTAATTATTGAACACTTTCGCGTATAAATAGGTTTTAAATGATAACAGTCATAACATAATTTCATAAATAACTAAATTCAATTATTTACTAAACTGTGAAATTCCATTGAAAATAAAATGTGTGAATTCTATATTTTTAAAATCGGAAAGGTTTTTGAAGAAATACCACCCTAACACTAATGTAGTAGAAAATTGGCGTTGGAGACTTTTTGATGGAATTTATGCATGAACTACCATAAATTAGTTGATCCACAGGGGTTGGATAAGGTTTGTATAAATAAATTTCATTTTGCGTTCAAAGCCTTAAATATTCAATTTCAATGCCAGATTTGTACAAAATCGTATTTTTTTGCTGCTCAATGATTTTATACTTCGCAATTATAATTATGATATATAAGATATAATCTTAATATTTGTTTGACTTAATATTTTGTAAATATATTTAGTATTATTTCATTTATTTTAAATACCAGTTTAGTCTAAAACATTAGTCTTCTAAGCTTTTGGTGACTTTTGAGATTTTATCACATATCGTTATACAGTAGTTAATATCAATATATGTTGTCTATTACTGAAGTATAAACCTTGACTCATTAAAACTATGTAATTCAAAAGACCATTTAAACCAATTGAAATAAATAATAACATGTAAAACTAATACAGTAGTTGAGGGCGAAATCGACCAGAGATGGTGTGCAGATTCATTCAAGCTCAGACAACTACTGCATATGAAAAACTCTAAACTAATCTAAAATGTAATATAAATAATATAAAACTAAAACAAAATTTAAAAAGAGTGGGGGACACTTTAAGTTATAGAAAAATATATAGGTAACGGAAAAATAAAATAATATAAGGACCAAATATATAAACATATTTTTGGAGTTGTATGAGGACGAAGAGTAAAAGTACAAATTGCAAAAGAACAAGCGACATTATACAAGGAGAAAGTGATTGTTAAATATATATATATTATTAATTATGTATTATATTGTTTAGTGTGCCCACTGTGATAAAAAACTGAAAAAATAATATTTTGTTTAATAAGTACCCAATAAAATAACATAAATGTTAAGCTACAAATAAAAAGAAAGAATATAAACAAAATTTGTAACAAGTTTACAAGTCTATTTTAAGTGATTAGTAATATTATTATGAAGTAAATAATGAAAATGTATTTAAATTTTTTTATAAGCAATACTTTATACAACTATTGTGTACAATAACTATAAGATACAATTTATAAAATGACTCATAAAATAAATAATAGTGTCACAAATTATATTTATCGTTGGTGATTTTACCTTCAGCTTTTAAAGCCAACGAAGACTGTAGAGGAAATTTTCGGAGGTTGTAGGAAATTTAAACATAGACAGTAAAATCATAATTTGGTAGTTAATAAAATTATTTTAAGATTTGAAAGAAATATCTAAATATCATAATATTTATAAGAATAAATGTATCAAAATGGAAACTTAAACTAAAGAGTATAAAAAAATTGTCAGTTCCAAACAGATGATTCGCAAGTGCGTGAAATAATGTTTTGGAGTAAACTAGAAATAGATATTAATATAACTTTGAAGTATGCTTAAACAATTTTAATACACGTAATTGCTTTATACACAACAACATAAAAGTATAAATTAAATTTTTTAACACAACTAATTACAGTATAACAAACACACAGAACACAATTCTCATAAAAAAATACGCCTAAGTATCAGACGCGTTTCAACGACAAGGTCGTCCTCTTCAGTGATACACCATCTACACCAACCAAACAACAACAGTGTATCACTGAAGAGGACAACCTTGTCGTTGAAACACGTCTGATACTTAGGCGTATTTTTTTATGAGAATTGTGTTCTGTGTGTTTGTTATACTGTATAGTTTTTCCTCATAAGTCAAGCTCAACATTTAATATACAACTAATATAACTTTTATTACTAACTCAAAATTTTCGATTAAGTAGCTCACTTTTGTACTAACATAATATCTCTTTCTTAATATATGTTTTTTGACATTTTTGTAGTCTAAATTCAAAATTATCCTGTTATAATCTATTATCTAAATATTTATTCAAAATAAATAAACTTCAAAAATAACATGAAGTAAACGTCCCTTTTTATTTAATTGCCTTTTAAGTATACAGTAATATGTTTAATTCCCAGCAGCATATCTGAAGGTTTATTTTATTAATTAAAAGCAGATATTTTCTATTAAACATCATAATTTTTCAAAAGTGGCTTAGGACAAATTTCTGGGAAACTTTAAAGTTGTAGTTAATGATTTTGAGAGCATGTAAAATGAACTTGAGCGAAAAGATTAACATTGGTTAGCTGTCATTGACACCACTTATGTTGTACAGTATTTCGAAACGATACACAGCATTTGGACTCTCATTAACAACTGAGTATAACTGCTAAACGAAAAGTCAATAACCGACAGAATGAGGAAATTTGGATATTAAAAAGAATAGGTGAATTAGAGGTAAGGAGAGTAATATCAGGGGAGAAGATTAGGTCAAGCACTGAGGAGTCAAACAGAAATATATTATAGAGTAAATGAGAAATCGATGACTAACTACAAACTGCAAGACACGGTAATAGAAAATGCAAACACTAAGTAACCTTTAGCGATACACCATCAGATTAGTTATGCTTATCTCAAACTAAATGAAAATTGTACTACTTAATTTGTGAATATGATATTCTGTACCTCTCCTATTACCTACTTCTTTCAACTTCATGTCATTTTAATTTAATGTCATTGGATATTATCTATACTTACTAAACTTCTTATTTGCTATATACAATTTGCTATATACATACAAATATTCTAATAAAAATATTTTATAAGGAGAGGTACAGAAAAAAATTACCAATTTAATTTATCATTGGACATTTATTAATCTCATACATTACATTATAATCTATATATCTACGAAGAACTCTGTGTGGTTTAAAACAGGTGGTTGGTATTTTGAATATTTAATAAACTACAAACTCGTTAGTTGCCCACTAAAGAGACGTTCGGATTTAGTTTTTAGTTTACAATTTTTCAAGAAAAGTAATAATTTTATTTATTACATGGAAGCTGGAAATCCTTAATCCCTCCTCAGTGAAAGTAGAAAAAAGGAAAATGCCATTAGTCATCAAAGATTTTGTTAATAATTTAAAAAATCATCTATTATGTTTTCCACACAAATCGTTAAGTCGAATAAGTCAAAAGTATGCAAATTGTATGGGTCATAACAAATAGTCGCCAAGAAAAATTACGGCAAACAAAATGAACTATAAATAACCGAAAAAGTTAGATATACAAAAACTAATTCGGTGTTTACAATGGTTTCAGCCTCATCAAAGGTTCAGACTGGCTATCCTTCATCACATTGTTTACTGATATGACGTGATTTAATTTGTCTGGATTTGTGAATTCACAAGACTCTAGTTATTATTTGGCCAAAAACATACATATAATTAATAAACATCCTCTACATTCTGAGAAGACTGCTCTTTTGTGTACTAAATTTTTCAAAAGGATCGTTAGACTATTGGTGTACATAAGAAATATGTTAACATTGAGGTTTATGGAATGATTTTATGCTAAAAATTTTATGATACTTAGCTAGTGAAAATGTTAATATCCAATAAAAGAAGTATACATTTCGCACAATTATCGCTAGTATAAAACTAGTAAAACAATTAACAATAATCACCAAGCAACTGCAAAAACAGTAGTGTAATTTTATATAACTCATGTTTTAACAGGTTAAATCAAAATGTGTACAGGTTTTTTGGATTACTTTTTTTATTAATATATTTTATATTATAATAAAATAGAAAGTTTTACTTATTTTTTTCACTTGTTTAAATGGGATTCTATAACTCATTTTGGCTAAAGTAATGTGTTTAATTAAATATTAAGGAATCTTTTGTGAACTCTTTGGTTAAACTAGATTATATACTACTTTAGATTAATAGTCCCTTGCTTTAATCCTCCGCCCTGTTGAATTCTATTCTCATCGCTGTAGTAACCTCATTGTTCTACTTTCATCTCACGTCAAATCATTACAAGGACTAAACAAGCCCTAAATTAGATGTAAATTGATTACAGCAGCTTGGGCCTTAAGATTAAAATATGCGGATAGAATATCGTAGTGAACATATAGTGTTTATTTCCCTCTGACAAGTGTGGCGGTTTCGTATATAAAGTACAAGAACGGTTAAAAAAGAAAAAGTTCTTCCTTATCTTTGTAGAAACTACCATTTTAAGGACTCTCCCACTTCTGTGTATAAATACATATTGAGGTAATTATTTGTTCTATATACTGTTTTGTTTATTCATGTTACACTTCATTTATTATATAGATAAATTTATCTTGTCTCCACACGTATATGTCCCACACGGTAAAGAAAATAAAAATTTGGGATATATATATTTTTAATGTTCTAGACTGCTCGATATAATCTACACATTTGAAAACTTGTAATGAATAAAACGTTAATATTTAGACAGAGAAATATCAAGGGGGTCTGTGGTAATGAATATATTTTGTCTAAGTACAAAATAATATTTATTTGAACTAAAATATGGCTACAATTCTGGTCCGTTATTAGTTCTTAAATATTCGTATATGAAAAACAAATGTGAACAACTTTAACGAAAGTTGAAACATTCAGTTTAAATATTTGGTACAATTAGTTGTTAATTTGTAGGACAGGTATCAATAAACTATAAGGAATGCATGTAGATAAAATTGAAGTTAAGAATGTGAGATAAATATAAAAATTGCTTTGATTTTTTAGTCAAGACAAAAATTGTAATTCATAACTTAATTGAGTAGAAGCAATTTCGTACATAAATTACAAAAAACAAATAATTGAAAATATATTCTTTGTTTACTCTTACTCAATTTGAACATAGATTTGGCATGCTTTGTATCCATAGAAAAAATTTCATACTTTTAAATTATCTGTAAACAATTAATTGAAACTAATCGTGGAAAAAATCACCACTTTTTAATCAACTTTAAATAAATTGGCGTAATACAATTAAATAAATTACGCTATACTCTTTAATCCATTCACATCGATATCAATTCAAATATCTAAACTTTTATATTTTGTGAATCATAAATACAATTTATTTCCTACATTTTTCCTTCCAAAATATCATCATCTTCTTTAATGATACAATAAATACTTAAACAACATACATATATACAAAGAAACAGCTTTAATTTCTATTGTTCTGCAATAATAATCTAAGGTTTCGGAATGAATTTCCAATCTCGACCAGATATTGTACAACACCCTACTTTCTTTACAAGTATCCTCTATATTAAGCAACACAATTCAACATTCGGGTAGGAATGCTTAACTGAATTGATATTATGCAAAACCTAATAGATAGATAGCCTTACGTTTATATTTTAAAATATAATGAGTTTCATAAGTAAAACTTTGCCATTTGTTACATTGAGGAGCAAAACAAACATATATACACACACCCTCATGTTTGTACTAAGTTTTCGATAATCGATTACAAATATCGAACCTGTAACTGATGTCTCCTTCCAGACACAATAGTATTCCGAGGTCATATAATTAGAAACAATTTAAGACGTTACATATTGATTACTAAAGTTTGGAATCAAATATTTATTAGAATATAAATATTCGTAAATATTTTGGTAGTTCTTTAGGCTACTAAAAATTTAGGTTACTTGCAACAACAATACAAATTGCACAATATATCACTAATATTTATTTTACTTCGTGAAACTACTATTTTGTTTCATGATTCAAGTAGTAATGAAAAGAGCAACTTAAAACTTCCTTGAAAGAAAACAATAGGATTGAACTCTTCCAAACGTTGATTTGCTAGTCATGATTTGGCAGGAAAATGGAGTGAGATAGATTGAATGGTTTCCCCCTTCACCCTATTTGAGTCCTCCAATATTCTTCTTTTTTTATATTTTTTCACTTCTATTTTTTGATGTACCTGAAAGAAAAAAAAAGTATGAAAGTAATTATAGCTGTCTTCAAGATTTATGGGAAAACAAATTATTCATAAAGTAGCTCTCGTCAAACAATAATCGATGTATAACACTTCCTTTGCCTAGTACGTACGTTCGGCCAACTCCTAATTAGGAGAAGGCCAATTTTAGCATAATTTTTGAATCGACAGGTAGCCGAGTATTATACTTAACATACATGCTTAGATTGTACAGTACGTCAAGAATTGATTTAACTTTGTATCGTTGACAAGTAGAATGTAAAGCGAGCGATTTTAAAAATTTCGCAAAGAAAATATTTTTCCTTTTCGCTTGGAATTAAAGTTTTCTTATATATTAAAGTGTCTTTAGTGTAATGAATTCATTGAGCTACTCATTATTTGGATATAAATAATTTACAATAATAAATTTTCACGTTATAGCATTGATATTAGCGTAAATATCGTTATACTTAGCACTTAATAGAGGCTAAAACATAATGTTATTGTGATACATCCTCGTCCCCTATAGAAGGGACTATTCCCAACTACAATTTTGAATTTATTTAGGTCACTCACATTGAAAAGTTTAAAAAAATATTTGTTCAATGTAAGTGACAAATCAAACGGTAGCATTAACGAAATTGATCCCCAATATGGTTAAGGTTGTCGTATCATATCAATCTTTTATTGACGCTATTTTATCGTCTAAAAAATAAAATAATAATGTTGTCACTCAGTAGAAGGTTATCTTATAAAAATATGAGATGTCCTCTATGGTGACGTCCCAAAAGTAGCAAAAATTTCAAATTTATTAAAAATTCTTGTTTAGAAGTCTCAAAACATACCCTGAATGTTTTAAATTCTTTGAATTTAACAATTACAACCTATTTACCTATTCTCAGACATTTTGGACACCCTTCAAATATAATGTGCCCCGGGAACCTAGGAGGAAAAAAATATATAACGATAGGTAACGACAAAATAAATAATTTCAATAACAATTATTACTATTTTAAAAAAAATATAACTTTGTATTTTATTATATATGATATTCAAACATATTTCTAGAAAGAACTAAGTATTATTTGTGTACAGCTCTCTCAATAATAACTTTTTGGAATAAAAGAAATACTTAATTTTCTAAATACACAAATAATTACTTAATTACTATACACATTGAAAATTTTCTCGTAATATTTTTATATTTACAATTTTAAGTTATATTTTTTTCTGGTTTAATTTCAGATTTCTGTAGCTTCTTTGAATAAAATGGCATATATCGTGAGATCACTATGTTAGCTAATTTGTAATAATGGATTTTGAAATCTTTAAATTTTAATATTTGTTGTAAACGCTTGATATTTATTTTATTTTTGGTATTCTAAATTTGATTAGATTTTGTTCAGACTTTGTTTATTTTAGATATAGTGATTATGATGTATCAATTTGATATTATGTTAATGTATGTTTAATAATTATTAAGTGATTTTGGTTGTGATTGAATAAAACACTTCAGAAACAATGGGGATATACATTCATGGTACTCCTCAATCTAAAGCAGAAAAACTGTAATTTTTTTTTCAATAATAAATTAATCCTATTTTTCCCTTGGCTTAAATAATTCAAGGAGCGTCCCTTGTTGAATGTAAATCCTTCGTTTGTCCGATAATATGTACAATCAACGTCGTCATTTTGGACGCAGAACTCGTCATTTAATTGTTTTAATTTTAATCTAATTTTATATGAATGAGATTTTTGTATAAGTGCGAATATAAACTTTAAAAAAAAACTACTTTGCGTAAAATGTACATAAAACGTCCTTTATATATTAATTTAAAATACTATTATTATAATTTTATAAAATTATTTGAAATTTGAAATCGAATAAGTTTTACACTTACAATACAAGCTAATAATATTCACAAATAGTTATTAAAATTTATTGTAAAATTTAAAATATGAAACATTTAATTGTCAATACAAATAAATTACGAACTCAACAAATCATTATCACTTTACAATTTGGATTGTGTTAGTTTCATAGCATATATAAAATAATGAATTTTTATTTCGAAAGTGTGATTATATAGTTACATTTACGGGCATGATTCCGGTGATTATTAACATTCTTTAGTTTCATAGTTTGTCGTATTCTTGTTAAATGTTTCCGCAATGTAATTCCTAAAAAAAATTGTAATATAAATTTGTAAAATATTCAAAAAATGTACCTGCTTTGATTTTAGTCAGATTTGGGTTCGTCAGATTTGGGTTCGTCAGATATCACTTATGACATTAAACTTCCAATATAAAATTTTCAAAAATATAGTAATACCAACTCCAAATTAATAGTAATAGGGAGAAAATACATATCCTAATTTAAATGTATTAATTTGATACATATTATACGCAGAACATTTTTCATGAAGCAGCCATAAATTTTCCACAATTTTAACTTTATTAAATACACGTATTTTAAATATACCACATATATTTTATATATTTTAACTTTTCCTAGTTTAACTACCATATTATATTTATTATATAGAGATTTTAGCTAAAGTAGTCCTGCAATTAGAGTCTAAAATTATTTTGGGTAAAGTCTTTGGAGTTAATAAAAATACCTGGCTCTTAACTGCAGATCTTAGATTAGTAAACAAATTCGGAAGAACTCTTTTCTCATCGCATTCACAATAAAATTACCACTGCCTGTGCAAACTCCCTATATATATACCACACTCATTAAATTATCCACATTTGTTCAACAAAAAGTTTCATCTAAACAATTCGAAGATTTTTTCAATTTTTAATCTTCCATTTTATGGAGACTCTAGAATTATGATACAAGGTAAATTACCTCAAATATCCCGCTAGTTGTACATTACAAGATATAATCACTTAGTTTGACGTTATAAATTACTCCGAAAAAATCTTTGTTATCAATATTGCAATTTGTTTACAAGATCATATTGACTTCTAAGAAATATGATCCAAGTTGGACGAAGTATATGGTTATTATACAGTGGGTTTTGAAAAACTTAGATAGATGTCTAGCAATCATGTAATACTTCTAACTTAAGTTAAGTAAATCACAAAATTAAAGAAAACTCGCAAGTTACCACAACAGACACTTCACGAAAATAAGAGGACTTTTACAAAGAAGTGTTTCTTGGGGGAAAAAATGTGTTAACCTTCTTAGACTATATCAAATAGTAAGTGAACAAAGCAACTTTACTTTGGACAATATCTAGTGTGGCTTGAAAACAGATAGAAAGACAACATAATTTTCAAAAATTAATGAAATAATAAAATCACTACATACCATATAGTTGTCACACTACTAAAAAACATAACAAAAACTTTACAATTCTACAAAATTATCTTGGGAAACAGAGAAAATAGTTTAACTTTTTAATTTAAATGTATACGTAACGGTTCTTTTGCACAAATACCCAACCGTTGGCAATCTAATCCCTAGCTAGATTCCCTATAGTTGAGAATTTTCTGTATTAAAAGTAGAAATAATATAAATAAAGTTACATCATATATAACTTTTTTTTTTATTGTGATTTTTAATATAGTTGAATTGAAAATACGGTTATATTTCAAGAGGAAAAGTATACGATCTGGACTGGAAATGGAACTCAGGAACTTTGTGTGTACGTTCGAATGCTCTACCAACTGAGGTATCTTTAGTCGCTTATCAATTGAAAAATTAGCAATCATTCCCAACATTGCAACAAAAAAGGTAAATCAAGTGAGAAGGGTAAGCCTGGAATGGGCCGACTTAGAGAGATTGTTACCGTGAGAGAACAAAGAAGAATGGTACACACACACACACACACACACACACACACACACACACACACACACACACACACACACACACACACACTATTGCAATTTCTTTCAAAATTCATCAGAATATCTTGGCGGTATTCTACAGGCGTAATGGCTACAGAGATAGTTGGACCGTCACATTTAACGAATGTAGAAGTACCTGGGCCTATAGACGTCGTAGCAGCAACAGAGTCAGTTGGATCATCGTATTGTAGCGGCACAGATGTAGTGGCACAATCCCCTCAACATCTACCAGCTGTTTCCAGTGTAAGTTATGTTTTTAAACTATTTTTGTTATTTTAACGAGTCTGACCAAAGACCCGCTCATTGTAGTGACGTTCCCGTTTTATAGATGACTGCTTACGCTGAAGGACGGCTTGACGAATTGGAGGAGTTCTTTACACTAAGGGTTATGAAGTCGCAGCGAATATACAACGACTTTTGACAGGATCTAGAGGCGATGAGAGTTATACTATCTTACAATTGTACCTCCTTCCAGTCCGCATTGTATGTCTCTCTCGACAGACAAATGATAGAACGGTGTATAGTTCCGTTTGATTTTACACTACAGATAGAACAGAATGCCGAACACTGCCCCGTCGCATACAGGACAACAGACCGCTCCATTACCGACAGTTCAATTCAATCGTACCAGCTCTGAGAACCTTCATCTAGCGATGCGTCTACATAGTCGCCTGAATTGAGATTTATGTTTGGGTTTTGGATTCATATATCCGACTGTGGACTGAACGTACTCTGTAATTGTAGACAGACAGACAGACAGACAGAGAGAGAGAGAGAGAGAGAGAGAGAGAGAGAGAGAGAGAGAGAGAGAGAGAGAGAGAGAGAGAGAGAGAGAGAGAGAGAGAGAGAGAGAGAGAGAGAGAGAGAGAGACCATTGAAATACTCTCGGGAACATTGTCAGCATCGATAAGGAGGAAGCTGCTAGACGTCCTTACTACAGGGCAGGACAAACATTTGCTAAAATTGTATGGGGGTTTACACTTGAGCGAGTCAGCCAGTAATTAGATCCGACCTCTGGGTACAATAGACACTTCCTAATGATCACCTAATCTTAATCATTTTCCTTTAATTAACACCTATGTCAGCTCCTAAGTAACCACATTGCTCCCAAGTTAGCAATAAATCGTTTCTAATAGTAGTGTATTTTACAAGGTATAAATGAAAATTTTAATATCTTATATAGAATTTCAGGATACAAAATTGCGGACGACTATTTTAAAAACCCTGGAAATCTAAACAATATGAAACCTAAAATATACATAACACAAACGTATTTTTTTAAAATACACAGATTTCGTAAAATTTAGAAACATTGAAATAATTTGAAGTATCACCCTAAATAGATTTTCGTTATCATAGCCTGATACAGAATAAATAATTACTTAAGAATGTCTCATTTACATAAATGTACGAATTTTGATCACGATTAAAACCGTAAAACAATACGAAATTAATTTCTCCTTTTCAAATATTACTTATGCAAATGAAATGAAAACATTGCACAGATTGTCTTAATTATAAACATTATTTGATTTGCAGTAATGCATAATTGGATCTGTACCCATGAATATAGACATAAACATTATTCAGTTGAGCTTGATTTATATATCTTTACTAGAAAAGGTACAGAAAATCAATTGTTATAGAAAAAGTAGACATTTTGGATAGTAAATATTTTTCAAAATGCTATTTATTTATGAGTGCTCCTATATAAATTATTTTCTTTATTGAAAATTACAATCATGAACAAAAACAATCATAATAAATTGTCGATCCAAATCTCTGCTTTCTTTCTGATAAATGAATCTAGGTAAGTACAATATACAAAATCATTTTAGATGATAATGAAGCATAATATTTTCATTTATGTAGAATTTGATTAGGCCTATCCACGTACGGTAATTATTTTCAATAGCTACAATACTAGTAATGGTGGTAAACACGTAAGAGCAATTTTATGGCTTTTTTGATTTTATTTCAATCAAACCGAATACATTTATAAATAATGTAAAATGTAACAATCACGAAATGTTCGTCCGACCTTTGGAATTGAGTTAATTGTGGAGACAGAACAAAGTATACATAAAATATTTAATTACCTTAGGTCCTTCTTGTGACTTCGTTGTTGATTGCTTCTTACATGTTTCGATACCGTAACCCCAGCATCAGAAAATTACTTTGTTCACACTTTGAAGAACGCGTAATTCATTATATTAAAAAACACATTTTAACACAAGAACATACACTGACACAAAAATAAAAACAATAAAAACACATTATATGAGCTTGTCTGACATTGTGTGCTCTGTCGTGTCTATAGGAGTACTGCTAGTCGAAGTCATTAATATTGCTGATAACGAATCATGTTAAGCCTTCTGAAGATGTTTCAAGGCTGTATCATATAGTTGATGCGATTGGAAGGAGAGTTTGTCGTTCAAGATGTTAACTGGATCGTTTTTGAACCCTCTATAAATCTCGAATTCTTCCTTCGCATTCAATAATCTGCCTTTAGCGCAAACGTGCATTGCCTCTACACTGGACTGGTAATTTGATTTAGCAATGCTGGTTTTATTACAGGGAAGGTGTTCTTCAAAGCGGTCCATGAAACGTCTCCCGGTCTGTCCTATATAATATTTGTCACATTCCGGACATTTTATTTTGTAAACCCTAGATTTATATTCTATGGGGGTGTCGGTTCTATATTTAAGAGATGATGAGATGCTATTGTTTGTACGGAATGCAAGAGTGATATTGTGTTTTTTGAAAATTTTATTTAACACATTTGGTAGGAGGTTCATGTAATCTGAGGAAATGTATTTGTTGATTCTAGGTATGTTGTTATCTGAGTTCTTTCTATTGAGTTTTTTATTATGGCTTTTAATCATTGTGTCTATTAAGGAACTCTTGTATCCGTTGGCTTCTGCTATGTGTTTGATGATGTTTATTTCATTATAGTATTCTATCTTGTTTAATGTCATTGTGAGAAGTCTATGTATGAAGCAGTGGAAGGCTGCCATTTTCTGAGAATAATCAATGACGTTTTTTAATATAATCAATGACGAGTTCTTCAAAGTGAACAAAGTAATTTTCTGATGATGGGGTTACGGCCTCGAAACATGTAAGAAGCAATCAACAACGAAGTCACAAGACGGACCTAAGGTAATTAAATATTTTATTTAAATTGTGACTTGGAACCAAAAACATGTTTATCAAAGTATACAACTGATAAGTGTTTCCTAGGTAAACAAACAACAAAGTAAAAAGTAGATTTTAGTATACATAATAGAAAATATCCTCTACTACCTTACTGGTGTATGAATGCAATGTATTAGCAATGTCCAAGTACCCAACTGCGAGTCGTTACCATGGCAACATAGGACTATATTATAAAGCAGAATTTTTCAGGAGAGGAGATCAATCAAAGTCAAGCTGCCGAAAGACAAGCTAATATTCACTAAGCAAAGATTCATTCCTAGTAGATCTGTTGAACGTCTGACATAAATTTGTTATTTTAGCAGAAAATACTGAATATATATATATATATATATATATATATATATATATATTATATCTTTGTTTCACAGATACTGTAGTAATACACTAACAGTTACAGTTATATAAGTGTATACATATTTATTTGTGTCTTATACATTGTATTATGTTACCATTTAAAAGTATTACACTCTTGATATACTCTACTAATTCTAACGGAAATCGCTGGGTCCTATTCTATCGGAATACGTTAGGTCCTATTAAAGTTAAATACAATGGTTAATTTCTAGCAGAATAAGCTCGTTTTGAATTTTTGGGGGAATATTCTGGATCCTATTCTACTCGAACTGCATGTACGATTTCATATTGATGTATGTTATTATACATTTCAAAATAAAAGTTTAACTTTTGTCATAGATATTGTAGTTATACATAATAATACAAAAATAAATGCCTTGTATTCTATTATCGTTTTCAGAAGGTTATTTATCGACATATATAACTTTTCTACCGTAATACATTATTTCTTTTTTTTTCTATCGGAACACGCTGGGTTCAATGCTAGCGGGATATGGTGGTTCTTAAATTTCTAGCAGAATTTGCTACATCCTATTCCACTTGTAGAAGTTGTATCATATCATATTGATGTATAATATAGAATTATGTTTTTATCACTTGTAAATTGTAGTACTGTAGTAGATAAAATGTCAACACTGTGCAAGCTTATACTTTATGGGTATTGTTTCAGTTGTTTTCTATTATAGTTTTCAGAGTATGACATATTGACAAATCTTAACAGCTATTCTATTGGATTACGCCGTTTCTACTCTTTCTGACGGAATATGTAGCGTTCTATAATAGTGAGATACTCTGGTTACTACCTTTCTAGAGGAATACGCTGGTTCTTCTTTTTTTCTTAGCATAATACACTAGAATCTGGAATAGGTTTGTTTGTTTATTCGTTACAACTTCAAGGTTGACTGACAAACACAATTAAGAATAGGTAGGATATAATCAGTCCATTCCAGGCTTTGAATTCAAATTCACCTCTGGAATTACACTCCATTAAAGACTTACCTCATGTACTATAATAACAGAAAAGTAAGTGTCACGAACAAAAAGTTACAAACACTTTTTGAGTAGTAAGTGAAAAGAATTAAAAATCCACCTTTTTCCATGTAATTTAAAAAGATTTATAACATTTAATTTTAAAATAATCATTCAGTTCACATCAGTGAGTCAAACAACAAACATCTAATACTGGTACACAAGTTTCATAATGGTTGAACAGATTAATAACATCATAGTAATCATCCAATAAACTATTTAATTATGTTTTAGAATGAAACATAAAAATAAATCAAATAAAAAGTAATTTAAATAAAATTAGGAGAAATTGAATTTAATCATAATAGATATCAATACAAACTATATTTTATTTTACAATAACAATTAAAAAATAACAATTTGAAAAGATTACAATTATTCAAAAAATAATCTATAGCAAAAGATGAATATAATAAATAAAAAGTTTATCTCACTGCAGAAGATTTTTCACTGAACTATTGAAAGGGCTACGAGAGTTTCTCTCCTGTTCTTATTATAAATAATAAAGATAATTAATTAAAAGTGTCCAACATTAAGGTTATAAATTCTTCCAACCCTCAAGCAATTTTATGTTATAGCGTTAACAATTATAATCTCTTCGTAATTTAGAGACTTACGGTTATCAGAAAAAATATTGCAGTATGAAAATGTTGTATAAATTATTTACTAAATATACTAAATTGTTTAATGCAATAACTATGTATTATGAATGCAAAACTACTATCTTCAAAAAACACTTTGTTATATATATATATATATATATATATATATATATATATATATATATATGTACATGTTTCTGTTTACAGAACATATAGCGGAATAAATTTTATTAGAGACATTATTCTGTTTGAGACCAATCACATTGCTAAGCTGTGAGAGATCGGTTTATCAGTATTGCTTTAAAAAGTATTATTTTAGGAAGTTTGTCTACAGGTAGAACCAGATCAACTAACCTTATTTGAATGGCTCTCATGGTACCTTTCTTAATGAGACAAGACAATCAATCATTAGTTGGCAATTATGGGTACTAATTCTGACACAACCATTTCTCAAACGTTGGTAGAAATATCTAACTTTGAAAATTATCGATTAAAATGGCTATAAAACATGTAAATATTGACCAATTGCTAGAATAAAATTCACTGATTTTACACCATATATTCTTTACCTAAATAATTATGTCTATCGGAATAAATATTTGCTCATCTTACGCTCTTTGACTGTTTGAGTCTCTGATCGGTAATCCATTACTACAGATCACTTTTCTTCCCCAATATCCTCATTAAGTTGAATTTCAAAAATGATATCCTAACTGAAACTAATTGAATTTTTGTTTGTTTTACGGAACTCATTTGAAAACTTCTTCTGGCATCTTGGTAGTTTCTCAAACAGATGCTGACCTTTTCAAAATACGTAATTGAGGTATTTTTCAACCCATGCGTATATTATATGATCTTATAATTTTCCTTAACCCTAGATACTCCTATATTGTCCTAGAGAATGACGTTCAATATCATTTAGGTCTGAACTATTCACAGGTAGGTTGACAATTCCTGCATTATTTAGAACAAAACCTATTGTAAGCTGTTAAATCAAAATCACCATTAACCAACATGATCATTGTTGATTTATAAACATCTTGTAAAGCAACAATTATAATTATTATCTACCTAGAGAGAGAGCTACAACAGGAAACTAAGAGTGGAAGTATTTTTTTATCTATTGGCAGAACGCATAATGGAAATGGATCTCAAGGTAGATTTTGGGGTATTTTCAGATTGATCAATACTACTGTAACACATGTAACGCAGAAATTAAATGACCTTAGTTTTTCTTCCCTGTGTAAACTACACTATCTGAACTATTGTTTTGCTTCTTAAAAATCTATCACGGCAATGCTGCCTCTCAAGAAAAATCTTCTCTTGTGACAGAGCCATAAACAAGAGCTATTATTTGAGGTGGGAGGTATTACTAAAATATATGGGTAACATGCATCCACCAACAAAAACTCAGTTTAAAAAGAGACAGTCTGTGTAATGCTTAAGTGTCATTTAGACTTAAGTCTATTTTAAATTTTAATAGTAATTAAAAAAAATAATTACAATATTTATATCTACCTCATGTTATCCATCATGTGACTTTGCTCGTCTAGGATTGACGAGATTCATACTATGTTCCATGATCAGAAATTACCACTCGTATAGGTCGTCAAACAATAAGATATTTTAACAAAATAAACCACAACAATAAACACAGTGAACATAATTTTTATCATATTCATTTTTGTTAAATAGGATGTACAGCACGCTCATGGGACCGTATTACAGACTGCGAGTTAACTTATCTCAAGTTCTCTTCACTGTATTGTATAATACATTGGACTTGCAATAGTGATTAACATTGTGTTTATTATGTTTAGTTATGTGTTTTATTCTGTTAAAATATCTTAATATTTGAAGACCTCTACGAACGAGAATTTTCTAATGATGAAATATAGTTCCGAAACGCGTCAATCCTAGACGAAGTAAGTCACATGAAAGATAATATAAGGTAAATATAAATATTATATATTGTGTGATTTGGATACAAATCAAGATGTTTAAATTAAAAAAATATATACTTCAATATTAAAAAGTTGTACGTGCCATGAATGAAATTAAAATCTACAATTATTCTTACTTAAACAGTATGTTAAGAGTAATCAAATAGTATGTGACGTCAAATTTAACTTGCTCAATAATTATTATAGTTTATATTATTTGAAAAAATAAACTTAATGTTTAAATTATGTACGTAGTTAACATGTATTTAAATTTCCTTATATTTCTCCTACACTGAAAAATATAACTTATTAGCAGCCCAAAAAGTATAATAAATATTATTGTCAACATTTTAGAACTAGAAAAGATGTTCAGTTATAACATAAATAAATATAATACAATTTGTTTTAAACACAGTCATTAAAACTTTAGTGTGTGGACATTCACTGCACTCCCATGATGAAGGTGCTATATCAAAGCATTGCACTGATTCTGAAGTAGAGTTTACCCAACAAGATTAGATTTATCGCACGTGATGTTTTGAAGCGTTTCGTGCTTCCTCAATTTAATTATCTATTAACTCGCTCTCTATATATTTAATCAAGATGTAGAGGGCTGTGTCTACGCGCTTAACGTCGTTATCTCTTTTCATTTCCAATAACCCTTATTTATGCGTTAAACCACTCACCTTTTAAACAGGAGACAACTTCATTGTAATGGTATATAAAAACAATATTTTGTTTATCAGATAAAGTACAATATGTTTCCCTTGTAATCACAAACCTTACTTGGTTCTCTGTGGGTAACAATTTCCAGAGTATCGTTTCTCTGAAAAAAAATAAAATAAACTGCTGCAAAAAGGATATCACTGTTAATTTTGTAAACAGTGCAAAAACATTTGACACTTTTTTTCACTCAAATCGTAAGTATTTTATGTTATTGTTATGAAGTTGTTGCAATAACCAAAATGGTTAAGGAATACCCTTAACCTTATCACATGTTTTGGAAACATATAACTATTAAAAAATATTTTTAACTATAAAAACTAATATCTTGGAATGAAAGGTAAAAAATTATAATTTTAATTAATTGCACGTAAATAATGCTATTAAATAGGAATTTATCTATAACTCGAAAATATTGTTCATTTAAACATTGCATATGATATCTCGTCTACAAACAGATTTCTCGTTATTCTGCTTCATATTTCATTATTACCACAAAGCACGTAAAAGATGCCTGTGAAATATTACTAACTATTCTTCACATATATAATGGATAAAGTGCGTCGTACTTTGCAGGAAGAAAGTGAGAGTCCATTTTGTAAATATTTAATGCCTTCCGTGAAGCTCGTATCTTACATATTGTAACGCTTTTGTTTGGTGTAGGGAAATTTTTTTCATTTCATGACTTTGTCAATTTTCATACAGTTATTCTTTTATTACTTGTAAGAGTACCAACAACTTTTGGTTCTAAGGTTCTTACTTCTCAGAATATTGACCATTGGGTTTCTAAAGTTGCGGTATCTATACAGGAAAGTCGTAGTCCTGATTAAATGTTAATTCAACCACCATGCAACATATTCTTATTCTAATTAAACGCCAAAATGAGTTAAAAGGGTACAAAATAGGGCTTAAAAGGGTACAGTAGGTACAAAATACAATTTTCTACGTACAGACGAATTAAAATGAAACTAACTCAATATCGAACAGAACACTTCAAAGCGGGATTGGCCAGTCTACATTTGGATGAGAAAACCGTATAATCACTTGTAAAATATTTTACACGTAAATGTATGTGTTACTCATGGGTCCTAATATACAGTTAGAGGTCCTGGCAGAGAAATGAAATAAATTTTTCCAAAAAACATGGAAATGGCGTTTTTAACAAACACACCAAACACACTGGCGTTTTGAGCCAGTTTTCACCAATTTGATAGAAAACAACAAAATATAAAGATCCTACTCTTCCTACTAACACTCCACACATAAAACAATTCTATAGAACTTAACTTTGGTTTTCACAAACATGGCCAGTAAAGCTAATGGAGCAGACGCTATTTATCATTTATAGCGCTCAGTTTTCTAAAAAAAAAAAAACTTATTTAACACCATCCTTCACACTCAACGTTTTCATGCTGCTTGGATAGAGGTTACCATATTAGTTATTCTCAAGCCAATGAAGGATAAGAACAGGCTGGAATCCTTCACCTTCGTTATTTAGTGAATACAATTAACAGTGTCTTGGAAAATTTCTGTTAAAGCGTATACATAGATGCGCGCACACAATCTTCATTAGGTCCTCTTCAGAAAAAAGCAAGTTCAGGGTTTAGTACAACCTAGAAAGAACTGTAAGACAATACAAGTAGACTTTCGATAAAGGTCTCTCATAGACCTTTTATTATGTCTTACTCCTTGTTCAGGATTTTTATTTTAGTCTTAAGGAAGTGTAATCACACCAGGTTCGTACTCATTTCACGTTTTTAAATGTTTTCAATCTTTATTATCTACTGCATTTCGTTAAAATCATTTGTTTGGATATGAGGGTTAGTATAAATTACTTCATATAGTCCTTATGGCCATACAATATTACGTAGACTTTAAGAAGATGTCAACATACTATATCTGCTAGGATTAATGTAAGTTTATTAATAATTTAAGTAAACTTATGCTATCTGTCTCGATATAATGAGTTTACCTAGACTTATTCAAGTAATCTATGACGTAATGTTGAATTACTTATTCATAAAATGCGATAATATGTGACCAGAATCGCATGTATACAGAAATATCAATGAGATTATCATATTCGAGAATAATCGTTCTATATAATATTCTGTGATTTTATTCAAAAAACATTGATCCTAAATTAGCCTATCGATTTTCCAAAATCCATCCAGATGTTAAAGGAGCGTTAGTAGAACGCCTTCATTTTCCATAGTTATAGTCTACAATCCTAGAGACAACACTGGTATATAAATTCAATTGACTAGGTGTTTATGATTTAATTAACTTTTTTCATATTGAATATAATTTTCATTATAGAATATAAGCTATTTGGGTGTGTAAGAAAAGCATTTTGTTAAAAGATGTATTAATTAGAAGAGAAATTACCAACATAAATTACTAATATTTTATGAACATATATTGGATTTTAGATAATTAACTTAATAATTCAGGATAGTTCATATTATTGATTTGGTTTAATTGGACGTTTGCCACCACTTGTAATCACATGATACCAACATAGCCCAATGTATGGTAATATTTGTTCTTTGTTGTATTAATTGTTTCAATTATTATGCAGGTTGGCTGCGTGTAGCATCGTATTGTAGCAATTGAATTGAATACAGCTCTATACATTCAATTTACGCACAATAGACAATATAGTTGTATACAAAAATTAAAAACCAATAAGTAACACAAACCCATTTTACATGATACTTGTACAATTCCACCAATTGTAGTTTTTAACCAATAGAATGCCCGATGGTCTAGGAAATTACGCAAATCTTACATGCATTCAACAAAAAATATTACCTTTTTCAAATATTTTGTTAATTATTATAGCATAACTTTAAACCAGAGTAGTGCACACTACGTTCAAATAGTTTCCGTCTATAAATTGGGTATTAAAAGGGCCGAATTGCCTTTTCACTTAATTCTCCACTGGTAGGTAAAATAGGTTAGGCTAAACTTTTTGGTGCAAAAGGTTGATAAAACCATTAAACAGTTTGGTCACCATATTCTTGGGACAAAACCAATATTAATTACAGGCCTTCTTTTACCAGTCGAGTCGTTGTGTTGTGTACTTCTGTGATTTGTGGTTTTCCTTTTCACTTTTGTCATTAGTCTTAGATATTTTGACAACTCAGGACTTGCTTTATTCCTGGTTTACCTTCTATAGATTACTAGTTGTAGTTTAATTTTCCAACATGGATATGTTGGCGTTTCACGTTTTTCGTCTTCTAGTATATCTTGATAACGGGTGTTGATTTACAATCTCAAAAGGTTGTATAAAATTGTTGAAGACACCTATTATGGCAAACATTCGTTCATTCCATATATGTAGTGTTGTTTAATTGTACTATATTTAGTAGCTATTACTAATTTCACCTGGACCAAATAACTCCTATGTCTAATGTGAGGATTTTAATTAATAATCAATTTGTAATCTTCTTTAAGCGAATCGATTTTAGTAGCCGATGAAAGTGGAATTTGAATGTTACCTTAAGATGAACTCGACGAAAAGAAATATCTTGTATACAGACAAATAGGCAGACAGACAAACTTCTTGACCCTTTTTTGGTATCGTTTTAAATCAATATTTTTCAGACATTGGAGAAACAACTATTTTTGATTTTGTTTTATAATTAGAGCATTTTTCTAGTTCAATAAGAAAATAATTAAGATAATAACTGTTAGTTTTAAAATAGATTGAAAAAACAGAAGATTTTTAGTATTGTAAATTCAACATATTGCAATTACAGTGATTTCAAATAATTACTTGTTAACATTTTGTACCCATAATACGTCAATAAATAAGCAACGTTTTGGTTTTTAATGTATTTATACAATTTTATATTCCATCACTGAATAAATCAGACTATAGAAACAGCAAAGTACACATATGCCTTTTAATCATGAAAGTTTCGGAAACTTTTTATTTTATATCTGTAGCAACGACTCATCTTTTTGCTTCATAACAACCTAAAAATAACTTTTCTGTTGTAATAATTTATGTTATCAACAAACTGTCATTTAAATTTAAACTTTGTTTTATGAAATTTAATTTAACTATTTTCTGTTATGTAATTGAGTGTATCATTAGAGTATACTACAATCTTTAAGAAAAATGTAACCAGTCTTTGTTTCGGGGTTTATTTCTTAATAGATTTAATCGGTAAGGATAAGTTAATTTAGATATCATAATGCCTGTTTCATTTTGTTTATTTACCTAAAATCTTTAAATGGACAGTAAAAACTAACTGAATTACTCAAGGCAATTGTTTCAAAAACAAAACACATAATAATAGAGGGTAAACATAATTGGAAATATCAGAGTTTTTCAATTGCTGAATTTTAAATTTAAAAAAAGTGTATCGGATAAGTTAGTACAACTTTTATCGTTCATCCACAAAAGAAGTGATCTTGGTTGTTAAGGACTCAAGAAAGATAATCTTTCTTGTGGAGAAATATGTCATGTTTTTTTTTTTTTTTTAAATAAAGAAAAGATGTATACTCAGGTAAAGAGACACCGATGTCAATTAATTATATATCGTGGAAGTCGGATCAAGTTGACAAGAGTGACTGTAAAATAGAAGGTACAATTTAATTTTTTCTAATGTTTCATCACAGTAAATTTAAGTATTTTATTACAGCAATTAGTTTATTAGAAGATTCATTCTGGTGAAATTTAAGAGGATATTTAAATTATTCTTTGAAAAATTTGATCACTAGAGAGAATGGGTGATTATTCAGTTGTAATTTATGATGTTTCCTCATTATGTTGCTGTTACTACTAGCTCTAGCCTGTTAGAACATACAAATATAAATTAAACAGGGAATATGGGTTTCCACTAAATTAGGGTTTTTTTTTAAATTTCAAATATACTTATCGAGCACTATTACTAATAATAATTTTATATTATATAGCATTTTTGGTAATCCTAGCTTAAAAATCTGTAAGTTATGCCATTCTTGTCATAGTAGTGATATCTAGACCTGTTAAGCATATGAGGACAACACAAGATTACGTATGTAAATTGTGTAATTTCATGTACATTAAAAAGAATGATTATATTTGAGAAATCGTCGAAAGTAACGAAATGGTTTTAATTAAATGGTTTTAATTTACAAAATGGTTTTAATAATTGTAACAGAAGTACTATATATTTTGTCATAGTTATAACAAAGCCATAAGTGTCTTTAATTGAACATAATTTCATTTTTATATGCTATAATCTAAAAAATTGTATCTCTTAAAATAAAACAAATCCATGAATCAAAACACATATATACAAACAATCAAAACTACTACTACAGTATTTATGTTTCGATTATCCAAACTTTTTGTAAAAATCTGCAATATAAAATGGTAAGTGTATCGAAGATTTTAAAATGTACAACTGGCACAGGAATAAATGTTCACTAGATTTTAAATTCGCTGGCATGTGTTATCAACATGTATGAATTAATTGAATATTTTGTAATTTAAATTATTATAACCTAAACTATAACTTGGTTTAGTAGTTTCTATGAATGTAAAATCTTGTGAAATATAATGTTATTAAATAATTTAGTAAAACATTTCGTAGGCAAATATTTATATTTTATACTAAACCACTCTATAAATATTAAACGGGGTGGTAATAAAGTCCGAAGACAGTTAAATATTTTAAAAAATAATGTAGATAGAGCTACTATACTTGGAAAAAAGTTACAGGGCGTAAAACTCTATTTCAACACATATTCAGTGATCCAATAACTCTTCAGGGGGACGGCCCACAAGGAGTCGGAAGAAAATCTTAAATTGAAGCATAGGTTGATATGCACATCAAATTAAAGGTCTTTATTAGTAGAATACAATGCCGCAAACCCGACCTCAAAAATACAACCGAGTCAAAAATGGCAGCACTTCAAAGCTTCCTTGAATTTGCAATTTTAGTTAAATTAATAAAGTGATGGATTGTTTCCATTTAAGATTTTATTCTTACTCCTTGTGGGCCGTCCCCCTGAAGAGTTATTGGATCACTGAATATGTGTTAAAATAGAGTTTTATGCCCTGTAACTTTGTTCCAAGTATTGTAGCTCTATCTACATTATTTTTTAAAATATTTAACTGTCTTCGGACTTTATTACCACCCTGTATACAATATTATGGATATTCTAAATAGTTACACAAAATCAATCATTCAGAACCACAATAATTTTGAAGGTTAGGAATATTACCAAATGATTTCTCTAAGATAAAATAAAAATTCCTTGTCATTTAATTATAAAGAGGTTCATTTGTTGTAAAAGGTTATATTCTATTTAAGAGCATTTTATTTCCTATTTATTATTTTATATACGTACTATTCTTTCAGAGAAACATGGAAACCATAAATCAATCTGAGTTTTATAAGAATTTGATCTACGGTATTAAATCACGAACAATAAATGTAACGTGTTGGTTACTTTATACGTCACTTTTTTAAATCCATTAATAAGTTTTTATATTTTTTCTCTCCTGTTACGCTTTAAAGAGATAAATAACAAAAAGTTCTTATATTATTTATACTTTGTCATTTATATTGTGGCGAGAAAATATCAACGTATGACATATATTTAACTTTGTATTTTACGTTTAATACAAATTAAATTGAACAATACTTCTGTACAAAATTATGGTATGGGGGTTTACGATTTCGGCATTTTTGTTTCTTTTAGCGATGTTCGATAAATTTTAAATATTTTGTGGTAAATATTTAAATATTTATATCCATTCATATAAAAAGTATTCCTTTGAATTGACTACATTCTGAACTAAAATTGACATTTATTTTAGTTGGTATTTATATCATAGCCAGTTGAAAATAGTTCCATAATTAAATTACAAAATTAATACGTTTTATTAAATTTAGTTTACAATTTTATTATGATAATTATGCTGAAATTCTGTTAATTAAAATGTAAACATTTATTAAATTGTAGATTTTCACTTTCGTTGTTGTTTTATAATAGGATTTGTTGTTTTTTATATTGTAAATATGGTAAATACAAAACATAAGGAATGTTAGAAATTTTATACCCAAAATAATAAATAACTGATAATACTAAATGACTCTGTTATCAGAACGTGAAATATAAACCTAACGTATTGGTTACTTTAAATGTCTGGTTTTTAAATCCGTTTAGTTTTGCTCTCCTGTCATCTCCGTGAAGATAAAAATAACATCTTAAAAAATTCCAGAATATTACAACTCGCACATTTATGTCATTGACATGTGTGTTGATATCATTCTACTTGTTTTTATTACATTATGGAAAATATAAAAATTTAACTTTTATTTTTATAAAAAAATTGTATATGTAGTTTATGGAAATATTGGATTATGAATATCCCTTCACATAAATAAGTATTAGTTTGCAATGACTAAATTTAGTTAATGTTATTAACTTTATTTGAAATTGTAAATTACATGTTTAAAAAAATCCCTTTTTAAAAACAAAAATAGATTAGAGAATATAATGCGTACATGGTATGCGGTTTACGTATTATGTTGAATTATTTTATCTAGCAAAATGTAAAGAGCACACTCCATTTTACTATTTGTGTCCACCAATATAATAGCTGATAATCGTATGTAAAATATAAAACTCTATGCATACTATATCATTCACATGTATATAGATATAATTTGTGTGTGAGTTTTTATTATACTTTATGTGAAATATTAATTATATGATATGTTAATAGTGTTTTTTATTTATAAATCCGTGTTTTTCCCTGTACTAAATTGGAAAATTGTATAAGAACATACACCTATAAAAAATATGTATCAAAATTTGGAAATTATACGATTTGTTACTTCGTTTATATCACTAGGTTTAACAAACCCCCCAAAAATAATCGAGTGGCAAACAACTAGGCATTCAATTGTCACCTTGCGACCTAACATTCTTTGTGCAAATGCACACCTTGTTGATACCAAAATGTTTTGAATTTGTAGTATTATTGGGCCAACTAATAGTTTGGGGAAGGTATCGCCTGTTAAATTACAGAGTATTTTATATGGTCCAATTATTTAAGTGCCAAATATCCTTCCCCAGATTTGAACTTTCTTGGGATATTGCGTGTACACCTCAATCATCCACCTAGGATTTTTATCGGAACAGTAATATTTAGCTTATTTACATTTGTAAATATTATACTATAATAAATGAATAATAATAATAAATATCTCTTTACTATAATGTAATATAATATATTATAAAATAATATATTCTTTCAAGTTATTTTTTTTTTGAAAACTTCTTAAATTTGGAATAACTTTCTAAATGAAACAGAATTACCTCTTGGCTGTACTCAATTCAAGCTAATTGGTTAATTTGGAATATGGATGGTTATTAAAAAATAAATAAATAAAGACTAAATTCAGTTTCTTACTTTCTAGGTTCAAACATTAATAAATAATAGGATATGATGTTATATTAACATAATAACATTAATTTTATTAGACTTTAACATACAATATTAATTCATAATTTGTTAAGATTTGACTCTCTTTTAGAGTTCATGGAATTTGTAATAAAGTTTGTAATATTATAGGCCTCTAGGCTTAGCTCAATTTAACAGAACACATTGACTCAAAGAATACAATATTAATTAGGCTAGATCTCGGGGTAGGCACTCGGCTGGCATGGTTGTGTTATACAACTATAACTCATAAATAAATTGAAATGATTAAAATTCTAAAAAAAATTTAATTAAAGTTCACAAGAAATGTTGAATTGATAATTTTGAAGTAGATACAGGCCTTTGAATTTGGTAAATGTTTAGAATAGTTAATTAACAGAGCATACCATGCTCTGTACAGTTCACACTGACTCTTATCACTAATTTAGACACAAATATTATAAAAGAAAACTTTGGATGTTAATTTGGCTTCTGTACTGTCTCGTCTCCACAATGTTATTCTTGTATCTCATTTCTTTTAAAACATGGCGCCTCGTTGTGTTGCGGAGTGATTTTTTTTCTATTTTCCGTGAGATCGTTTGTTGAAACTGTTGGGGTTCTTCCGCGGCACCATATAGTACCGTTTTTTTACTTCTTTTCTTGGCCATTGGCAATTTGGAGTTGTAATAATCATTTCTTGTATTCGTATTTGTTGTTTTGTATCAATTTGTTTATTAATTACACATTATTTAACTAATTTAAGGGTGATTTAGACCGCGTACATACATATCAGCTGATCTATCTTAATACAAGGTTGACTAAATGACTACATCAGTAACTTATTTCTTCTTCCTCAATATTTTACAATGTTTGCAATTAAAACTAACAGATGTTTTTACATACAAATAATTTATAAGTAGTGGTATCTTAGAGTAATTTACAGTCTGATCGTTCTATTTAGTACTTCGAAATATGGTTACATATATTTTGGAGAATGGCCGTAGGCCGTTTTCGTGTTTAACATTGCAAACTCACTGTTCCTTATTAGTAGTGATTTGCTTGTAAATAAAGTTTGGGATCTTATGAAATGATTTTAAATAAAGATATGTGATGTTATGGTTGTGTAGTGGTGTGGTTAATTTGTGTCAGCGTCTCAATTTCGAATGTTTACAATTTAGAGATAGGCCTATCTTACGTCTGCTTTAGGAATGATTTGTTTTGCAATTGAATGAATATGGATGGTTTATTAATAATAGGTTGTATATAAATGTCCGCTATTAATACTTATGAATGTAGATCGTTGTGTTCTATGCTTAATTATCCAAATCGTCTATTTTTCATTTGACTTAGGTTATGTTGTTATTGGTTAATTTAGGCTAACTATCCTAACCTGCATAAGTTATTGCATAAGTTGCATAAGTTATTGATGTGATTTGTACTGTTATAATACACTCAACAATGTTTGAATCCGTAATCAATTAACTTATTTTGATTTCAGAGTACTTTTGATATTTTATGAACTTGGTATATTTTGAATGGAGAATATTTATTTTCTTGAAGAATTTTGAGAATGGTGAAAGTGCTCACGTTCAGAGAAAGCTTTTCTCACTGAGGTGTGGCAATTCTCAACCACAAAGACATGTCTAACATGGTAGGAGATTGTCGCCTGCCAGAACATTCCCGGACCTTTATAGATTCATTTTATTGAAAACGAAGCATAATTTTGAAACCAGGTAGGTTTGACTATTGTCGGTCAGTGAGGGATATTTTCACTAAAAATTCACACACTTATTCAAGAAATCTCAATTAAAATGACCCACTGAAATGAAGAAAACTGATTTTACCCAGCATGACTGCAGCGCAACACAATCCTGCAATGTTAGATATAACAAAACAAATAAATTATATATATATATATATATATATATATATATTATAATAATAATAATTATTATTTTTATTATTATTATTATTATATTTATTTTTGATATTATTTACTAGCGGTTTAACCCGGGACTTCTAACATATGTTATTCATGAATAAATGAATTTTCCGTAAACACTATCGGAAATACTGACTTATTAACATTATTTTGCAACAAACACCTGTGGGTACCTTTCGAAAATGTTAATCGATTTCCAAGGCCATATTACAAAATTGGAGCCGGTATCGCCAAATTTTCCGTGAACACTATCGAAAATTCTGACTTATTAACATTATTTTTGCAATAAACATCCGTGGGTAGCTTTCGAGAATGTTTATCAAGAACTGAGGCCTAATTGCAAAATTAAGATCAATTTTGCAAAATTATCCGCGAATGCTATCGTAGAAACCGGCTTATAAACTTTAATTTAGCAATAAAAAACCGTGGGGAGCTTCCGACACTGTTCGACGATCACTGAGACCAAATTGCAAAATTGGAACAGATTTTGTGAAATTTTCGACGAATACATAACAACAAACAATAATAGATAAACAATTTTGTATACGCAAATACTTAAAAAAATTTTGTAAAAAAAAACTATGATTCTGTCGTTCTACAACGTGAAGAAGAAACCCTTGCTCTCTCAGAACTTGATGCTACGATTTCTCTTTAAATACTACTTTTGGCTGCCCTGAATCTCGCCTTATATATCTTCTTCAGATCCTTCGAGAAGATTCTACGTATGCCGAAAACGTTTCAGAGGCTTCGAATGGTCAACAATATTCCAGAAATATTGTTTAATGATCCCGAAAGTTCTTGAACTTTCTAGAAATTTTTAGAAGATGGAAGTTTCAGCCCTTTTATCTTCCAATGGACGCCCTTTGAGACCCTTTGATATAATCAATATCAATATCAATCAATATTATATAATAAAAGGATGTCTGGAATGTGCGTGCCAGTAAAACTCAAATTCGAATCCCGGTACAATCAAAGATTAAATCTGAAGGTATATTGGTAGACAACGAGTTATTAATTAAGGCGGTCAAGGTTCACTTTCGTTTACAATATTTCAGCCCTTTTATCTTCCAATGGACGCCCTTAGAGACAAAACGGAAACCTTCTTCACGGATGGGCAATAGAGGACTATCATATCATATACCCCCTTTGATTGTACCGGGATTCGTTTTTGAGTTTTACCGGCAAGCACATTCCAGACTTTCTTTTATTATATATTGATTATATTTGTTATATTACTTTATATATATATATTATTATATATATATATTATATATATATATGTATGTATGTATGCATGTATGTATAGCCAAAATACTCTCATTGAAAAAGTCAATATACAATGTTAATTTAAACAGCTAGAGCAATAGAATAAAAAATTTACGTTTAACTATTTTACTTTATAAACTAATTATTTCTAAAATTAAAATATTGATATTTATGTCCAAATTTAAAACAACAATTTATTTTTAGATTATTTCAAATTATCTATTTGAGACATTAGGGGACTAAACGCCAAAAGCCGCATACTCGTATTTATTATGTGTTTGCCTCCCAATTTATATATAAAAAAAAGAAACTCATATTTTAATTTACTGAATTCTACAAATTTGGTTAATATATATTTAGTATAACAATTCAGTCCAAAATTTTAGTATTAAGATATGTATACATTTTCTTTAGATAATGTTTTTTTTATTGAGATTGGTAATGTTGGGTTAGCTTTCCGGGAAGTTAATATTTACGATGCACAAAACTAGAACCAGATATACTAATTCAAATAACTTTTTTATTTTACAATTTTGTATATTACATATTCTGACTAATAAATTCAAAGTAAAAATGAAGAGAAAACCGACTTATCGAAATGTATGATATTTTTTCTTATAGATTGCTTCATATGCGTAATTTTCGATTAACAAAATAAAGAAGATTATAAATAAATTTAAAAAAAAAATCATTAAAGTGAGTACAACTTAATTTTTAATTGAACACCAAATATTAAGAATTGTTAATAAATAACAATTGAAATTACTACTGATTTAAAGGAAATAATTTTTAAGCTGAAAATATGTTCGGAGAAAATGTCCTGACAGAAATAAATGATTTTATAGCTTAGGCCTATATTAAATAGTTTTTTGTTTTTGTTTTAACAAGTTCACTTCCTAAAACAATACGATTACTTTCCTTAAATAATAATAATAATACATGTTTTTTAATAAGTTTGAAGATTTTTTACAGAATGGTTTACAGGTACCTAGTGACATTTTAATTTTGTGTCTGATTGTTGAAAGCAGGATTTGTATCCTCCTAGAAGACATTATTCAAAGACATAAAGTTCATTCCAAAAGAAAAAAAATCACAATGGTGACAAGAAATTTTGATCTACAAAGACACTTTGCACTAGATTTTAAATCTCCAACTTCTACATTTACTGAAACTAGCTCCCTGTTATCTCTGAGTGGACTGTCTGACTGACTAGTATTCAAAGTAACTTCCGTTGTCATAAGCAATCTCTCTTTTAGAAACACGTGTTCCGTAAATTGTCACTACCTAGATTCTAGATTTATACTACTGGTTATACCAGATCCAAGCATTGAAGTAGAAAGGTCAGTATATTCAGATATGGAAGGGGGCGAATTAGGTGATTTATTACCTCTCATCATGAACAATCATCTTGGTTTCATTCAATTCAATTACTTGTTGAATTGTAAATAACTTACTTATGCAGTAGCCTACAGAATCAAGATTAACTCATTCACTTTATTCCTGAATATATAAAAACTATTTCAAAAATGTTTGAAAACCTACATGTGGCAAACAAAAACCAACAAGTGTTATAATTTTAAGGGAAAGAACAAACTTAGATAAGGATTTTGGTGATTTCACAGCACCGGTTTCAAGTGATTTCTCTACTACCGATCTAAACAGCAGCTGTCATGTTTAAATAAATTACATATATTAGACGAACTACATTATGTTTAAGAGCTCATTAGCAAGGTGTTATATATTTACTTAATAAAATAAAGTTAGTTACACATAACAAATGAACATACATTGCATTTATTTTATTTAGTTATTTTTTGTAATGATAGGTAATATAGTTTAAAATTTATGTTTATGGTTCATCTTTTATATGATAATTTTTTTACATCTGACGTTTATTAACTTATGCCTTAATCTTTCAATTAATATATTAGTTTGTTTTCTGAAATTCATTAAAACTTCTATTATTGGATAGTAAAATGTAAAATAAAGTAACATTAGGTTCTAATACTTTGTGTATAGGGAAATACGTATCGTTACTTTATGATCTTTAGAAAACCCTATTCCTGTACGTAATTTCCAATACATCTTGGCCTAATTTAAATCACAAATACTAAATAATATATCATATTTCACTCAACGCAGTAGAGCACGTCACAGTTAGTGTTCAATTAATTTCAATTTTTAATAAGCCATAACTCGGTTGTTTTTGTAGATAAATTAAAAACTCGTTTTAAGTATCTTCAATTGCCTAAATACAATATGTAAAAATAATAATATCTTTAAATTTTACAAACATGAGAAAAATTATGTTTTGAACTTTAATGTAATAGCAGATATTTCTTGTTGAAACTCCATATTCAAGGATAAATAAAGCAAAAGCTTAAAGTTTCAAATATTTTAATAGTATGAATGAGCTACAATTGTTTCGCCTTGCGGCATCATCGGGCAACTGATGATGATGCAACTTTAGTTGCCCGATGATGCCGCAAGGCGAAACAATTGTAGCTCATTCATACTATTAAAATATTTGAAACTTTAAGCTTTTGCTTTATTTATCCTTGAATTATGTTTTGGTTTATATTTATAATTTTTTTTAAATTTTCCATTAAACATTTGCAATACCTGCCTGTATATACCTCACGTTATATCTCAAGCGGTGCTTAAAATATCATGTCGTTTTGGTATTTATTACATATATTTATCATCATCAAACACAGGAAATGGTATATTAATGAAAATACTTAAAAAAAAAAATAGATTTTAAAAGCTAAGCACAACCAGAAGTGCAACAAATGACCGCCGTATAAACAAATAGTTGACGAAATTGAAAAATTACATATAAACATAGTGTACAGAAATATTCTGATTCAACATATGTATTTGTATGAATTTTTATTTGTAATGAGTGCGAAGGTTATTTTATTTTTTTACTAACCAGTCAGAAATAATATCGTTCTTTCAACTTGAGGTATGGAAAATCGGCTTTGTTAGGATCGCTCTCTACATATACATATAAACAAATATTTGTTGGTCCTTGACTCGATATCATATTAGTTAATGAAATTATAATTTTTTATACCTGTAAATATTTGGGGTTGTTTATTAAAATAAAATTTATTATTTATACAATTAAGTAAATCAGTCGTGGTACACTTGGTAAAAAAAAAAAATCATTGAATTATCAGTTAACCTAAGATTTTAGTTTTTCACTAATAAATGATTATTGCACACTTCCTTTGCAACTGAATTTGTTCATTTATAAATTTCAAACGAAGTAATATAATATTGACATCAAAACATGGTAGTTAACCTAACCGAAGTAATTGGTATTACATAGTTTTTGAAGTGATTAAATGGATGATACCTATTATAAGATATATTTAGTTCAAGTTACTTGGAATTCTCTATCTAAAATTATGAAACAGGTGTACTGTGATAAATAAATAAAAGTATTATATTTAACATCTACCTTTTCTACTAAAACTATTGAAGTAGTAACATTCAAAAACTAATATTTCAGAATGTATAAGCTTTCGAAGGAATATAGAATATTGCAGTACAGAGAAAAGAATCTCAAACAAAGACATCTAATTAATAAATTAATTATTTTATTCTTTTTTTGCAGTGAAAACTGTTTTTGTCTTTTTTTTATGCAAGAGTTTTATTTACTATTCCAACTTTTAATTAAAGTTTTGAACAAACTTTCGTAATAATTTATTTCTTCAGCATGATTTTTGTTGTCATATTATATTAACCTACAAAGTTTGAACAATATTAAATTAGTTTATATTTCACGATTTATGTGTGTATTTATCAATCAGAGACCCTTAATATATTACTGTTAAACACTGTTGTTTCATCCGGTATATGTAATGGGAAAATTGAAATCATTAACAAGTATCATGAAACATTTTCAAGCAGACTAATGGAATACCTAATTAAGGTACAGATGCTACCAGTGCGATTCTACTTTATTTACTAACTGTTTAACTAATAACTAGCTTTCATTAGTTAAAAAAAACCATTCATAAATTCTGTTGTGTTCATACTAATGCAGTTTACTCCTATTCAAAACAGATCAATCCCAATTCAACATTAATTTTGATACATTTTTTATATCCATATTGGCTGGAACGGAGACTTAATAACAAATGTCGACGTACTAATATTAAAAAAAAAAAGAAGTAAAACACGATCCCACGATTATGGAAATTCTGTTTCAAGAATTCTGAGAATTTCTATAATAGTGGAAAATATTGGTTTTTAAAACATATCAAGTACAAACATATCAACATTCTCGAAAGCAAACTAAAATATTTTGGATTTAAATTGTTCTAACGTAAACCCAATGCAATAATTAAAGCCTAATAAATAGAAATATTTCACTATGGTCAATATGTTATTAAAAAATTAAGAGTAATCCACACTTAGCTTCTTTCAATGCAAATCTAGAAATATTTAATATACTTCAAATCTAGAAGTCATACGTTTTCAATTAATTTAATAATATATTTAAACATAATTGTTTAAATGTCCACGAAAATAATCTCGAAAGGTTTCAAAAGTCCTCTCTTAATATTGAATTCAGTTCTATCAGAGTTTAGTTCCATATTCAATTTTAATTCACGCATGAAACCTGTTTTAGCTGTCAACACGATATTTTTTGATACATTTTCCTTCATAATTGTAGAAATGAAACAGTTCAAAGTAATCGAACTAGCTTTACTTTATACGTTTAGAAGAGAACATGCAACGTTTCTTACTAAGGAAATGCTTCTCAAAGGTATCTATATATCAAAAATAAACATTGTCAAGTGAAAGTCAAGCCTGCTATTTTTTTTATTACGTTTTTAACTGTTCAGGTGAATTCATTTGTGTCTATCATAATAAATATATACGGTTTAAGTATAGAAGGTGTGTCTATTTAAAATACGGTTTTATGTATAGAGATAAATTAGATCTATACGAAATACATTGATTTTAATGCATGGATACAATTTGAGATTTGGTTACCATGTTTTAAATAGTATAGTACGGAGAGAAGAGACAATCGTTTGTGATTTGTAGTAACAAGCAAGTAAATATCTATAATTAATATTCTTTTTTTGTAATTTGTGTATTTTAAAATTATAGGTAATTTGTTGTAATCAAATATGTAAATTATGTTGTTTCAAATTATATCTTGCGTGTTTCAAATGTTATTTTATTGTGTAAATTGCGATCCTATTATCATGATTTAAAAAGATTTCAGATAACTTTAAGAGTGATTGATACGTCGCAGTTATAAAAGCAACTTGCAACATTTGTTGTATTAGTTTAAAAATCTTTGAACTTCTAGCGGTACAATCTTTAGCGGAACTTAAAATAAAATTAATGACTGTATTGAACAACTACATAATTTTGATTTGCAAAATATTTCTATCGTGCTAAAGATACCTTTTAGAAAATAATTATTTAATAACTCAGTGTTTTGGCGTTACTTACTTGGAAATGATACATGAAATGTTTTTTGAGATGCAAAACAGCCTCGTTTTTTGAGAGTTGCGTCGACGTTCGATTATTTGGCAGCAAGACGGAGCACCTGCTCACTACGGCCTCTATGTTCGACCCTTTTTAATGATATCTTCACGGAAAAGATAGGCAGAAGAGGAACTATTGAGTGGCCTTCAAGTTCTCCGGACTTAACTCCGTGCGATTGTGGTATGTGGGGACTGTTAAAAGATAACGTGTTTTCCGTGAAACCTCAAAGTTTAGAACATTTAAAAGAGTTAATAGCGGGACACTTTGATGCTTTCTTCACACCACAATTATACAACAACATTTCCTAATAAGTGGTGAAAAGGTGACAAAAGTGTATAAGATAATGAAACAGTTTATCTAACAGGTAAATTAAAATAATACTGTTATACTTATGTAAAATACAAGTTATAGCTAAGCTGCATTTACGGTTAACGGACTTTTGCCGCCCCTTGTATTATGAACTGTTTATTATTACAAGTGCAGATATAGGTCTAATAAATAGTTTCAGAAGAGAAAATTATGACTTAAATTAGCAAATGTTATATTTCATTGGGCTAAACTTTAAACCTTTATCTTATTCATTCAGGCGTAAAACCCACGGTACTTGTCATTTGTTATAAAAAAGTATGAGCATTAAAATAACAAGTCTTTTAATAAAGAAGGGTTTCCCTGTCTATCTTCTTAGCCTTACATACAAACAACCCTTCCTATAATATATATATATATATATATCATTCTCATGGAGTACTGTTTTTTTAAATAAAACCTCTGTTTTAATATTATATTTTGAAAAGGTTAAGTGTTTTCTGGAAAAACCACCCAATCATCAACCCTTATTTCTCCTATCTTTAACCACCTAATGAAGATATTGTCTATACATTTACACTACACGTACAAGGAAGAAAATACAGTGTTAAATCCCTAATATCTCTAGTAATCTCTAGATATCTCTAGTAATCCCTAATTAATGCAGATATCAGATATCACTGCAGATATCAGTAACCAAAAAAAGAAATAAAAAAATAACTCATAAGATTTTATATATCTAACTACATAACATTCTCCCCTTCCCGTATATTTATGACAGAAATATTTTAGGATATTTATTTGTTTGGTACATCGATCATAATCCGGTTTAATGTTTACCATAAAATCCTTCACTTAGATTTTTTAGAATGAGGTTGTTTTTGTTAATTTATACGTTTTGGTTCGGTCAAATGGTTTGAGATATGTACAAAATTCTGAGAAATAACATTCATTGGATGGAAGAATTGAAAATTTAATTATGGACAGTTAAGATAAGAATTTAATAGGAAATAATTTAAAATACAGTAAGGGAACAAAACATAGTCAATTGAAACCTAAGTTGTTTGAACAAAAATAATTAATTAATTAATTATAGGCCAATCACAATTTGTTATATAAAAAATAATGAAAATTACTAAGTATTTATGGTTAAACAAAAATTATTCAATGAGATAAAGTAAGAGGCCATTCCCATATTTTAATGCAAAATCATGAGTGGTAAACTTGAGTCAAGGTTCCATAAATCCCACAGTCATTAAAAAGATGTCATTACCACTGTAGCATTTGAAATTACTTCATTATATTACAACTTCTATACTCCAAATATAATAATATATGTATTTTGAAATATATTGTTATCAAATCCTCTATCGCCCGTGATGTCATACTCTAGATCTCACAGAATGTTGGGCATAACGTAAGTGTTGACATTAAAAAGAGATTGGTGTTAATGTGCTTTATATATATATATATATATATATATATATATATATATATATATATATATATATATATATATATATATATACTTTTCCAGATAATAAACTATTATCCGCTTATAAGAGTAAAGTTTATACAGATATTATTTTCACAGGGTCAGATATTTATTACTTAACTTTATACTCTAAAGCGAATTTTCTTTGGCATGATAAACAACCTTAATCCTTAATTAAAAGTTTCACATCATCTCGTTAATTCAATCCACTTGAAGTTTGAGTCCGTAATCAATTATGCATACAAAACTTTGTTATATTTTACACGCCTAAAGATATAATATAAAATCTTTAATACTTTTCAAACTTTATCATAAAATGCATTTTCTCATTATGGTAGCAATAATTATGATGGTTTCGGAATTGATTATTCATATAAATACTACACTCAAATATAGACGGTGTGAATTATAATTCTGTGGTAATTAACCCTCTAAAACACCTCCCTAAAGGCTGAAACTGAGCTTGCTATCGCCCATCTATCAACTTCAAATTAAATATAAAAAGTGAACGTATAATGTTGGTTAATTTGAATATATATTTTCATCCAAGTATTATTATGTCTAAATGAAGAACTGAACTTTAATTGAATTTCATTCTAAATAGTTTTTGATAATATGTATTAGTTTATTGACTGTTTCTATTTAATTGATTGCGTAATCAAATTTCGAATTAAAGTTATTTTCACAAACACATTTTTATATTTCAATTAAACGTGTTGTAAATGATTGCAAATAAATGTATTATTGTTTTAATTTCGATTAGACTACATTATAACTTCAGTCGTCTAAACTATTCAAGCAGCCCTTTGAATGTTACTATCAACATTAAGATCTTCAAAAACGAACTGTTTCATGGTTTTAAGCGGTGTTACAAAATAATTGTCTCTAGATAACGAACCAAGTGTATACTATTCTTGACTAAAGTGGAAGATTTTTGTTTCTTGTAAACATTGTTACCCACAGTAAGAATAATAAATATGTGATCAGTTTAAAGGTCTTGCATTCCTTCAATTTCATTATAATTAGTAGTGATCGTCTGGATATGACAAAAATGTATATCAATAGGCCAATATTTAGACTTACACAATAATTGAAATTTAAACTTTTTTGCGACTCTAATTATTTTCCTTAAGGGGGAGATAAATTTAGTCCCCGAATATTTGTATTTTGCATTAAAGTCACCTAACACGATGAAGTTTTCACCTATTCAATTTAGGCTTTCTTAACTGCATAGCTTGTTGGCTGATTTATTACTGTTAATGTTATATAGTTATATTTAAATTTTATTTTTAATAACGTTGCCTTAATTCTCTTTTCATTACGTCAGTTATCTTCCTATGATTAATGATTTTTGTTATAATGACAGCACGTCTTCCAACTAGCTTTATTTAAACTGTGAATGGTATGATACACGATATCCTATTATTTTATAAATATTCATTATTGAAATGAGTCTCTGAAATAAGGTGTACTATTATTTTTTTACTGTCAAGATAATATGTTAATCCATGCCTATGTTGTAATAGCTCGTTGGAATTCCAGGCTATAATTAGTATAAGTGTTGTGTCTCTTGAACTTGAGGAATAACATTATAGCATGTAGTTGCCATTATGAATCACGTTGGTAATAGTTGGGTAAGTGCTTAATAAAGATTCGTTCCATGATGCAAGAGAGAATAGATATACCAGAGGAGTCAACATTCCTTGCATTTATTTTTCGAATCATATTATGTTAAATACTCTTGAAATTTTATTTAAGAAATATAGAGAATGCAATTAAAAGAGTCCGTCTAAACCAAAAAAATCATGTTTACAGTGTTTCGGTTCTAGTAAAAAGTTTTCTTTGTGGACTTCATTCCTAAAGGCGCTACGATCAATCTAAAAGATTCATCTTCTAATAACACTAATTATATTAGAGTAGTTTATCTATTATTTCATTGCGAATTCTTTAGTGTTTATGAAAAGTATCTAATGCATTTTTTTTTTATACGACGGCAGTTTCGGCAATTTAGCCATTATCAAGTTTATTATTGGAGAAGCTCCTCCGTTGTCATGGAACACTAAAAAAAACATAGTTACACTATTAACAAAAAAACAAACACTGATTTGAATAGAATATTTAATAAATTAAATTAAAACGTGACTCATGAGTCGACATGATTATTAGATGTCCCGGTACGTACTGCATGATTTAATCATCGGTACTGGATAATGTCTTGTCTAACTTTGTAAATACAATGTCGTTCAATGCATTAGAATCAAATTTCAATTTTTCATTCAGCAAAATGTTACTATCTGTTTTATATTCCTTTTATATTTCAAACTGTTCTAACGCATTCATGAACTTTCCTTTTTACAACGATGTAATATTGTTAGGGACTTATCTATGCAGGAGTAACTATGGTTATTTAGGATGATGTGTTCGGAAATACAAAATCAAAGAACTATCACAACATAATAAAGACAAATATTTAATATTTAATTTTTGCAAAGCGCTTGAACACATACTTGGGAGTTGGGAATAACTTTAACAAACATAAATTCAATGTCACATATAAAACAAAAAATAATTTGCGGGGTTACCTAAACAATAAATGAAAATTGAAGAACAAATTTTAAGACACAGGAGTATACCAGTTATCTTGTAACGATTGTCCGAAAATATATACAGGACAAACAGAAGGTCATTAAAAAAAAAGGTTCAAAGAACATATCTCTTCGGCTAAACAAAGTATGAACCTAACAAGAACCGACTCGAAATTTGCCGAAACAAATTATGATACGATGTTTCGAGAATATAAATCAACCCTCGTTATCAAGTGTATAAGAAGAACATAAAAGCGAAAAACACAAACATAAAATTACTAGCAGTAGATGCTAGGCCACCTGGGCCCAGACCCGTTTGGGCCACCTGGGCCCCGGACCACTTGAGCGACGATTGACGTCACTTCCTGTGACGTCACTATGCAGTCACAATGACGTTACCGGAAATAACGTCAATTTGGACACTTGAGACCAGGACACATAGCCGCATAAACGTTTACTTGAGCCCAGATAGCCTTTACGTCACACAATACTTCGTCATAAGCTACTTACCCTAGATCAGTCCTCCTCGCCAGCTCGAGCAAGACTGACTAAAATTAATAGTTTACCTAACATATATATATTTTTTAACATATATATATATATTTATATATATATATATATATATATATATATATATATATATATATATATATATATAAAGAACACTACAGACACCTCTGCATGTAATTTCTTTTGTGAAGAATGCCACGTTCTTTCACAGAAGAAATTACTAGACTGCCATTTTTGTAATTATATAGACTTACCCTTGTTTCGTCGTCTTCAGCAGCTCGACAAAGACTGACTAAAATTAATAGTTAACCTAACATATATATATATATATATATATATATATATATATATATATATATATATATATATATATATATAAAGAACACTACACACACCTCTGCATGTAATTTCTTTTGTGAAGGATGCCACGTTCTTTCACAGAAGAAATTACTAGACAGCCATTTTTGTAATTATCTAGACTTACCCTTGTTCCGTCCTATTCAGCAGCTCGACGAAGACTGACTTAAAATTAATAGTTTACCTAACTTATAAAGCACACTACAGACGCTTTTGCATGTAATTTCTTTTGTGAAGGATGCAACGTTCTTTCACAAAAAATTACTAGACAGCCATTTATATATATATATATATATATATATATATACATATATACTTACCCTATATCCGTCCTCTTCAACACCTCGAGCAAGAATTACTAAAATTGGGGGCATAATGTTTATATAACGATTACACAATACACTATAAAGAAAGAACGTAACACAATACATTCACTACCAAACAACCACTATAATATATTAAATATTTTAAAACATTTAAATTCTAAATACTACAATGCGGGGAGGTTCCCCATCCCCTCCCCAGTACCCCCGGTTTTTCACCTCAATTATAATTTTTTATGATTCTCCTGGCTTCGTAGGCGGTTCAATCATGTTTCATGGCCAGATTTGACCGATTTTAGATAGATTTTTACGTTTTAAATTTTTAAGACCTTTTTTGGGCTTATTTTTAGGGGCTCATTTTGGGCCCTTTTGTTGGCTCTTTTTTACACTTTTTAGCCTCATTTTCGGGCCCTTTTTAGGGACTTTTACATTTTAAGGCTAGTTTTTGACTGATAATCATGTTTAATAGCCAGTTTTGGACCGACCTTTTCAAGGCCAGTTTCAGACTGAATGAAACCTTCTTGCACAAGGTTTTGATCGATATTCACGTTTCATAGTCCATTACTGACATATACTCATGTTCCGTAGCCAGTTTTATATGATATTTACGTTTTAAGTCCAGTTTTAGACTGATTTTCACCTTTTTTGGCTCATTTTAAGGGGCTCATTTTCGACCCCTTTTTGGTATCATTTTTGGGCCCTTTTTAAGGCTCTTTGTTAGGAGCTCATTTTTAGGCCCTTTTTGGGCTCAATGTGGGGATCACTTTGAGCTCAATGTTAGGGCCCTTTTTGGGGTTCATTTGGCCAGTTTTGGACTGGTTTTTACATTTTATGGCCAGTTTTGACTGATATTCATGTTTAATTTCCAGTTTTAGACCGACCTTGTCAAGGCCAGTTTTTGACTGATTTTATTTTTATATCCCCAGATTTTGATAGATATTCACATTTCAATGCCAGCTTTGGACTGATTTTCACTTTTAATAACCCATTATTGACGTAGGCTATATTCATGTATCATAGCCAGTTTTAAGTCGAGTTTTAGATTGATTTTCACCTTTTTGGGCTCATTTTCGACCCTTTGTTGGTACTTTAAAAGGCTCATTTTTAGGTGATCATTTTAAAGCCGTTTTTGGGATCATTTTTAGGGGCTCATTTTGGGCCCTTTTCGGCAGTTTTTGACTGATTTTTACATTATATGGCCGTTTTTGACTGGTAATCATGTTTAATAGCCAGTTTTAGACCGACCTTTTCAAGGCCAGTTTCTAAATTATTTTTACTTTCTATCACCAGATTTTGATCGATATTCACATTTCAGGGCGGCTTTTGACTGATTTTCACATTTCATAGTACATTATTGATGTATAATTTTGTTTCATAGACAGTTTTGACTGATTTTTGATACATTTTCACGTTTTAGGTCGATTTTTAGACTGATTTTCAGCTTTTTGTACAGTTTTAGACTTTTCGATTCAAGGCCCATTTTTTACCTATTTTGTAACGTCGTACCTATAATTAAATCCATCTGCACAAATATTACCGATTTAATATTTACAGCCCGTCCGTCAAGTACTGGGCCCTAGCGTATTATCTCTGAAACACAGAATCAGAGATTCTACCGTAAACTCGCCTGAGGCCTTTTGAAACTTGAGTAGTCTCTGTTCTTTTCAAGATAAGAGTAGTCATTCTAGTTTTGCTGTACAATATACGTCGCAACTTTTCTAAATTAAAAATAAGTTTAACTTCAAAATGAGACTAATTCTTAACTAAAGGCGTGCAAAATTCGTTTCGAATATTGAAATGGCCGTCTTATATTTTCTAAATTTAAAAAGTAGTTATTATAAGTTTTGATAGAATCGATCTCTTTCATCTCAAACATTTTCATCACAGTTTTCCAGGGTTTCGTCACCGCTAATCCAGGTAAAGCAAAATTTCATTTTAAACTTTATTGAGTTAACTATATAAAATATGTATTCTATTCATAAAACTAAAATTTTGAAAACTTTAAAAATTATAATTAAACCTTAGGTTATCTGTAAATTTCTTCTTTTTTTTTTTAGAGTATAGGTTATATAATCTTTTGAAAGAAAAAACAATAGCTTTTCCTTTTATTTTAGTTATTATAAAGTCAAATCACCAATTAAAGAAATCATTAAATTTAATTTCAACTAATTTTAAATTGTCTATAAATCATACGAGCTTAAATTCAAACAATCTTTTAAAACGATAAGCCTCTCTTTCGTTTCTATCTTTTATAAAGTAAAGTCATTCAGTAATTTATTGGAACATATATAACATTTTTTCTTCAAAGAAATTTCATTTTTATTAAACTTAGTTACAGAGAAATATGTTGCTCATAAAGCTACAGCAGAGATGTTTGAACCTGTCAAGAAATGTCTGTTCTTTGTTTAATTGAAACATGTTTTTCTATAGCTACACGGCTGGTTCGAGCAGGCTATAAAAATTTAAGATCTTTCTGTAAATTTCAAGTCCACGTTAAGACCTGAGGACTTTTTCAAATAATATTAAAATGCAATGGTGAAAAACAAAAGAACAATTCAACCTGTGAAATCCTATTAGTGGAAAACTTGAAAGTGAATTTGTGGAATGATATTTTGAATGCCATTGTAAAAACAAAAACAAAAACAAATATAATTAATTTTTTGGAAAATGCAAAACTGAAAATAAAATATTCTTTAGGATGGGATAAGCATGCACCTTTTTGGACCTCGCGACCCCAAAGGAGTTATTTTTCAAACTTATATTGACGTCAATAAATAATGAATATTTTCTTTTTTTGGTAAAATATATATTTAATAATCTTTATTTTACAGTTGGCCAACTTATATATATATATATATATATATATATATATATATATATATATATATATATATTTATATATGTGTGTGTGTGTGTGTGTAATTAAATAACTAAATTTTGTATTGTTTTAAATATATATAGTTTAAATTTAAATACCTTGTAACATTGGATATTTTAATGAATTGTCATAATTATTTATGTTTTTTTTTTTTAACTTTATTTTTGTATTTTAATTATATTAAGGGGGGCTTGATTAATATTTTCTGAATCTTTTCTTAAGGGCGTGTAAAATGTAACAGACTAGCTATTGATGAATTGTCAATTAATTGTTACTTTGCAAATCTTTCTTTTTATTAAAAAAAACTACTCATCTATGTTATATGTTGACTTTTATGTAAATGGTTAACTCAAGACTGAGAATCGTTAAATTAAAAAAAAGGTTAAATAAATTACAGGTCAATCGAAATTATCTAGATCTCTTCTTTCAAACATTTACCATTCCTGGTTCCAGAAGCATCTATCTAAGGATTTTATCCTTAAGAATGGTAACAATTTTCAACATCTATCGCCAGTTTTCGATTGATCTTTACAATTCAAGGCCATTTTTGGACTGTTTTTCATCAATTATCTTCAGTTTTTGATCGTAATTCACGTTTCAAGCAATTTTGTACTGATTTTTAATTTTCATGGCCCATTTATGGACTTATATTCTCATTTAATAGCCAGTTTTAGACCGACCTCTACAAGGCCAGTTTTTGACTGGAGTTTATTTGGCCAGTTTTTGACTGATATTTACATTTTGTAGCCGGTTTTTGACTGATATTCATGTTTCATAGCCGGTTTTGACTTATTTTTGATAGATTTTTACGTTTTTAGTCTATTTTTGGACTGATTTTCACTTTTTTTGGAATCATTTATGGGCCCTTTTTAGGTCTCCTTTTAGGCTCACTTAGGGCCTTTTTTTGGCAATTTTGGGTCTCATTCTTAAGCCATTTTTAGGGCTCACTTTTACGGTGCATTTTGGGCCCTTTTTGGGCTCATCTTTAAGCCATTTATTACTCATTTTGGCCCCTTTTTGGGGATCATTTTAAAGCCCTTTTTGGGCTCATTTTATAGCTCTTTTGAACTCATTTTCAGGTGCTCATCATTAGGCCCCTTTTGGGCTCATTTTAGGGGCTCATATTGGTCCCTTTTTTGGTCCAATTCAAAGGGCTCACAAAGGGCTATTTTAACTAAATTTAGGCCATTTATAAGGCTCATTTAAAGGCCCTTTTCAGGCTCATTTTTGGGGCAATTTTTGACCTTATTATTGAGCCCTATTTTTGGCTCATTTTTAGGGGCTCATTTATAAGGTTTCATTTTGTTGCCGTTTTGGGGATTATTTTCAAGCTCTTTTTGAGCTCATTTTTAGGGACTTATTTTTAGCCATTTTTGAGCCTTCTTGATCCTTTTTGATCCTTCTTTGAGCTTATTTTTTTGGGCTCAATTAGGACCCTTTTTGGAGTTTATTTGTCTAGCTTAGACTGATTTTTACATTTATGGCTGGTTTTTGACTAATATTCATGTTTAATAGCCAGTTTTAGACCGACCTTTTCAAGGCCATTTTTTGACTGATTTTTACTTTCTATCACCAGATTTTGATCAATATTCACGTTTCAAGGCAGCTTTGGACTGATTTCAAATATCATAGTCTATTATTGATGTACGTTCTTGTTTTATAAACAGTTTTGACTGATTTTTGATAGATTTTTACGTTTTAGGTCGAGTTTTGGACTGATTTTCACATTTCATAGTCCATTATTGACGTACGTTTATGTTTAATAGACAGTTTCGAAAGATTTTTGATAGATTTTCACGTTTTAAGTTGAGTTTTGGATTGAATTTACCGTTTTGGGCACATTTTAAGTTCTCATTTTCGACCCTTTTTTGGTATCATTTTTGGGCCCTGTCTTAGGCTCATTTAGGGGCTCATTTTTAAGCGCTTTTTGGGATAAATTTTATAAGCTCATTTTGGGCCCTTTTTTAAGCTCAAATTTTTGGGCTCAATTATGGCTCTTTTTGGGGCTTATATGGCAAGGTTTTGACTGATTTTAACATTCTTTCACCAGGTTTTTGATCGATATTCACGTTTCATGGCCAGTTATGGACTCATTTTCACATTTCATAGTCCATTTATGACGTATTTTCATGTATCATAGCCAGTAACTGATTTGTGATTGATTTTCACGTTTCCAGTCGAGTTTTGGACTTATTTTCACCTCTATTGGATAAATTTTAGGGGGTCATTTAAGACCCTTTTTGGATTATTTTTGGCCTCATTCATGGGCCCTTTTTGGGCTAATTTTAGGGGCACTATTTTGGCCCATTTTTGGGCTCATTTAGGCCCTTTTGGGGTTAATTTGGCCAGTTTTTGACTGATTTTTACATTTTATGGCCGGTTTTAACTAATATTCATGATAAATAGCCTGTTTTAGATCTACCTTTTAAGACCAGTCTTAGAATGATTTTAAATATCTATCACCAGATTTTGATCGATATTCACGTTTCAATTCTAGCTTCGGATTGATTTTCACATTTCATAGTCCATTATTGACGTATGTTCTTGTTTCATAGCCAGTTTTGACTGATTTTTGATGGATTTTTACGTTTTAAGTCAAGTTTCGGACTGATTTTTGGGATTTGGATAGTTGTAGACTAATCTATTCAAGGCCCATTTTTTACCGATTTTCCACCTCTATCGCCAGTTTTAGACCGACCTCTTCAAAGCCAGTTTTTGAATGATTTTAACCTTCTATCATCAGGTTTTCATCGATCTTTACGTTTCATGGGTAGCTTTGGGCTTATTTTCACATTTCATAGTTCATTATTGACGTTTTGTCATGTTTTATGGTCTGTTTTTGACCGATTTTCGATCTTCAAGGCCCGTTTTTGACTGATGTACACCTTTTGTCACCAGGTTTTGATCTTTATTGTCAATTCGAGTCTTGTTTTGAATTCATTTTCATATTTCATAGCCTGTTTAGCACGTATATTTAATTTTCATGGCCAGTTTTGACAGTTTTTTGATAAATGTACCGATAAATAGACCGACCTCTTCAAGGCCAGTACTTGACTGTTTTTACCTTCTATCGCCAGGTATTGATCGATCTTCACGTTTCAAGGGCAGCTTTGGGCTGATTTTCACATTTCAAAGTTCATTATTGACGTATGTTCTTGTTTCATAGCCAGTTTTGACTAATTTTTGATAGATCCTCACGTTTTAAGTCAATTTTCGAACATATTTTTAGCATTTTGGACAGTTTTGGACTGATCTGTTCAGGGCCCATTTTTTTTACCGATTTTCAACCTCTATCGCCAGTTTTTGATTGAACCAAGGCAAATGATTCAAGGCCATTTTTGGACCGACTTAAACCAATTATCATCAGTTTTTTACCGTTATTAACGTTACAAGCAATTTTGTACAGATTTTCACCTATCATGAACCATTTATTGACTTATATTCACATTTAATGGCCTTTTTTTAGACCGATCTCTCCATGGCCAGTTTAGTACTGATTTTCACCTTTTATCGTCAGTTTTTGATATTTCTTCATGTTCAAGACTAGTTTTGAAGTGAATTTTAACTTTAATGGCCGGTTTTAGAATGTTATTCATGTTTAAAGGCCAGTTTTTCACTGATTTAAACCTTCTTGCACCAGGTTTTGATCGATATTCACGTTTTAAGTCCAGTTTTAGACTGTTTTTCACATTTTTTGGCTCATTTTAAGGGGTTCATTTTCGACCGTTTTTGGGGATCATTTTTTGGCCCTTTTTGGCATTGACGTATGACCATGGGTATGGCTAATTTAAAAATTAGTAAATTTATGTACTTGTTTCTTATATAATACATAACAATGTATAGTAAATATAGAAAGGTTACCTTTTTGATTGTCAATTCGCATTCTTTTTTCATCGTTGGTGATATTAGTAAATACACTTTGTTTTGCATATTTTCGTTTTAAATGATCTTTTTTGTTTTTTAGTAAATTATTCAGGTAGAATCTATTTTCAATTTTAATTTGACGTCTAATTATTTTTCTTAGTACATAATCACTTTGGCACATTTCATACCATTTCTTTGAAACCAATGCCGCGTTGAGCAAAGTTTTGCCAGGTAACAATCTATAATAATAAAATAGATTATCAATTAATGTTATATTGTTAAAAGTAATTTGTCTAAAGAAAATTAACTTTCTTATTACCTTAATATTAAAATAGCGATTTCAAAAGTGAGTGATGACAAAATATCAATTTTATCAGAAGCAAAGTTTCCTCCCAGGAAATGAAATATATCGTAGAACTTATTCATATTGAATACTGAACGTTCACACTATGAAACTGAAATCACAAATGAGCTTAGGCACAGTAATTTTGCCGTATTTATAGGTGAACGGTGGGAAGTAGCAATGGGCGTGGCATATTTGTGTTGAGAAAGAACCATGGCTTAAGGGAAATATATAATTATATTTAACTGTAACAGCAGTAACTACTTGTTGAAACTCCATAATAAGGTTAAATAAGCACTAAGCTACAGTTTCAAATGTATTTATTAACTTATTTAGCTACAATTGTTTCGCCTTGCGGCATCTACGGGCTAATGGTAATAGTAAGCCTAAACAAAGTTAACAGTACAGAGAAACAGGTCCGGAAGTAACACAATGCATCGGGGTGCTAGTAGTGAGACTGCTCCCCGTTACTCTTTCTATCAGAGTGAGGGTAAGTGGTGTGCCGAAAGGCTCTGGATACGACAGCCCTTCCAGTTCCTCGGAACTGGTTTAGTCTCAAACTCGAAATCTACAAGAACCTGTGGAAAAATGTAGTAGGTAAGGGACTTTATGGCAACTCATTATATAAAGGGCAATACATATTCTTTCAATTTTAATGTCGTTCAATTTTAATACTGGGATTTAGTGAATTTATAATTGTGAACTTATCATACAATATCATAACAGTTTATTTAGATCTCTTTTGGTTGTTAATATTCAACATGAGTGATGAATGAGGACTTAGATTGTTTAATATTTTGAACAGATTGTTAACTTATTACTTCAATGTCTAAAACCTGCGTTGGTAATCGTTCTCAGCATAAGTACAAAATATACGTTCATAGGTATCATTTCTAAATCCAAGATTTACTATATTTTCGTAAATTAACATCAACTTACCGTTTTTAACAATACATTTAATTTATTCAATGTAAGGAAATTCAAACTCTAAAAATAGATTATTGTTATGTCAATTAATCTTCTCGTGTTGGAATTGTTTATGATTATTTCAACGGGAATGAATATTCAGTTGCATGATTATTCATCAGTATCGTTATTCATAAATCATGAAACATAGTAGAGGATTGACGGCAATGCTGGTTTATGTTGGTGAGTTATTGTCCAGCTATCGCATTTCAATCAATCAGTGGAAAATTTACAGTAGGGATAATAAAAACAGATCAACGACAGTAAAGATAAAGTAATAGGTTAACCCCTTGATGTAGAATACACGGCAAGTCAGCTCTAATTCCGTTGTCCAACGCTTATTTTTGTTGCTTATGATCTATTGTTTACTTACGTGTTGTGCTCCTCAATTAAGTTATATGCTTCATATTAAATTAAAAGTATTCTCAATAATCTGAAATGATATCATGTATGTTTCCAACAGAAAATATATCGCGAAAACTATGAGTAGGGATATCCCAATAGGTAATAAATCTAAATGTCGATAATGTTTTTAATATTAAATAAAGAAACATAATTATATCAAGACACAAGTATCTCAGTTTTTTGGCTCTATTTATATAAAATGAGACAACCGCCCCTATTCCAAAATTTTGCTCGACTAGCAAAAACGGCTGATTTTAAATTTTATATGATTTACTGGTCTAAAATTCCAAAACATTATTTTATTATTAAAATTGTAGAGAAATTGTAGTACAATTTCGTGTTAAGACATAGTTTGTCAATAAGATGTAAAATACCCAAATTACTAGTCACAAATTTAGATCAAAATAACTTGAGAAGATTAAGTTATCTTCAATTTCCTTAAAAATGTTATTGAAAACTACATCACGAACGTAGTTCCTTTTACTTTTGGCTTTGATCATATGTAATAAATATATATTTGTGTGTGGGCGATGAATGACTTGGGAAGCCTTTGATGTGAAACTTCATAAACCAAGAACAAATTTTTTTTAGAAATAATGAAATGTAAGTAAAATGAAACAAAGCAAAATCACTTATAGGGTTTTTAAAACCATCATTGAATTCACAGAAGAAATAAAAAAATATCCCTAAATTCACAGAAGAAGATGAATACAAATTTAAGAAAAAACACAATCATTTAAAAAAAAAAAAAAAAAAAAAAAAACCGCATGAAATACTCAGAATATATGTAAAAATATAATGTATTGAATCCGTATATGTAAAAGCTAGTTAAAGACCATATGTAAACATGTTGACGTGGTATATTCCCATATCAATTTAACAAATAGCAATTATTGTTCCATGCACGCGATCCTACTACCAAGATGCTTTTTGACTATAACAATTACATTTACCACCTGGTTTAATTATAACTTTTGTTGAGGTTAGAAATGATTCTACAGAGAATAGAACGTTAAGATAATAAAGTTAGAATGAACTAAAGAACTCATTTACCTTTCCAAAGTCCATTAGGTGTTCATATAATGACCCTAATAATTTATTAGTTTGTTATGAAACCAAACTATTACATAAATTAATATAGCGCGATTTAATACTCGAAAAGTCATATATTGTTATCTATGTAGTGACATAGTTATATCAGATGAAATGAGGTAATTAATTGCACCATTCAAACAATTGTTTACACCTCGTAGATATCTTTCGATTCTTACATGTAATATTATTTTAAGAAACTAGACATTCTATTGCTATCCAAAACTGTATCACAGTTAAATAATAATATTTCCCTATAGTGACAATTACTGCTGTGGATAACTCTTTAAATTAAAAATATATTGAATACATATTTGTGGCCATATCGAAACAATATTTAATCACTCTCATTTAACAATTACTAAATTTCTATTTTTGTTAATGGAAAAAAACTTTTTTGATATAAACATCATACTATAATAATTATGACGATGAATAATAGCTTACATTTTTAACACAAAATAATATTTATTACGTATAAAAATCAATAAATGGTAGAGTAATTGGTGTTTTTTACCATTATATATTATTAAAATATATATAACAAAGTCATTTTAATACCGTAAATAAAATAGGGGATTTATTATATGTTTTATGTATAATTTGTATTTCCCTAAATTTAAAAAGGGATAAACTAAATTCAAAATACAAACAATACACATGAAGTAAATGTTACGATAAAGAGTGAGGGGTAAATATATTATTATGGTCAATAGTGGATTAGGACATAGGGTAGGGTTAACTGAAAATACAATAAATAGGGGTAGCAGATATATGGACCTAGAATTGCAATTTATAAAAAGTGTTGAAAAAAAATGGGAAAATTAGATTCGAATATCGTTTACTAATCCAATGTAACAAACTGTAACACAAGATTCATTGGATATTCTCGTATAGTCATGACTAAAAATAAATATATGAAGTAAGAATACAAATAATTCAAATGCAATTAATTATGTGAAAAATTTAACTACAATTACTGTAACGTAAATTCAAGGATAAACTAAAATCATAATAAATAAACGTAACGTATATAGTATATTTTAAACAATATGTAATGATATCATACAGAAGTAACATTGTTCACATTTAAATTGTAAACTTTAGGAACCAAGTGCAAGATGACAATTTTTTTTTTCAAAAAAAAAGACTTTATTCATCATACAATGAAGTTTCGGTGACTAAGTGCAATTTTAAGTTTATATTAGCCACAAACATACCAATGTTAAAATAGTCTCCCAAGGGTTTTTAAATATATAACAACACTGAAGATGATTTTGTCAATAATCGTTTCGTTGTAAAAAATAAAGAGCTTATTGTGGAATATTAGGTTATACTTGTTATAAATGTAAACAATAATGATGGCAAATTAATAAGAAACTGAAAAAGAAAGACAATTGTCGTTGAAACATTTGTAAACACATTGAAGATGGAAGAATGACATGAACACGTGAATTTATGAATGAATATTGGCACTCGAAAATTGTTGAAATATATAAATAAATATGTTCATTATACAATATGCTCACCCTGTTTAAAGCACCATAATACGTCAAAACTTGTACCACGTTAGTTCCATGTGTTATTTTTAACCAGAGCTGGTATTATGTCTTTTGTAACATTTTTAAGATACCATGTAGTCTCCTAGACCGCTGTATTTAGGGGTGATAAAACAATAGAAAATGATAACGTATTATATACATATTTTTATTTTTATACATTCAGGTGAATATTGTGAATTTTATTTAATATTTCGAATTTGCTAGATACCATTTTTCTGTCCATTAAAAGCTATACCATCAACTCATTTGTTATGATTTCTGCAGCTCTACTTTAATATCTGTTTTTTGATCGTGGTTTATACAGTTCAAGTCTGACATATAACATAATTATTTGTCATTCAATTTGTAATATATTACGTTTAAGAAAACTGTAACAAGAAACAAGTGGGTAATATCGCTTAATTTAGCAAATATGCATGTAAACGCCAACTGCTGTAAAACTATTTCTAACTCCTAATATTTATATTTTTATTATCTCATATTAATTAAATATTTTTTTTTATGTAAGATATTCCTATAAGAAAACAGTAACTCCGTGTAATTAGAATTATGCATTTTAATAACACGATTAATCATACTTATGATCACCTTTGGGTTTGGACTGCCAATAGATACAAATTTATTTTCATATTCGTTGTTGAACAGCCCTAGAACTACATATATTTTATTTTATATATACTATTCGTATCTGTCAAATGTAGTATTTATTTTTATTTTAACTTTATCTTCTATGTGGCTATATGTTTCGCTACCAGAGGCAGCATCATCAGGCTAGCTGTTATGTCCATCATAGAAGGTAAAGTTAAAATAAAAATAAAGACTACATTTGACAGATACGAATAGTATATATAAAACAAATTTATTGTTGAAAATAAAAATGTTATTATACTTTTACAACTGAAGATACCGTTTCATTCACTTTTGATTTTATTTATAACTATCTGTTTACCCATTCAGATTAACTGAAGCTTAATTTACAATAGGACATACCAGTAAAACACGTTTTATAAAACTGTATAAATATAAATTTTAATTATTACAAGTTAGTGTCTTTGAGAAGAATAATTAATTTAAAAAATTTATTAGATTAAGATATAAATAAAATAAAAGTATTTTAACCACAGACTTTTTTTAAAAATTAAAATATAATTTGCTAAAAATAAATCATCATTTTCATTTATTTTATTTGTAACGAATCTGTAGTTTCGCACTAGTATGTAATGGATTAAAAATACTTGTACTAAATGCGAAGCAAATTAATATTAAATATACAAATACATTTGAAATGTATCAATGATAGACACAAATGACGTTTTTCTTTTTTATCCTGAATTGTATTAAATATATAACAAAAACACAACCTATCACCTATCACCTATCAAAGTAAAGATACTTTTTAAAGTAAAAAATTATGAGATATGTTGTATCTCTTACACGTGCTAGGTTGGACAAGTAACAAATAGTTAGGGAAATGAACGAAAAATATCATGTTCGACAGCTAAAAATGGTTTAGTACATGAATCAAAATTTAATATTTTAAAGTTTCTTCGTTGTAGAGGTTTAGGTGAATTCAAAATCATCCAAATTCAACGATTAAATGCTGTGTTTTAAACAAACCCTGTTCATTTTACTGTCTATTTGAATACTTATGTAGGTTTTATTAATCGATTTTTTACATAATCCTGAAACTGTTAGTTATTCTAGATTTGAAGTATGTATATAAAACTCTGCATTTGCAATTACTTTAACTTTGTAAACCTTTTGGACATACATTTATGATTAGTTTATTATTTTTACTTTTTTATTGAGTTTAACTTAGAACATTTTGAATTAGAGTCTATGAGTTACATTACTTATAAGTTTGTAAAGAACTCATAATTCCAAAATATTGAAAGGAGTCTTGAATGAATTGGACTTTTTCAATAACTATATTTAATTATATTTTTACTTGTACTTTGTACTTTTCTTAAATCTATTGCCAATGATATATCATGTCACGTTGTGAGAACACAGTGGCGTAGCCAGAACGTATTTTCGGGGGGGGGGGGGAGTTATGTAATAAAAACCAAACTTTTAATCAAACAAATTATTTTTATTTTGGTTTCACTCAACTGTTACATATTAGCATAAGCATACATTATAATACTACAAAGTGTAATAAAGTTGCTGAAAAGAAAGAATTTAGAAAACATAGATCATTTATACAACAATGAATAAAGAGAACGAGTTAAGTTTTAAATTCACAAAAACTGTTTAATATTTAGATATGAAACATATGACTGCACATTCATATTCTTACTTCAGATACTGATTAGAAGTTTTCTGCGTTTCTTATCGATTATCTTAACTCTATCAGGGACTACTTCATTTCTCGATGTATAGATAAATGTGCTACACTGTTGAGACGACATTGAGATGTACTGCGCAGATATGATTTCAAGCGTCGAAGAGTTGAAAATGATCTCTCTGCCGTAGCTGTTGTTATTGGTAAAGTGGCCGCTATTCTCAATGCCCTAAAAATTGAAGTGAACATCTGTTTAATAAAATTATCCATGGAAGACACAAAGTCTTGAGGTAGATCAGAAGTAGATTTTTTTTAAAAATTTAACCAACTTCTTCTCCACATTTTCATTTCGCCTTCAAGCTGTAAAGAATCCTCTAAATAACTAGGCCATTGTTTTGAAATAGTTTCGCAACATAATTTCAATCTCTCATTATTAAGTTCTGCAGTATTTTTTGGGAGTAAAGAGCATAAGCTTTCGAATACACTTTTGTGGGCCAAGAATCTATCATTCATTTAATTTCTTTAAGTTCACGTGTCTTGTAGTTTGGTCTTGTTGTTTGTTTCCCTTATATTCTAGGCATTCATATGTTCACGTCCATTTCTTTAGTAGTGGATTCTGCATCCTTGTACAATTCGTCAAATGCTGATTCAGAGTAATCGTAATGTCCAAAGTGCCAAGAAGAAAGATATGGAAGCAGCACAAATAACCCAGAGCTTGAAACTTTATGTTTTGACTTGGAAAAAACACTTCCATTACCACGGATACCCACCAACGTAGTGTACTATAAACGACGGCTTTGCATATATAACCAAGGAATACGTAGTGGAAAACAAAAGATAGGGCACTGTTATGTTTGGGTTGAAGGTGAAGCCGGTCGTGGAGTACAGGAGGTTGGAAGCTGCCTTCAAAAACACATTGTTGAAGAAATTATTGGTCCGGTGAAAGAATTCATGCTGCGGCCAAAACCGCAACATCAAAATAGTGTTGATGCTTAAAGCAATCATTGCAGATCACCCAACATTAGAAAAAATAACTTTAAATATCTGCTTCCTGTTCACAGCTTCTTACTGAACGACAGTGACTTCGGGGATATAGAGTGTTCCCTTAAAAACCAACAAAGACTATATACACCCGAAGATTACATGGCAGTCATGAGAGCTTGTCGGAAGAAAAACCCATTGATTGTTCATCGGATGAACCCGTGTGACTTCATTGGAACTTCACAGATGGAGGCCAATATAACTAACCGCAAACAGGATGTTAAGAGAACACCAGTGAACTGGCTCAAAACTCGAGCTATAGAAATAAATAAAACTAAACCTTACAGAATTTTTATGAAATCATCACTTGAAGGACAGGCTGTAGAAATTGATATACAGAAAAAACCAATACGTGGACGGCCGACTTCTGATAAGAACTTTAATGAACTCTGTGTACCGCTTTGGCCAAATGGAAAGCCAGTCTCTGTCCCAAAGCTTAACGATCTTAAGTCTTTGATGGATTTCATTCCTAATGATGCCAGGCCGTAATACCGAAGTCTTATTGCTAGCTCTGAAATCGAAGATGACATTGAAGGTTTTCATGGTGACTTAGATTTCGAGATGGAATATGAATAGTATGTAAATACAATACGTTACTTTGTTTAATATTATCACTAGCAGTTCAACATTTTAAAACATAGTTTCAAGTACCAAATTTTTAAGATTTACCATGCAAGCCTAACTTAATTATATTTTACCATAAATAAATGATTAATGTAACCTATCCTGTTTCTATTTAAAAGTTTGTTAAAAATACACATTTTAAGTTTAAAAAAATTGGTTTACTACTCCTTTACTCTACGAAAAGGGCACTGGGTTTAGTAATGCATAACTAATTTGTGATAATAATCAATTAAGCAACACTAGACCAAGCGCCTTTTTTTATTTATTACTCAGTCAGTCTACAAATAAATACAGTAAAAATCATTCCAAATAGTAGCAAAAGGCTATACACATCTTTAAAAAAACAGTAAGCATATAAGTGGTGACAGTGATTTATGATAACATGTTAAACTTTAACTTCATTTTATGAAAAAGTGACATTTGGCACTTAGTCTAGTGATGCAGAACACAGTCCAGTTGTCTCTCATATGTTGAATATCAGTTGTAAATGTTTCAACATACTGCACTGCATCAGCTAAGTCCAATGTAGTTGTTTGAAGGTACTTGCAAAGTCCAAAAGCAAGATAGAACACTTTGCTTACTGTAACAACTGCCAGCAAAAATTGGCTATTGTTGAGAGCATTAAACAGTGTAAAAGCCCTTGAAGATGCAGTAGCGTCGTCGAAGTTTTGTATTTCAGAAAGTGCCATAAAATATCAATAAACAGTTCTTTGAAAGACACCATTGCACTTAAATGCTCAACCATTCTTATTTCGCAGAACATGAGTAGTCTCGTTCTTCTTGCACCGGGATCTTTATCTCCTTGCAAGAATTATTCTTGTAAGAATATATCTCCTATTCTTGCAATAATGATCTCCTTTAACAAATCATTCTTTTTATGTGATTTCCCGAAGAAATTTATAATGTCTTTCATTGTGGCTAATGCGTTTCTGATAGCTGGTACAGAGCACGCATAGGAAAGTGCAAGATTTATAGCATGACTTGAGCAATGTACATATAAATCTTCGGGATAGCTTTTCTTGATTATTGCAATACAACCTTTGTACTTTCCGCTCATAGCCAAAGCCACGTCGTAACGTTGTCCCTTCAAGAAAGACAAATTTACACCGAGAGTATTAAGCTCTTGAAGTAGTTTTTGAGCTAACGCTTCACCACGAGTGTCATGAACAGCTACGAATTTCAAAAAGTCTTCTCTTAAATTAACCTTGCCATCATTTTTTGTTTCTATGTATCTAGCACACAATGTGAACTGCTCAATACCACTTATATCTGTGGTTTCGTCTGCTAATATAATAAAGCTCTCTGAATCGTTAATGTTATTTATGGTTTCAGTTAAGATGAGATTGCTACAAGTATCAATAATTTCATTTTGAATCTGGGGACTGATGAGTTAAGGTTACAAAATCAAAGTGGTTTTTGAGTACTTCATCGAGACTTTCAATTCTAAAACGAAGCAAGGCCCTAAAGTTCCCATCGTTTATATACGTATCACTTTTATCCTAGCCTTTCCACTTCACTGATCCTGTATCCAAATGCCCTCGTAAAGCAATTTCTTGTTTGCCACAAAATATTAGTGTTTTTAAGATAGGAACAGCGTTTGTCTATTTTGTAATGTCACTTCTTTTCTCCCCTTGTCTATTTGGGAGCAGATGTCATCTGCTTTTCCCTCATACACACGTAAAAATTTTTGAGCGATAATGCTACAATCATTGTGATAATTACTGTTTTCATGTCTTCGGAATTCCACCTTGACATCATTCCATTTTGTAAAAGGCGAAAGAACAAATGCCCTCAGTTTTATGTGTTGTCCTTTCCCTACTTCCTTTTCCTTAGCAAATAAAAAAAACAATATTTACAGAAAGCCCCTCATGAACGTTTGAGTAGGATAGCCAATGAAATTCGTGCATCCACTTTTTTTTGTAATTTTAAGTTTCTCATTCCCGAGGGATATTTAAACATGTCATCTGGAACCCACCATTTTGTTAAAATAGTGTGTTTCTCACTGTCTGAAAGATTTTTCTTTAAAAAGCTTCCTATATCTATAACATCAGAACTAAACTTACTGATGCCTGAACTTATAACGACACTAGCATAACTGGTTTCTAAGGGGCTTAAAGTAGAAACCGTAACTTCTCCTACGTTTCCTTCCAACAACAGAGAGTGAGGCCTTTTAGAACCTTTGTTCTTTTGGACAAAATACAATATACTACACAGTTTTTTACTCATCACAAGCCGCAATAAACCTTTCAACAACAGTTAGAATAATCATGTAGAACACACAATAATAATAATAATAATAATAATAAATAAGCAATTATTAAAACACACAATATTCACATGAAATTATGCATCACAAAACAAAGTAAACTCACTGATTGAACAAATGCTGAGACTCGCCGAGAACAAACGCTGACTACTGTGTTGTGGTGGTGAAAGGTGAAGGTTAACGATGATGCATGCGCGTGCGCACGGCACCTCCCTCACTTCCCCTGGAGTGAAGCGCATTCCAACAATAACCAGAAACAGCTCGATATTTAAAAGTTTGTACGTAGTTAAAAACAGACAGACATATTTTTTCGTCCTTACAGAAATTTGGAGGGGGTATAACCCGATATCCCCCCCTTGGCTACGCCCTTGTGAGAACAAATATACTCAACCTTAAACTATAAAACTTTTAATGTGTCATAGTCGGAAGAACTACTAGAGTATATATTTTGAACAATGCAGGTTATTTATATAAACAATATCTCTAATAGCTTAAGCAACTTAACTAAAAATGCGCAAGTAATAATACATATGCGACCAGCCTGTCATGGTAGAGTATATTTCTATTTTATAGAAGTTAATAAATAGGGGATATGACAATGCAAAATGAGTTTTGACGGTGTTTTGAAAGTGAACACCGTTGAATTAAAACATTCGTGTTTGGTGTTAGGAGTTCAAAGAAACGGGATGTTGAGATAGTTAGAATATTTTTGATAACATACAAGTAATAATAAAATATTTCAACGTATGTCAGCAACAGTTCCATTTATTGGTTTTACAACAATATTTGGGTATTACACAAGGTTAAAATTTTGGAAGATGTAAGTCTAAATATAAAATCATAGTGGTTGACAGTTTCCGATCTTAAGTAGGAGACGAGAAGTTATGTTTCTTTCCATTTCAGAGATTTCCCATATATTGGTGTTTTGGGGAAAATGTACGTAATAAACCCTGCTCTATATTCTGCAATTTTTTTATAATAGTTATGTGAATTTAAAGCATAAAATTAACTTAAATTATTAGTGTAAAACTTGAGCAACGAAGGGAAATATATTGGTAAACGGTATGTCACTTAGAGGTTTTTTTTCCATTGTAGCTGTAGGTTTTATGATTTGAGTAACTTAAACAATGTTACTAAAACGGCGAACAAAATATTTTATAATATTCAATAAAATATTACGAACATGTTCTTGGTTATACAAATGTTTCACAAGTATTTATGTTTATTAGGTCATTGTCTATGTTCAAAGGATTCACTATTTATTTTTGTAATAAATGTTAGAGTAACACTTAACACATATAGCCAATTTCAAAAGAAGGTTTTTAACAGTCGTGTTTATTCGTATAAATAACTATCAGTTATTGCATTGAAGTATAAGAACCGCACATGTCTGTTTAAGTTTTACGTATTTAATGGATTTAAAGAAACAGACTTAAGTGTATTTAAATATTAATCTGAATTATAATATGCTAAAATGGATTTATTTAAACTATCTGCGTTCCATCGTTTTAAAATTGCAATACCTACACGATGCATCGCCTGAAAGGGTAAATTTCATAAAATCCGTTTAAGTAGTTTTCCTTAATTAAGGATATTAGTAACAAGCATTTAACTCGTGATATACATGCTAGGTGAATTTAGCAGTTACTTGGTAGTTTTATTGAAAATATTTTCTTTTTTAAAACTGATTCTAGTATTTAAAAAAACTATATAATAGACACACATACACATACACACTTATATAGAAAAATTAAATATCTATAAAATTTTGTTTTCATAAACCAGGATTTTCTAAGGTAAATAAAATAAAATAGTCACTAAATATGTCCGAATCAGTGTAATTAATAATGAACAGTTAAATATCGTTGTCTTAGAGTGATTCAAATAAAATATTTATTTGGATATGACACTATCAATATTATTATATTTGATTTTGAAGGAAGTGTGTCTTTTATGTATATATGATAGTATGGTCGTAAAGTTTGTATGATGTTTTATATTCATTAAAATAACAATGTACATTTTCTTTATAAATATATTTTACATTTAAAAATTAAATCGTCATTATTATTATTTAAATGTAGTGGAATAAAATTAACTATCTTCAATATAAATATATTATTTTATTCAAACCACTATCAAGCAATAAACTTTATAAGTATTACGTGACGTTGAAGTCAAGGTAATATCTGGAAAAGTTTAATAGTTTTGGTAAATTCATAAACAGTCAACAATTGAACTTAATGTATTAATACCAGTTGCCCTTGCGTAAACTTTTATAAGTTACTTGTGAAATAGTTATTTAAAATATAATTAACATAAAAAGAAAATGAATTCTTAAAGTGAGTTCCAAACCTTTCCAACCACCCCATCCTCGACGATAATTTGTCTGTTTTGATTATTGCTTCTGTTAGAACTTTACTGATTGATTGAACTGCGTTGGTTGGGTAATAACTCACTACATAAATCATCGATACCGTAATATCTATTGTATTGTTTTATATCTATGATTAATGTGTCCGATGCAAGTAAATCATAGAAGTAAATTTGCGTTGTAGATGAAATAATGATAAACAATTCAACTGCAAAACAAGTAGCGAACTTTTTACAATCTATATTTTATGTTTGGGTCTCTCTAAATAAATGTAATCTTTAAAATTTATTTGGTAAAATTACGAAAACAAAATTTGTGTTTTATGTAGTAAAAATTAATTAGTTATTTTGGTTCTAATTAAATGCAGTTTTTATAGAAATGTACGTATCATTCGACGTTATTTATTGAAACAAAAGAGTTATTACATTAAAGACATTCATAATATCACTGAAGATATATTATGAGGTATATCCTATAATCTGAAATATATCATATAAAGCCTTTCGTTCTCGTGATGACTTAAGTCCATTCCTGTTTCTCAAAATTAGATAATATTATTTATTTATGTAAAATAACGTAATTTAACTAGCTCAATAGCCACTTAATATTTCATAAACATTGATAAAGTCTGTCTTTATTTTAAATATGAAACTTTCATTAAAATGCAGGAAACCCCCGTAATCCGTTAGGGTTTTTGTATTTGAAAAAATGATTCTTTAGACTAATTTATTAGGATATATTAAATACATAAGAATAAAATCTGTCAAATGTTTTGCTCCTTTGTTCACAACTTGCAATATATGAACCAAAAAGTACGTGGTTATTACTTTAACTATTAAACATTTTTTATTTATTTTTAAAGTTTTTAATTTATTTATTGCATTACATTAAAACTACAGACTAACCATTAATTTGTTTCTGGAATGTATTACATATCATAGAGATCACCTATTAGTGACAAAAATTTGTTCTAATGTACTATATTCTATTCACGGATACACTGTGCACCACACAATTAAACCAACTCAAAATGTTTCGTTCTCTTCAGTCTTCTGATCAGATTACAGTTGTCAAGAAGTTGGACTGCCTCTGCATTTACGTGTCGTTTCAAACGAGATTCATACTTTTTAGCAAACCTTTTTATTTCACTAAAAACATCTGGAATTCCAAGATCCCGTTGTAGTCGATGTTTCTTATGTACCATGGGTGCGTTGACCATGTTCCATAAAACTCTATTTTGAAAAGTTTGAATCTATTTAATCTGACATTTTTTAGCACAACCCCTTTATCGTATGCCGTACACCCAGACAGGCTGGTCAAAATCGGGTTAAATATTAATATTTTAATTTGTATTGATAACTTAGACTTGCCTCCCAGGAGCCAATATAGGTCTATATTTGACTTTCAGTTCTGTTATTTTCTTTCTAACATGTTCCTTCCATTTCAACTTGGTGTCAAATGTCATACCCAGAAATTTTGCTGTATTTTCACAGGGAAGTTCAACTCCATTTAATTTCACTAAAGGATGATTCTTTATATTTCTATTTGTGAAATTTATATGTACCGATTTCGTCTCATTTAACTTAATTTTCCACTTTTATTCCAGCGATAGATGTGATCATTTTCTTGCTTAATTTTAATGGTAGCTTCATGTAACCTCTTTCCAACTGCCAATAAGGCAGTATCATCTGCAAATGTGGCCACAGTAACATTTTCTATTTCAGGTAGATCGCTTGTTTAAAGTAAATATAGTATAGGACCCAATACACTACCTTGAGGAACACCAGCATTCACTTCTCTTAATTCAGAATATTCCTCATCCTGCTTAACTTTAAATAGTCGGTCCGATATGTATGATGTTAACAGGTCCACGAATTGTTTTGGTATTACTTTGTTTAATTTTTAAACCCGTCTCTTATGCCAAACCTTATCGATGGCCTGTGCCACGTCCAGGAAAATGGCAGAGCAAATTAATTTTTCTTCTAAGGCTTTTTCAATTACTTCTGTTATTCGATGGACTTGGTCTAACGTTGAGTGGCTCTGTCTAAAACCGAATTGATGGTTTGGAATTAAATGTTTACTTTCTATGAGATGTTTTAGCCTTTTTAGCAGTAATTTCTCAAATATCTTAGAAATTGTCGGTAGCAATTAAATAGGAATTGAGGATTTGGTTTCGTTTGGTGATTTGCCAGGCTTTAGAAGCATGATGACTTCGGCTACGTCCCAAACATTAGGAACATGCTTTAATCTAAATGCTGCATTAATTAAATAGGTCAATAATAATATACCTTTCTTAGACAGCTGTTTTAAGATCTCACCTGTAATGAGATCAAAACCGGGTGCTTTCTTAGGATTTAGTTTTGTCTTAATCTCATTGAAAACTACATTCGGTGTAACTGGTTTTATATCTGTGTCCTCAAAGCTTTCATTATCTTCCATCCTATTCTCGGAGGAATTGTCATGAGGTTGGAATATTTCAGCTAAATAATCAGCAAACGTTTCTGCCTTTTGCCTGTAGTTTTTTGCCCAGATACCATCGTTCTTTCTTATTTGAAGAATTCGATTATTTGGCCTTTTTATTTTTCTTGTTACTTTCCACAATGAGTAGGTCGTTTCTTCATTTGCTGTTAAATTTTCAAGAAATTATTGACGGATTCTTCTTTAAGTTTTTGAATTTCCCGTTTCAGCTTCTTTGTTTTGTTATTAAGAATAATTTTATCAGAAGGGTCACGCGTCTGCTGCCATTTTCTTCTGGCTCTACTTCTTTCTTTGACTAGTTCCTTTATTTTTAGATGGTGTTTATTACCTCCTCTTTTGTGTGAATACTCCTTGGTGTTATTCCTAACTGCTCTTTGGATGTTACTAATAAACCTCTCTGCTTCCGTTTCCAGTTGCTGTTTCGTTCTTAATTGTATATTTAAATTCATTTCACAATCCAATTCAACTCTACATCCTGTCAGTTGTATGGTTGACTAGTCTGGGTTGATTTTCTTTCTTGACAACTTTTTCCTTCAGTACTAAAATTACCGCTGAGTGATCTGAGCTGACGTCGATATTATCCTCAATATCAACAAAGTGTTATAAAGAACTCAATATCATTATTATCCTCAATATCACTCTCTTTGTTATAAAGAAATCCAAGAGATCTGGGACATTTTGTAGATCTGTGGGCTTGTAGGTTGGCGTTCTTGTAGAATATTAATTACATCCCAACTCTATGATTGCTTCTTTCAGTTCCTTGCCTTTTGCTGTTGATATCCTTGATCCCCGGTCTACATGTTAAGCATTGTAATCTCCTCCTACTATGAATCAATCACCCATATGTTGTAGGAAATTTGTATAGTCTGATTTTTTAAGATTAAATCTTGGTGGGCAATATAAATCGCCAATAGACAATTTTTGTTTAGTGGACACAACTCCCACCACTGTAAGCTGTATATGTGAACTCTGAAGATGACACTCTTCGTGATGGTTGATATTATCTTTAATTTCTTTAATTATTATGGCACTTCCACCTTTCGCTTTGTTGTCTGGGTGATTCGTTTGGTAAACCTTGTAGCCTCTTATCTTTAAATAAGACTGGTTAGTTAGGTGTGTTTCTGTGATAAGGCATATGTCAATGTTTTGTGTACCTAAAAAGACTTCTACTTCCCGTTTTCAATTTTGGATGCCGTTAGCATTCCAGGTTGATATTCTCAAATCCCGCATGTAAATTAATATATTGTACGAGTTGTTCCTCCAGAGGTCTTAAATTCACTTCTGTCTAACCATTCTGAAATTTTGTTCAACATATGTGTTATGTTTCCCATCATCTGAATCAGAGGAAACTGCTCGGTTTGTTTCAACTGAGATTGCATTTCGTTAACTTCAACTGTCTATGCATACGATACCTGATTAGTAAGATACACGTAGTAATCATACACGATTAGAGGATACACGTATGACAAGGAAAGTGAGCGAACCGAAAAAAAAACCTTACTTTTTATCTGATTTTAAATTTATTTATTTTTTAAATATTAATTGAGAAAATAAACTTCACATATATTAACTAAAGTTTCCCCGAAACAGGCTATTTCCTTTAAAAAAACAAAATCCTATTTCATTTAATTTTTTAGAAATAATATTACAAACTTTATAGTTACAATTTTTTCTAAATGATATGATACAATGAGCTTCCATTTATCTTAAGTAGTTGACAATACTGGGAAAGGGTTCCTCTCTCGGTGGGTGGTCTAGATGAATCTGATGGATGATGATTTCTTCAGAATAGTCCAGAATTGCTCGTGAGTGGTGTGTCCAATTTATGGAGAATAATTAATTGTGATATGTCTGGTGAAGTACTTTTTCAACCTCCCTGTAGAACCACACGAACGTAGAAAAATATAAGAAGAATAGAAGATCCAAGAGCCAAGATAATGACTCTAGTACCTGACTCGTGTACTTATACATTTCACAAAAAGAAAGTAGTTTTTGTATTCCTTAGATTGTTTTCTCCCAGCTTATCACTTAGAAGCAGTTCAGTTAGACATTTTACATAATTTGAATTCCAAAAAAGTGTTTATTCCTCTTCAGTTCTGTCGCCAAGTTTAGGCTCGGATCGAATTGTTGTTACCAGCATTGCGGTATCTTTACTTTTTAATTGGGATAATTACAATCAATTAATGGGATAATCTTTACTTTATCAGCATTAGTAGAGATAACAGTAATTGACTGTATATTCTTGCTTATACAGTACTGTATTATAATATATAGCTGAGTTAGTAAATTATTTGAAATTTTTAAAGGTGTGTCTTAATGAATTGATTTTTTGCGTAATATTAAACGTAGACAAGTATTTACTAATATTTTTTTTAGATGGATGAACTATATTAAATTTTATGTTTTTTCCTAAAATCAATCAAAGGATTTAACCAAACTAAGATATCCTTGCTGGATGTACTATATTAATGTTTTATTATAAATTCAAATATAAGATTTAACCATAATTTGGACACAAGAGTTTCGACCATAATTCTGAGATATCCTTGCTGGATGTACTATGTTTAAGTGTATGCTCACCACTAGCAGTGAACGATAGAACTCTTACCGACACTATTACGCTCAAGCCAAATCTTCCCTAACGTCTGGTTTCAGCATTCGGGAAACATATAAGTATAAAAAGTATATCCAATAGATTGTTAGCCTATAAAGTCTAGGATATGTAAATATAAACACGTAAATTATTAACATTGAAATACTTTTATTATTTATAAGAAAACTAAACATTCCATTTAGTGGAAAGAAATTAATACATAATTTTAACATGTTATGTAGTCGAAGAAACCCGTTCATAGTCACTAAATTAACTCATACATCCATCTACTTAAAAGCGAACACTACATGATACTACTTACATGAAAACATATTATTTAATAAATTGCCCTGTAGCAATAAAGTGTATGTAAAGCGAGAACGTTAAAAAATAAAGTAATATAGGAATTGTTTAAACTGCAATAAATAAAATTGAATGATTGGAGGCACCTCGGAAGAGAGATTAAATCGAAGCATAAAAAAACCTTTCAGCTCAGACAATCTTAAATTGTTGTTACTGAACACATTATTTTATTTTATTTTTTTCATATAATTACAACTCCACAATGTGTTTCTTGTAATAAATAGGGATTTTTCATTTTTGATTCCACTAAAAAGTTCTACAAATTCATTATTAGAAACTTTTGTATATATTTTGAAGAATTAAATTTATCAAACATAGTCTTCATTTGTGTTTGTGAATACTAAATAGTTGTAGTTTTTGATAATTATGTTATAAATCGCTTATTAGAATTTGCACAAAACTATATCCACGGTTTCTACAAATATAAATGTTAATGGCCAAATACATAATGATAAAATCTAATTTAGTAATAACAACTAATGTGTAATTAATTTTGTAATGATAAAGTAATACAAAACTTCCTCTTATAATAATTAATAAATTGTTGCATATTGTTTGTACTGGATTTGTTTCTTATGTGACTATACTAAATGATAGGTTGAAAGAAAGAAAATTATATATATATATATATATATATATATATATATATATATATATATATATATATATATATATATATATATTAAAGGCGGAAGTTTCATAGTTTAATGACAAATGTAAAACTGATACATGTTCATAGGTTAAAAAAATGTCCTACAAATAAACTACCTATTTAAAAAGTTGTAAATTTATACAATAGGTGTATACTTAAATTTAAATTCCAACACAAGTAAAAAAAAAAAAATTAAATAATTAAAATATATCAACACCAACTTTAAAATTATTAGAATAAGAAACATAAAACCATAAACTAGTGTTTTGGAGTTTATTCTTGCTCTACCTAAATCTGCATCCGATTTAGTTTTTTGTTTACTTCCTACGTATTTTTTAAATTTTAAATTTAGTTATAAATAATTTTTAAATGACCAGTAAACGGTTGAAACTAATCATGATAGTGAAATTATTTTGTATAATCCTGTTTTTTAAAATCTTTTCACAGAATATATTACGAACCACAAAATCCTTATATTTGTTCATTATTTAAACAACTTGCCTATTTCGTTTTGTTTTCTCTATTTACCTAATAATGTATAATCGAATATAATAATAAAATATATAGAATCGATATATAAACCTAATAATTGATAGAAATCTAGTTTATATTTATAGTGGATAAGATTTTGTTTGTTATCTCCTTCTTAAAATAATATGTGTATTATATATTTAATGTTGTACCTTGAGACAGCTGCGGTAAGTCGAAGACAAATAATTCCATCCCAAGATGGAACTATTGTAAACTCTTAACACAGATTTTGAATACAATTACAAAACTTGACCAATATAAAAATGATATAGTCAAAAACAAATAAACGTATTGTTGTATACACTTCCATTCTGTAGCAGGTAGAATGAAATATAAAATAATTACAACTACCTACACTAACATAAAATTTACATTCATATAGTTTTATCAGTTATTTCTTAAGGTTTTATTTAAAAGAAAATAATTTATTAGTTAACCTTGAGAACATATCTATTATTCAAAAAGTGTACAGCAGAAGAGAGGAGAACGTTAACTACTTACTTCACGAACCTTCCTAAAATGTGGGTTCTAGTGTAATTTTATCCTCTTTATATCTAGACTTTCATTCATCCTAAACACCTGCTCAAAGTTACAGTGGCCTTTAAAATAATCATGTCTCTACATCAGCAGGAAAAAACAAAATAAAGGTAAACACCAATCAACAAATGTATGCTCAATGATTGTAGTTGAATTGAGACATTGTAATATTAACACGTTCAACGCGGATGTCATTCTGGAATGTTTACGTCGTAGGCAACTTGAATAAGAGCTGGAGGGGGTACCGTTGGCCTGAGCAGGCAGGTAATTTGTACCGACCGGCGACCATCACTTCAGGCGTGTGTATTGTATCGTGAAGACCAATTTTAATTTGCTCTCTCCGTTGAAGAATATTTTATTTAAAGGTAGGTGAAAAATAACTCATTTTTTGTTGTTATTCTTAATGTTTTCTTCCAAGCATGTATATTACTACTTAAAACAAATGGAAATTGAATGATGATTCACATATTTTAAACACTTAAATTAAAAAAATTAATAAAGTTTATTTAATAAATACTAATATAATATCTATTATATATATATAATTATAATATAATATCTTCTAATATATATATTTACAGAACTATTATAAAATAAATTTAAAACAATTTGTTTAAAATTGAAAATGAGCTCTGATACTGGTATGTATTTGTTTTATAAATATAACTGTTTATTCTTTTCAATTTTTCAAACAATGTTTTAACAAAAATGTTTTAACAAAAACCTATTTTTCTTCAGAAACCTCTGATCCACACCGTGGCCAAGGGAAAAAAAGGAAAGCTGACTCCGAATTTATTAAGTACATTACTGTTACAATATGCAGTACAATTTTGTTTTCAAACATTTTCCAATAATATATATTCAATTGTTTAGGAAGCTCTCCACGTCCTGAACCTTCAGGACTTCAACAATCATATTCTGGAGATGAACGAAAAGCTAAAAGAAGTGAGTATTACATATTATTTTTTAGATTATTGCATATATATTAATTTTACTTTGCAATTCGCTTTGAAATTCAATTGTAAAACACAGAAAATTTAGTTGGAAACTATCTACTTTGTTTTGTTTGAATTTATTCTAGTTAAATACAAAATAATTTTCAACATTTTTTTTTATTTCTTCTTTTGAACACCTATTTCATGTTTTCTGTCTTTTCTTTTTAGCTCAAGAACACGTTCGGAAACGCCGCAGAGGTGGAACTATCAGCATCCAAGATTTCGAGGAAGACGAATTGGAAATGCTTCTAAGAGCTTTTTCGTCAGATGAAGGCTCATTCGAAAGCGAGGAAGATAAAGGTGAGGACATTTTAGAAGGTATTGTTTCTTAACCTGGTATGCCTTACACCGTTGATTTAGCAAGTCAATGTCCACCACTCTCACAAGCCTCCCTTTTACCCTCCCCAACTTTTCAGCCTACAATCAGTCAGGAAACACCATTCAGAATTTTACCCCCCTCATCCCTTTAACCTACAGAGACGCCTGCTTCCCCTCTTACCCCATCACCCATTATTTTACCCCCGTTATCCCTTTCACCCACAGAGGTGTCTGCTTCTCCACCCACCCCACTAATTCAACCTCCCGCATCACCTCGTCCTACGAATTGGCAAAGTGACGATCCCTGTGCCCCAAGAATCCCTTTTACAGGTAATGAGGAACTTATTGTTGTCCCTCCTGATCAAACGCCTCAAAGTTCAAGTTATTATAGTTAACTTTTTAATGAAGAGTTTTTGAACTAATTTTGAGGGAAACTAAGGTTTTTGCCGAAGTTTTTATTTTTTAAAAAACATTTCTCCTTCTGTTAGAACCAAAGAGTGGAAAACTCTAACAGAAGACGAGTTTATTATTTGATTGGGGTTAGTGATTCATATAAGAATCTCGCGAATAGAGTACTATTGGAATACAAGCCCGTTATACGACTTGAAAATATTCCGAAACTCTATATCGCGAGATAGATTTTTAGGAATTTTGCAATGCATGCATTTTTATGAAAAACCCTACCTCTAACGATCCAACCACAATAAACCGGCTCTTCAAGATTCGTTCTCTGTTGGATCATTTCAATAATACCATGAGGAGAATTTTTTATCCGGGCAAAAACCTCAGCTTAGATGAATCTATGGTTCTTTGGCGGGGTCGCCTAAATTTCCACCAATACATAAAGGGTAAGATACACAAACACTGTATAAAACTTTATATTCTTTCTGACCCTTATGGATTGGTGCTCCGATTTATTGTTTATCAAGGAGACGGAGACAGAGATTTAGGTGGCCCCGGTCACGCACAAAAATTCGTACATAGTTTCGTGGATGACTTTACCAGCAAAGGACATTCACTGTACATGGACAACTTTTATAACAGCGTAGGTCTAAATCGATAACTCCTTGAAAAGGGTACGTATACTCTCTACGGCCCACAAGGAGGAACAACCTTCCTGACGTTGTAAACGTCAGATTGCAACGTAGGGGAGTTGTCCACCGCTGGAGCGACGATGGGATTTGTGTTTTTAAATGGAAGGATAAGCGGGAGGTAAACTTCATCTCATATGAACATGGACCTCAACTTGTTGAGGTGTCAGGGCGCCGATTTCTACTACAAAAATTTAAGGCTGTTTTTCAATATTTTATTGAAATACAATTACTTTTATATATTTAAATTTCTGGGGCTATATGAACTATTATTTTAATAACTGCTAATCTCATTTAACTGACTAGAGGATTTATTTTCTCAAATTCGGCAATGAAAATTTATTTTTCTGAAAGTATGAATTGGTCTGTTTAATACTTTACATATAAGTCAAAAGGCAATAACAGAAGATACTACATACAGTATTTAATTTTACTTTGTGTTTGATTTAAGTAACCGATTTAAGTATAATGTTTGTGAATTGCTTACGTTAATAAACCTGTTTATCTGTGCACCATATAGTGAGATTGTAAAATAATGAAAAATAAGCAGAACAGGTCACGTGACACGAAAAACAAATAATTTAATGGAGAAATTGATACTATGTGGACAAGCTGATCACCAAAAGATTAGAAGAAGCCAAAAAAAAATAAATATGATAAAGCAGTACAGTGGGACATAAGAATAATGAGGGACGAAAATAAAATACAAGTTATGACCTACCGTTTGATTGGAGAAAGATCGTTATCGAGACGAAGAGTCACTGTGGGCTGTAATATCGAGATAATTGGTGAAATAACGAAATGAAGTACCTAAAAAGAAAATGTCTATATGTCCTAATCTGTTCGTTAAAAACTCGATTAATTATAAAATTATTATTTTATTTCCTAGCTAATGGTTTTATGATTATATTGTAATAATGTTTTGTTTTGTAATTACGTAAAATTGTACTGCTACTAGTTACAAAGGTTATAATATATGGGCACCATGAACTGTGGGATTGTTTGTTAGATAACCTCTATGTTTGGAGTTGTAAAATAAAATAAAAAAAAAACTCATATATCCACCACTAGTTGACCGATTTTGATAGGGAAGGTCATTGTTCTGACAAAAAAAAAGGGTATCCCATAATTCTGGGTGGAGTTTTTACTGTGGCATGGGATTTTTTATTGTAGGGGTGAGGGGTCAGCATAACAAGGGTCTAAAATTATTCATTTTAATATATACACGTTCAATATAAAGAACGATATACTGCGCAACCAACTGAAAAAGTTATTGTCTAGATGAATGTGACGAAAAAATATTAAAATAATCAACGTGCTATGTCGCGTAACGTAATGGAATATGAACATTGTTTTGGAAAAGGACTTAATGCCTAGTACCGAACCTTTGAAAAAACTTGTAAGTGATTAAAAAAATCAGTTGAAACACTAACGAAGAAGCAGAAAAAATCCTGATAAACCTAAATATCTGTTGAATTCCTACGAAGAAGAAACGAAAACGATAGATCTTATAATGTCTGAAAAAGGACAGCTTCGTTCCATTTGAGAGTGCAAAATTTAAGAAATTGGCAATAAAACATTAGACCATTATGCTGATGATTACGGTATTGAATTAGAAGACAAAACATAAGACAAAAGATGAAAACACAAGAACCGCCAATTGATAACGAGGAAATTGAAAATAACTAAATGGAATTGGAAATTCCTCTAATGGCCACACCCGCACCTCCGCCACGTCTCTTGGGACCTTTTATGAATCGGTAAAAAAGTAATGGGTATATTTTACATTTTTACTTTGTGAAAAATACATTAAAGACAATAAACTAACTTTTAGTAAGTGTAAAAATATAGTGGATAAATTAACTATTGTTAAATTGTTCATTAAATAAAGTTTTACCTATAATAAAACAGAGTTATATATATTATTTTACTCTGTTTTTAAATATTTGATACATCAATACACCCTTACGCTATAGATCAATTTAAAACATCTATGCAGGTAACTCATTTTCGTCTGACAAAAGATTTATTTTCCTACATTAGAAGTGTTTTACTTATTTTATTTTCAAAGTAACAAAAACAATTCAGTAAAATGTATATTCAGTAAATGTATATTCATAATTATCTATTTACTATTAATTTAATCTGATTGACCATTCCACCCCCAACCTCGTCTCTCTTTCCATGCTACGTAGCGCTGCGGTTATTTGAAATATTAATACCCACTAACAGTACAGCTGTGTTGTGATTATTACACCAATCATCCTATATAAATCATGTGTTACAAAAGATATACATGTAATACAGTTTATATTTGAATAATTATTTTAGAATGCAACAAATGTTAACGATGCTTATGATTTACAATAATATTTATTAGTAGATTGACATTACCTACAGAAATGACTTTGACTGCTATTTGTGATTTACCTAGTTCAGTATTTTCTTTTAGTATTTGATAAATATTACATTCTCATTTTGTGTATATGTGTATTTAATCGGTTTGTAAATTATATAAAAAATTATTATAAATGTTTAGCCTAAAGGCCCACTCATATATGTTGAAAACTCACTTTGAATTACATCCAAGTATACTCGGTATGTATACAATAGAGATAATAAATTAGAAAGGTGTAGAAAAGAAAAAGGCAGATAACGTTGTTACATTTAAGAAAGAAACTCAGAAATCCGAATGAAGTAAAAGTATAATATAGATTGAATATTTTACATTGAACATCTTAAATGTAACATTGAAGGCTTAAGAGCGAAATATTGTCATTTTAGGTTACCTACGAGTATAGAATTTAAATTACTTTAAATATGATTTTACCAATTCAAAACAGAATTTTGAAATCAGTCGACATATATATTTGCCTTCTCTCAGTGGGATTGAAAACTCCCTTTAGGATATAGTAAATCTGATTTTATTTCAACATATTAGGTAAACCTAATTTTATTTCAAATGCTTTCAATTCATTGGTATTTACTACATAGCCTAGTGAAATGTAAAGTAACATATAAAATAATAATTCTACAACTAGATTAACATTTACAGTAATGATTTTCCTCTTTGTTGCAAATATATTGCTTTCCTTATTAGAATATTTCTTTTAATTAGAAGATGACGAGCAGAACATTGTAAACCATTACAATCTTTATCTGCAATTGTATTTTTTTAAATGGTATGAAAACAGTTTTGTTACAAACGTGACAAGTACAAATAACAATTGTTAATAAAAAATACAAAGAAAAAATATTCTAAAACGAATTATTATATTTGATAAATAATTTTTTAAAAAAATAGTCATTAGAAAATGTGCAATAAAGAAGCAGAGATCTACTTGAATTTAATAAATGTTATTTAAAAAATAACTTTGACTATTAACTGAAAATAACATTTACTTCTTTCATGTCGTATATTAATATTTATAAAAGTAGAAAAAACTTTTGTGTACTCTTAAAAATTGCACCAAAACCAATTGTGCTGAAATAGTTTCATAATTAATTATGTATGTTGTGTCAAAGATTCAGATTTTGCACAGATATCTAATATGCAATGTTTTCATCATGTAATATATACCTTGATTTCATTATTGTGGGAATGAAACTTTCACATGAAATGATATAAATCCTTCGGTGTACAATCAAGTGTCACAGTCATCAATAAAAAGTAATGCAATTAATACATTTATACAGAAAGAGGCCTTAAAACCAATACTTATATGAGTACTGTATATTAAAATTAACAATAATTATGTGAAAAATTGTGTTTTTCCTATTATTTATCTTCCCGTTTTATTTTTAAAGGGGTGTAAGATTTGGCTTAGAAATAAATTATTTTCCTTTGATGCAGTTCGGTCTATAACCAGATACAATACGAAAAATTGTAGGTGTAAAATAGTAGGGATTGCGGGAAGTATTAATAATTTATTATTTACAGACGCGAAATTAGACAATCGAATAGAAAATACATAGTTTCTCCGCACAAATGCATGCACATATATTCTTACACACACAGTCACACACCCTAACTTACAACAACAAACTAAAATTAATCATGGTTATTCCCGTGTCAACAATTTGAATGCAAAACCAGTATTGCATAAACTATTATTTAAGTTATAGTACGTAAGTACACAATTAAAAAGGTATCGTGATGTCATTGACTCTTAATACAAGAGTGTGGAGGGTGTAATGTTACAGTCACCGTCCAGGATGAGTTTAAGGAAAGGTCGCATATAGTGACTGTCTAATAATAGTACTTAATATTTTAGTTCTTGATAAATTATTGCGATTTTTTTCATTGCTAAATTTTCATTATTATATTTATTTTAGTTTATTTTTGTAATTAAATTATTTATATTTTTACGCATAGAGAAGAAATTTGTTTAAATTAAATGTCGTACAACAAGCGAAACATTTCGGCTAACTTACCGTAAGTCGTATAATTCTCCATTAATTTTCTAATCAAAACAAAATGAACCAGTAAAACATTCTTATTGTTTGATAATGTCTTTAAAGTAAAATATATTAGTGATTAGACATGTCTTCGGAGGGTTGTACTGTACGTAAATTTACACTTTCAGGAGTAATGTATTGCGAATCGCACTGGTAAAATGTCATTATACAAAGGTTATTATAAATGTCGTTAAGATAATAAATATATTTTCCTAGACAAAAATATTACACGTAAAATGCAAACCTACGATTTACAAAAAAATATATTAAAATGAACTGTTATTTGTTTAAGCAAATAAATAAAATTATTAATTTGGGATTCTTTGACACAAATATTTTAATCCACCTATTGTTATATTTTAATTAATAAATTATTGCATTCTTTGATAGCAACAAAAAATATATCGATAATTGCCAGTTACAGAAAGACAAATTGTTGTATTTATTGATAAATATGAGTTTTAATTTATTTAAATGCGTTAAAACTAATTTAGATACAGTTCATGTCAATTAATGTAATATTGTTTAAATAAATTCTGTTACTGTATTATATTGTATAATTCTGTTATGTTTAATTATTTTTTAATTCTACAGTTTTTATACTTTATTAACTGAACCAATAATAAATTTGAAACAAATTAAATATTGAAAATATCTTTGGATATATTTTTATCACGTAAAGAGATACACATACAAACAATCACGTTTAACCTTATTAATGTTTTATATTCAAAGAAACATATATCATAAATTCATCATTATCTTATATTCAAATAATAATAGGAGATATTCAATATTCGTCATAGAATGGTCGAATATCTGAACTTCGGTTTTAGCTATTTCAATACAAGTCTTTGTTATGAAATTTATGACCCAAACTAAAGTCCAGAACTGAAGGTGAAAGAAATATATTATTTGCTAGTAAAATATAAAATAAAAAATTACACATACTTTTCTGTTTAATTTTTTTATTTCGAAAATTTTAAGTAAATCTATTATATTTTTGTTTCACTGTAGTTAGTTTCAGGATTTCGCCAAATTAAATTTAAATAAAACTTAATTATATATTTAAAAACTTGAATTATTCCATTTTCCCCTCATAGCACTAGTTTTGTTCTTGATTGATGTTACATATTTGGTAAACGCTGACGTCGTAAAATATTTATAATATTAGTAATGCTTTTGTTTGGAAATGGCGTATCATTTGCTGTAAAACGCATAATTTGTCAGATATTCATGGAAGCAACATTTATTGCTTCGTTAGTATTACTGTGGTTTTAAGCCCCTCTCTATTGTGTCTGGCATGGATGCTTTAGTAATATTAAAATATTAAAATGCAAATTGTTCTCATATTTTGGCACTATATCTCTTAAATTGTGAAATAAAAATGCGGGTTGTGAAGTAAATGATATTAAAAATTTATTAAAATTATTATAAATATAAATGTGTACTTAGATAGACATCGCAAACAAAGCTTTCATTTAATTTTCGCACACGAGTTTAATTATTTGCTGTATGAAATCGTTGTAACATTTCGGTCATAAACACATTGTGGCGGATATCCGCCTGTTTTAATTATTAAAAATTTACTAATAGATATTATGAATTCCAATATTGTCACGAACATAATTATTGGGAAAGAGGTATTTCGAAACAAATGTACACCTTTACGCCAGATATTTACTTATTTGACAACTAAAAATATCACTATACTTTCAATATTCCACAATATATTTCTTAATAAAATAATATATTTCCATTTTGTTTAAATAAGAAGAAAGTTTAATCCAAAAAGTTTGATAAAGATCTTACATCTCGCTTTTTATTTTAATTACCAACTTTTCTCTCATCATCGACCTTAAAAAATTACATATTTATCTCTCTTTTATTTTCAAATATTTGGGTATAGGAACTAAAATGGCGCCATGAATGTGTCTCGGTCGCCCCACCTGCGCGACGGCCCTGATCAAAACCAGTGCCTGATTATTTTTTTTTAAATTACCAGTAAAATATATAGTAGATCTTAGTGCAAAATAAATGGTATGACATTTCTATAAAGAAAACCCATTCTTTTCGCATCTAGGATACACTTGGTAGCTGAAACCAATTATTCCCAAATCAAGCGAGATGAATTAGATATTTATAGCGTTAAAAAAAAATAATGATAATTTATTTTGTAAAAATGTACACTTTTGTTGTATAATTTGTACATACTCTTATCACAAACTTTGTCATTTTTTTTTTTTTTTTTTTTGCCGAATACGTGCATCGTTCAATGAACCGACTTGTCCTTAATAATGTGAGAGTTTTTTGTAGGAATTTAGCCTAACTCCAAATAGTTGTTTTAGGGAAGGTAATACCATTTGGGGTTTTGGGTCTCACTTCGTAATTAATCATTTAATAGCCTTCGTAGTAGTGATACCAAAATGGGCGAATATACTTTTGGTTCAAACACTTGTGGAATCCCAATTCGAGTTCTTCTATTCCGTGTAAGTCTAAATTATTAACAGTAAATTAAGTTATTTACTTATAAATTAAACTAATTTACGATTCAGTCGAAATGGGAGGTCAGGTGGGGTAATGCCACTATATAGGAGTGGGATGGTGCATGCCAAGTTGCGAGGTTGAATAAAGGAATATTCTCGACCACGGACCACCCTAAGTAACATAAAGTCATAAGAAACTAACTAATCCCATCACAAGTGTTGCCTTTTGGTTACAAGTTATTCTGATGTTTCCCATTATTTGAAGTATAACACTCGACGATATATATTATCGAAATTTGCTTTATCAGCTTTTATGTATTTTATAAATGATGGGATACGATCACCTAATCTAACTTGCTTATTTTACATGGATTTCAATCGATACCTAAATTTATAACTAACCTTATAAATTTAGTATACTAATAATAAAGTAGCATCCATTTAAAACCCCATAATAGATTGCTTATCTGAGAATATAATAGGATATGTCAACCCATTGATATAAAAAACTGAATACGAAAAAATGTGTAATAAAATAAGCATTGAATAACATAAATGTAAATATATTTCTACTGCATTCTAAACAAGTTATAAAAACAAATTTAATTATTGTACTTTATAATTCTGATCATGTTGTGATACACATAATTTATTAGGGGTGGATGGATGATTTATCATCTAACAGCGGTACGTATGCAGTTAGCAATAATATTTCATCAAACCACAACGATACGTGCCATGTAAGGGGAGAGAGGTGTGTTGAATGACCAATCAGCATACATGACTAATAGTATAGTTATTATTTTAATTTTATTGAATCCAGAATATAACATTGATATGAAGTATATCTATTGTCAATTTAATAAAATGTGTTTGCCATTTTACTTTTGTAGTGTTATTGTGATTTTTCTTCATACTCTTGGAAATCAATCTGATATTTAAATTAAATTTTAAAGTGGGTATGTAGAATTGGTAAGAAATATATTGTAATATAAAAATACTTAAAATACTAGTATTATTTCTCTTTCAATATTTTCCTTATTTTTTTATAATGTTATATATATATATATATATATATATATATATATATATATATATATATATATATATAATTATCAATGTCATTGTTTTGACTATTATTTAAGATAATGTTTATAATTACTGCTATTTATGGGGAGTTTTTATAAGTCCTTAACATTTGTCACTATAACAAAAGTGATACTCAATTTTTTGTGGTAAATTTATTATATTTTTGAATTAAAAAATTTATGAATAAGTTATGCAAACATAACGATTTCCTCAATTTATAAAAAGGCATAATAAACATTCTCTGTTGTGTTTCCCTTTTCCGAAACCTTGTTAAGTAGTTTTATCAGGTCCGTTACATGTATTGATCATCAAAATTATTTTTCACTCTTACGTTTAAAAAAAATAAAAAATAGCGATATTTAATATCTGTCTTTTTATAATAAACTTTGGATTCCTTAAGGTTAATTACATTAAGACCACACAAATTTAGGCTATTACAACGTAACTTATATTATTCTATATAATAAGCATACCAGACCTTATATCTCAAAATCTAGATAAATGAAGTACTAGGCCAATTATGATAGTTTAAAAAGAAAATATTTTATATACATATTTTACATTACATAATAGTTTATAGATATGTAACTTATAAAATAGAGCATCATTATTATGTTTAGTTTTTTCCTCATTTCCCATGGTTCAATATTACTATTATTGGCATTCTTTGATATTTAGTGAAAGTTGCAAACGATGAAATATTTATTGTATAGGCAATAAGTATCGTAAGCAAGGTTAAAATAACACAACATAACAAATTTAAAATATATGAAATACTTTCCAATATAATATATTGAATTATATTACACAATCTTTTGTACAAAGCATCAACTTCTTTAGTAATTTCATCGATACAATTTAAACAGTAAAATAAAATTCAATACACATGTTGTAAATCTAATATTTATCATTTTTTCAAATAAAATCAAATAATACTTGATATTAGGTTATAAAAACTAACATATTAACATTGTTTACCAAGTCATTTGACACCTTGGTTTAAAATTGGTCAACCAAAATCAACTTCACGGATAAATTGACTCTAATGACAATTTGTAAGGCAATATACACAGTGCAAGTAAATAAATTGTCTTGTCCGACTGTAAATTATGAAATATGTATCCGCAGGGATACGGTATATTGTTCCTCTACAACACTTCTAAATATTTGAAAGTGTTTTGTCATTGTAGACAAAGGTATACATAATACAAAGTGAAACTTGGAACATTTCCATAACTTTTTAACTAACTATTGAAATCAGCAAAAAACTTACAACAAAATTTTTTTTATATGATGATTCACAATAACACGTGATACCCTCTTATTGTAAGGACTAATGTCATTTAAACGAGTCACACATATGTGTGACATAAATTACTATTGTATTTTTTGCATAATACCATAATAATTTAGTATCTGTTATAAACATAGTATTTATAAGAATAAGCTATTGCACATTGGAACTAAATAAGCCATTTATAAATATTATTTCTGTAAACAGAAGAATTTGATCATTGGATGATTTAAAAGTTGTATAAATCGTGTGTTTATTCAAACACAACAATGTTTACGTCAGAAGTGACACATAACTATTTACAAACCAAGAGAAACGTAAACGATATCACAGCTTCTGCACAGACTGGAAGAAAACATCACCTACAGAGCGAAATAATACTAGCTATATATAAATCCATCATGGGTGGTTTACACCTTAAAATTACAATTTATCACTCGTTTCTATCCACAGTATTAGTTATTATAAAGTTGTATCCTTCAATGTATAGACATCCGGGATTTCTGATTTACTACCTTGAGCTCGTAACTCACTCAGTGGAATTGCAAACGATGAAACTAATGTTAAATGATACTCTAATTTACACCAGGATAAGATTCTACAAGTTACATAAAAGGTACACAATGCACTTACGGATACCTTTGAGGAACAGTAACGGTTAGTTGACATATTTGCAACATATAAAATTCGAAATAATTTTAATTCCAATAAATACTTTCGAAATATATTAAGTTTTTATATTTTGTTTAGTAAAAAAAACTTTGCATGAAAAAGTTGAAATATAAGTTTATTTTGTAGTTTTTATGCAATAAACATTATTTATAAATTTAAAAAAGATTGGTAAAAAGTTTAAGTTATAACTTGTGATATATGTGTAAACATACACATGAAATGCTACAATATCGAGTTAGCTAATTTTTCTGGATCAAAAAACGTATCTTAAATTTTAAAAAATTATAAACATCACAAAATTTCATAAAGCTATTCCAACTCTGATAAAAATGACAGGATTGATGTCGATGGCATGTGTTTTATATTTTAAACTTAGTTACAAAGTAATGATACATATAAACAGTAATTGAAAAGCTTTTCATTACTTAAATAATTCATAGTATCTGTAGTTGTAATGAAAAATATGCTTCAAGTGATATCCTTTCTTTTCTTGAAGTTCAGTATCAATGCAATTTTATTCCAACACTCTATAGTAAATATGTGAACTATGATTATAGTTTTATTTATTAATTAAATTAGTTTAGACTTTCATTGATCTATATACACTTTTAATAGGGGTAAGATCTGATATTAAATTTATTAGTAAAATTTGAAGCTTTATAACAATTTTCAAGTTACAAAAAAACAGTTTAGTGCTCATGCTTTTTCTTACGAAAATCACAACCAAAACAAAATTGAAAAATCCTGATTATTATTTATTATTTATTATGGAACCCTGTTATAATGGTTAAAAAATAGACATAAAACATATTAGATGTATTTTATTGACATGATTTTGTTGGTTAATAATTGCTAATTTGTAATCAAATATACACGTATTTTTGCCATACTAAATATACTAATATATACTAATATACTAATATACTAAATATACTATTCTTTTTTGCCAAACGCCAGCCCATCGTGTGTCAATTTATTTCTTTAAATACGTAAAATGTACACAATAGGTTTTTTATTTATTTAATTTTTTTTTTTTTTTAACGAAAATATTGTGTCGTTTAATGTATGGATAAACATTGTAAAGAAACACTACTGTTCTAAAAATTAGTTGTGAAAAACGATAATTAGGATATAAATTTGATTTAGTACTTTCAGTATAACGTGTTGTAGAATTATCTGAATTTTAAATTTGTTTTTGCAAATTATGCTAAACAACCATTACACCTAGTAAAAAGTCTCCAGTATGTATATTTTGGGCACAATCTGTATTTTGTGCAAATTTTACTCCACATTTTGGTTTTCATTCTACATTCTGGGCAACACTCGTAAAAAGTATCCGAAAAGCATTCTTTAGCTAAAATATATATATTTTTAATATTGAGTTAAAGACAATTTAAATTCAATGCATGTATCAGCGTAACTAAATACTTCATCATTAGGTTACCTAATCGTACCCGATGTAAGTTTTGTGGTTCAAAAGCACTAATAATTTTAAAAGAATAATATTAGTTTACTATTATGGGCTTATTATCTTTAGTAAAAAATCCCAATATGTAATACAATCAACTATTCAACTCGAATATTTAAAAACTATTATATTCATTGTATAATCAATTATTTTCATAGGATATCTAAACCATGAATACAGGCGTATGGATAGTTAGTGAGTCACAACCGTGAATCTAAAAAAAAAAAAATTCTTAAATGTCCTGTCTGTCTGTGTCATTCCCTCTCATCAACATATCGCACTGACCTCACAGACCCACATACCAGCGTGAAAGAAGAGGGTAAGTTCCACAAATACTACTACCACTTCTTTTCATCGGTTGGACACATAATCCATTAAAATATGATTTTAATTTTACTTTGTTCTCTTCGGTTTATTTAAAAATTGTTAAGTTTGTTCACAACCCTTTCTTGTCGTTTTTTACATAAATAATCTTTTACGGTGACATATTTTTGTTATAGTATATTTTTAAACATATCTTAATGTATACAAATTCTGCGTTTTAAATGAAATACTTTAATTAATAGTTTCTTTTTAACTACAAGTTGAATATTTACAAAATAAATAAAATTGGAAGGAATGTTTAAAATAAACTGTTGAAATATTAAAATATTGCTAAGGAAGTTCATTGTTATAAAATTACGTGTGTAATATCTGTATAGAAATTAGAAGTATCACAAAGCCTCTATGACAGCGACTTGAATTTTTAACTCATTAAAGCTTTATTACAGAATTTTAAATATTCTATGGACAAAATATTACAAAACTAAATTAATTTGTCCACAGTTGGTTAAATATGTACACAACTAGAGTCTGGAATTACACTTAATTATATTTTGTGTAAACTTTACAAGGTACATTAATAGGGTAGAAGAGTATAAAAGTGGATTAATGTATTTAAATATTATTTCACAAATGACGTTTACACGCATAACGATTGTAGGAAATATTTTGACAAATGTTTAATTCTTAGTTGAAAGAATGAATAAAAGAATTGCATTGTGAAACGTAAATATATTTCCTTTTAAGTCGGAAAATAAAGATGTCATTATTTGTTTTATTTCTAATTCAAATACTTTGATGCACTCGTAAATTATAGGTAATACTAATAGGTTACTAATAGAATAAATTATTTATTTAATAAGTTAACAATATGAATATATTTCAATGTAACTTAAGTGGATTTAATTAAAATGTTATAATTAAATAAGAAAAACAATAAAAAAATGTGAAATTTAAGGAATATTTACGATGCACATAAGAGAGCTCTTGTGAAATAAACAAAGTCTAAAACATGTTCAACGAGATCCATAAGGAATGTTTCATTTATTTTAATGTTCACGTATACATGTTATACATTTATATAATTGTTAAAACATACAATTTTTGTCTTGAAAGCATTTGTTAAAATCTCTCGAGTTGAAGGAAGGAGTGCCTTGCTTGTTAAACGTGTAAATAACTGAAGCGATGTTGATTAAATTACATACATACTCAAAATATGTAGTATTATTTAGATCGTATTAATTAAAAAAACAACGATTGTATTGAATTTTTTATTTTTTATTTATTTATTTTTTTAACAGATGAAACATTATAAATTTCGTAATATTTAACAAAATATACTTCCAAGTTTGATTTATTTTTTTTGTCGTAAGTGTTCCAGAGTGGACTTTTATAATGAGATATATTGTAGAAAATGGGAGGTGTTCAATGACCTAGTTAATGAGACAACACTACAAAAAAATGATAAAATATTACTTTATAAATGCCTTTGCATGCAAACTGAAATGTATTGAAAATGAAGAAAATAGATTTTTTTTAAATTATAGTTTAATATTGTAGAATGAACGTGTAGAATGAACTTTGTGTAATTTAAAATTAGACTCAGCCGAACTTAGGTCGGCAATTCGGTTCTGAGTTGATTAAGTTTAAATAAAAGGTCACTCTGTTTACTCTTATTCGTAAATAGTTGAAGTCAGTTTTGATATTAATTAAAATAAAGATTTTATTGACAACGGTTTAGATGACTTTAATATTTTGTACATTTTCCTCGACTTGCTATGTTTTATTATTTAATATTACAAAATTATTATTTGTTTTATATAATATCATATGTTTTGAGGTTTGTAAAGTTTTATGCATTACCGATTGAATATAAAACTATAGTACACAAAATTAAAGCATTCAAATGTTATTTGTTTGCACTGTTGGAACATTATAAGTATTTAACTGTAGATTAAGAGGATATCAATATTTTTAATCTGCATTTCTATTTGGTGATTGTGTACAATAAAAAATACTTAAGACCATAGATTTACCATTATATTAAGTGAGTTTTTTGTGAGTGTCTTTTTTGAGGTACAGTTGTCAATCACATTTGTAACAGTCTCAGATATATTGCTAAAATATCAAAATGACTAATTGTAAAATAAACTGTGGCACTGACGATTAATAGTTTGCAGACATTACTTTTTTGGACAAAGAAAAAACAAATGCCTCATTTCCATTTCATGTAGATAAATAGTTTTTTTTACTTCTTACTCAATATTATCTGATTACTTTTGTATCTGAAAAGTATAAATTAATTAAAGAAACGGTAAAAATGCCCAAATTGAAAGGATATTCTAAATTATTAAATACTCACTAAATAGTTTTGTGGTAAATTAGGACACATTTAGGTAGTTATCTTTGATGGTGTATTTTATTTATCAGCTAAGAGAAGCACCTTTACTTTTATGTGATGAGTGTAGTACTTAGGGAAACGTTTATTTTAATACCCTCATTTAATTTTGAGAATATTTATAAAACTGTTTGAATGTTATAATAATTGAATGACTGTTATATATATTTGTATTAAAATTCTTGTTCTAACAGAAGATAAATTTAAAAATATGTAACTCGATCTTTGAAGTTAGTAACAATCTAAGTATAAGTATAGTTGAAATTAGAAGATTTTTCGGGTATTTATTAAAATAAATATTTACTTATTTAAACAAAAAAAGTCCTTTATTCTTCTAGATTTATTAGTCTTATATTTACTGTATTTGACAATTCTTATTAATGAGTTTATACTATACCTTTTTAAATAATATATAATTTTATAAATTATATATTATATAAATATATTATAAATCATATATATATATATATATATATATATATATATATATATATATATATATATATATTAAAAAATACACCAAATATTGATTTCGCAATATTGAAAAGCTCTAACCGAAAAAAAGATTTAATTAATATTTACTAAATTGTTTTGTGAAGGCTAGTCACACAAATTACCTATGTTTTTGGATTCCCTATCATAGTTCCTTGTTTTATATATACGAGCGTCCGATCGCCATTTCGTATTGAAATGCTCTTGTAACGTATAACGTATCTATAGGTAAGCAAAAATAATCAAAATTTTTAATCTATAAGATTTACCTTTGAGTTATGTTTGCATCTTCGTGTGTAACATTTACTTGTTTGATTTACAATAATTGTATTTTTTGTAGTTCTACAAATTTCAGTAGTGTTTTTTTTCAACAATTTCATTTTTAAAATATTTATAATGAAATTAGATTTCTTTAAATGAATACAATATTGTGTTTTGTTTTATACCTTTAATGTCTAAGGTATGAACATTATTTTCTAATACTTCATTAATATTGAAGCTACTTATTTTATTTTATTCCTTTCTAAAGCCAATGGAAAGATTTGAGTAACTGATTCATAAACTCTGATTGATAAGAACTCAGACTATTTGACTACATCGCACAGGTTTTATGTAGATAGAGGATAACAGTTTGTTTACTTTGTGAATTATTAACATTAATTAACAAATTATTTGATTTTTGATCCATTTACTGCAATACAAATTTTCTATGTCATTATATATTTTATTATAATATTCGATAGAGTTGAACAGTGTAGAATTTATTAGTGATAGTTGTAAAGTACACATTTATTGAAAACTACAAAACGTTACAGTTAAATTATACCACTACACAAGAAAAGATGACAATCCTTACATTTCTTAAAGCTTAAGTAAGCTTAAATATAAAGATTTCGGATAGTTGTACTTTTAAAGGTAAATATTTTTCACTTAATATTTTTCACGTTTAAGTAAAAGTTAGCATATTTATACACTGCTATAAATAAATGAAAAAATCAGAGTTTTTACAAAGAGTGCCTTCCCTTCGCATACAATTGGAAGTATTATTTTGAAAGTTTTAGATGGGGATATAAATAAAAGTTAAAAAATAACCTAACATTTAAATTAGAAATATGTTATAGAGAATATGTTAAAGCATGATAGGCGCAGATTTCTGACTAATCTGTGTACATATATCTCTAAAGTCAATAATCAGCTATGTAGAGGGATATTTGAAGTATTTCCAGACCTTAAAAGAGAATTAAGATTGTTATCCGATTATAAATCACAAATTTTGAGTTTGGATTTGTATGTCCGTGCAATGATAGGGACTATTTCGGTAAGCTAGTATTTAGTTTTACAAATATTTCAACAGAGCATTACGTAATGCAACATTAGTATCAGACTTGGCTATCACTTCAATTGAATATAGAACAGCAGGTCAGAAATGTAGTATACACTCTTCGAAGTTCTGAAAAAGGTCATCGGCTGTAAAAATCAATAATTTAAAAATTCTTTTACTTCGACAACGGACAAGGGTTGATCAGAATATTATCTAAGATGAGGTTTCATGATGTGAACTTCTGGATAGCAAACATCGGCGTGCCCTCGGTGATTGTTTTGCTCCAGGAAATGGCAGTTTCAGTCAATTAGAACGAGATTAGAAGTTAACCAAGTATATGCGACTTTACATGTTAGGATTGTTACTGTTAGGAATTGAAATTACTAGATGTTCAATTTGAAGATGGAACTTTATATTTATTTTCCGAGGGAAAAATGTCAATCCTACATACCAATTTCGAGATACACAACAAGTTTAAGGGAGGGGTTGTAGAATATTTAGAAAATCCTGTTTCGGTGTAAATTTAATAACGTAATTGTTTAAAACTATTCTAGCCAATAAATAATATAGCTCTGGATAACATGGAACCACAATACAGGAAGGTGTGCTTGTAGAATGTGTAAATTACTAGAAGAAAGAAAGTTCAAAAGAAAAATTGCAACCAAAATATATTGAAAACGTTACATGGTGTTTCCAGCATGGCGTATAGAATTTCAAATGTCGAGCCAGATGTTACACAAGCTTCCTTATAACTTCCTGCATTCATTATGACTTGCTGTATATTTAAACCTTAACCATAGCATAGTCAATATTTCCCTACATGTCTTTAAATTTAAAGGAATGTTGTAGTTATAATTTACACTTTATCAACTTAAGTTTTAAGCAGTGAAGTCCATCGTTACTCCACGAAAAATGAGTATACTTATGGCCCTCTATTGTATTTTGTATTATAACGTTAAAATAAATGTGTCGTTTAATTCATAATAAACAAATAGCTTCCTAAGTTTTTTTAAATATAAATATATATTTTGATAATAAATCAATTTAGCAAGTTATAATGCAAAATAAAATCGAGTTTTAACCTGATTACTAAAATCACAATTTATGTTTATATAATACGACGATTTATATTACTACATTAACCATTATTACAATGTTTATATCTTAAACATTTGTTTAGTTTTCAACAAATTATAGTACGGTACAAAAAACACATAACTAAGAACAAAATACTGTTAATAAAACATATTCAGACCAAAAACAATTTAATAAAAAAAAATTTAAAAAACCAAACATAAAGGTGGGCAGAAAATATAACAATTTTCCTATAGGATAGAAAAGTAAAATGCAATAATAATAATAATCTTTTTCAAAATTTAAACTCGTAAATTAAAAAAAAAAATATATATTCGAGTTTTACCAATTTTCAAATAATTTGTAAAATGCTTTGGCAGATGATTAAAAAATGGCTATTATCATAACTGGTACACAAAAGTATAGGAAACATAAATAAATTACAACTTGAGCTCATCTAACAAATTTATTTAAAGAGCAATAACCTAAAAATACAATTTTTTAAACAATTATTGCAAATTGCCATTTAAATGTAGAACAGTAGAGAAATGTAAACGTTACGAACACATTTTTACATCCAAATTGTCTTTCAATAATTTGAAATGTGATTTATTTTCGATACTTGCCATAGATGACCAGGAAAGTAGAAATATTCTAATAAAACCAACTCTTGACTTTGGACCGACGACTCTTTGGGATCCTCAGAAACCAGCTTTAAGCAGCGCTCAACAGTTTGCGTGTTGCAAGGAAATATATGAAAGTTCCATTCCTCCGCTGTTTCACCCGATTTGATCTTAGAATAAATTTCTTCGTTGGTTACACTTGTAAACAAAGGTGGCGATGAGAGGGTACTGGAACTCCAATCAATCACGTCGATGTATTCGGTTGCCTGAAAGTTGATTTTAGGCTCCTGATTGCCTTCCTTTAAGAATCTAGATGATGATTCTAGCCTTGATGATTCTTCGGAAACACATTTCTCTTATTAAATTTTTTTTTTTACCTACAGTCACACCTAAAAGCAAGTTTTTTGGATGCCCGAGTTGTCAGGCAAGCATCTTGATGATTTTATAACTTCGAACACATGATTAGGCCGGTTCGTATAATATTTAGTTTGTTTATACTGAACCATAAATTAAGACGTCAATTCGTGGAGTTTACAAAATTTCAGAGGCAGGATAGTGGGGGAGCGGTAGTGGGGTACAGGGTCCGTCACATGAGAATAGACTTGAACGAGGCATTTACTTGTTACTTGTTACGAGACCATACTTGTTAGCATTAAGGGGTATAGTGCTATTGCAAGCGCTGTTGCTGCTCTCAGAGGCTCGTCACTAGTAATTTCAAGTATGACTAGATTATCACTCATCTTAATCACTGCCATTTATATATGTTTTGGTAATGTTTATAACCCCAAAGTAAGTAACTTTAGGCGTATAAGGCGTTTAAATAGTTTACTCTAAAACTGGCTTTCTAGGGGGGGATCACATTTTTTAAATTGTTTATTGTAGCCATAATAAAAAAATCGTAGTCCCATTGAATTATTAAATACACATTTACAATATGTAAGCTATACACTTTTATCCCTTTTCTTATTTAACAAAGTTGTTATAAACATAAACTCTAAGTGGTTGATAAAGGGTGAAATTATGTGTATTAAAATTAATATACCCGGTCTCGTGATGACCAAGATGATTAATAAAGTGATTTTGAATTAAACCGGAGGACCACCTAAACTCAAGTGTTTAGGAACTGTGAAAGATCGTACCTATACTAATATTACCAAAAAATATATAAACTGAATATAAGTTTTACAGTACTTTTGTCCCACATGTTTAGAACGATGCGTTGATCAAGATGGCGGTTGGCTGTGGATGAGAGCTATCTCCAAAATTGAAAATGTTTCTGTTCTTTCACGTCACACACAATTCACAAATTCACAATAAATGTTTAGCATAACATATATGTACAAGAGTTTCGTTAAATGCAAATTAGAAATATACAAGTCAGATTTCATAGGTAGCGTTACTGTTTTAAAGAACAGCGGTATGAGTCAGATTTATTTTGATTTTAAAGCGTTAATAGCATAGTTTAGCAATAAAACGGCGACCTTAATTGATGCCATTATATTTGATTTATTGTGCTCTAGTCTTTGTGAGCTGTAAATTTAGTTTTTTGACTATAGCTGTTGAGAATCTAACTCTTATACAACTTAAAAAAATAGGAAACAACACCAGTTTTAATATATATGGGTTTTAATATATACAGTTTTAATATATGGGTGTATCAGAGCGGGTGTCCGGCTTGTATAGCATTTAAACGAGTATACTTAGACATTTAGTTTAAACTGATAACCCCCTATTTCGACCCCAAGGAATTCAGGAAAAATGTTTTCAACCCTCTAAAATGCCCCAAAAGGGTATTTGTTGGGGGTGGGGTTGGTTTGGGGAAATTTTCAAATGTAAATATAGGTCGTGTTGTAGCTCATTTTAACGGTCTCGGTACATTGATCATTAAAAAAAAAAGTTTTTCATTTATCTTGCACCGTCAATACAGGGTGGCCCGAAACATCATAAAAACTTAAGTTTAGTTACATTTTTACACCTCACATAAACATTTTTTTTAACAGCTACAATTTTTAAAGTAGGCTACATTGACAAAGATGTGACCTTTCAAACAATACCTAATTTTGAGGTTTTCTCACATTTTTAGCAGGTTTCAAAATTTACAAATCTTAGAAGTTTTAAAAGTCAACATCTCAAAATTTTCAAAATGCAATGTGGGTCATCTTACATATCAAATTGAAGCCCTTGCAATTATCAACAATTTTCATATTTGAATTTTTTCATTTCTCCATTGGCTTAAAATTTACAGAAAAATTTAGTTTTTCTTAGAAATACTGAGTTTTTGTGTACGTTATAAGTAGGCTTAAAAAATAATTGCTCACCGGTTAATTCTCTGGAACAGCTTACAGGTGTTGAATCTGTCGTCTATTTTGATCCATACACAAATCCACACGGGTTGGAAAGGAAACAACTGCTCACAGTACTTCCTCTGTGTTTAACGACCCCACTGCATTTCTTCTCTTGTAGTAGGCCGATTTCTGTACACAATTTCTTTGAGTCTTCCCCATAAATAGAAGTCCATAGATGTTAGATGAGGAGACCTTGGAGGAAAGTTTGTTGGGCCACTTCTTCCTATCCATCGCCCAGGAAATTGCTGGTCCAAAGTTTGACGAACTGCAATTGCTTAGTGTGCAAGCGCACCATCATGTAAGAACCACATAGTATTTCTAATTTCTTGTGGAACTTGTTGTAGCAAATTAGGTAAGATTTCTAACAAAAAATGATTGTAGGCCTACATATTTCCATTAAAATTACCTTCGAAAAAATGAGGCCCAATTATTCTATTACCTATGATTCCACACCAAGTGTTTAGTACCCAATATCTTTGGTTGTCAACCTCCCTCATCCAATGGGGGTTTTCGAATGCCCAATACCGCATATTGTGACGGTTAACCTCTCCATTACTTCGAAAAGTAGCTTCTTCGCACCACAACACTTTACGGGGGAAAAGGGGATCTTCTTGGAGCTGTTCACTGGCCCAAATACAAAAATTTTGTCTGTTCAGGAAGTCGTTTTCATCTAACTCTTGGTGGACTGACATTCGGTTTGGGTGTAATTTATTTTCTTTCAAAATTCTCCATACAGGCATTGGGCTAATTCCGGATTCCACAGACATACTTCTGGCAGAATAATGAGGATTTACCTGCACTGCAGCCAAAACATCAGCAGTCCTCTCATCTCTCACTGGTTTAGCAATTTCTTGGTTTTTGTGGCCAGGGTTCGGCTGCACATGTCCCGTGCAATGCCTGCCTAGACATTGGATGTTGCCTCTCTGGATACCTATTAGCATAAAGCGCAGAAGCAGCCGTAAAGTTTTGGTAACACTCCCCCAAAATCATACGCATGCCAAAAGCTTCATTATTTGTGTACGCCATGTTGACACTGCACAAAGATACCAAACTCCACTAACACAGAACGATTGTCAAAACAAACTACCTAAGCAACAGCAAAACCTGCACTGAACCTTTAAAATAGACTTTGACCGGGTGCAGTAAAGGTAGATTAAACAATGTCTCAAGTTTGAACAATACACCAGAAATACTCATGAATGAGCATCTAATTCAATGATTCTTATCTTTTCGTTATCAGTCAAATTCTTTATTCCTTTAAAAGTGGGTGCGCTTCCATCGCTACTGTGGTATTATTAATGTTATTTTTTTTTTTTCACATTTCTTTGTTACAAATGTTACAGTATTACAGTATTTCTTTATTACAGTATTAATTTTTGTTAGCTTAAATTTTGTTATGATTTAATGTTGACAACTAAAACCCGGATTTTTAAAAGAGAAAAACAATATTTTTCTGTAAATTTTAAGCCAATAGAGAAATGAAAATATTTAAAATATGAAAAATGTTGATAATTGTAAGGGCTTCAATTTGATATGTAAGATAACCCACATTGCAATTTGAAAATTTAGAGATATTGACTTTTAAAACTTCTAAAAGTTGTAAATTTTGAAACCTGCTAAATATGTTAGAAAACCTACCAAAATTAGGTATTGTTTGAAAGGTCACATCTTTGTCAATGTACTTTAAAAATTGTGGCTGTTAAAACAAATGTTTATGACAGATGTAAAAAGATGTGTAAACTTAAGTTCTTATGATGTTTCGGGCCACCCTGTATTGACGGTGCAAGGTAAATGGAAAAAAAAATTAATGATCAGTGTACCGAGACCTTTAAAATGAGGTACAACACGACCTACCTTTACATTTGAAAATTTCCCCAAAACCAACCTCCACCCCTAAAAAATACCCTTTTAGGGCACTTTAGAGGGTTGAAAATATTTTTCCCGAATTCCTTGTGGTTGAAATAGGGGGTTATCTGTTTAAACTAAATGTCTAAGTATACTCGTTTCGATGCTATACAAGTCGGCCACTCGCTCTGATACACCCTGTATATATATATAATTTGCGTTGCGCTACATGAGGATTAAGAAAAACTTCTTTTTTTAATGCCTTCTGTTTTTCTGCCCACGACACATGTTTTTCGTAGATGCAGTATGGCAATACAAAATATATATATTTTATTTTCGACCCATACTACCAAACATATTTATAAAAATACGATGAACAAAAATTCGTTTACATACTGATCTCTATAAAGAAATAATTTGATACAACAACAAATCTATAAAAATAATTCTATTTACTTCATAAATAACAAAAACCAAAAGTTTAAAAATAATAATAATAAACGTATGCACAACGTGAGTTAAAAGTAAATTTATTATAACTTTGATTTTAATTTTGATAGAGATTTGAAACAAAAAAGTCTTTTAGAAAACAATATTCACTATTCTCATAGTAAGCTAAATGTTTGTAAATTTACATAGGATGTAATAATAAATCATAAAAAATTATAATTGAAAGTTCAAATTATCAGAATTGCAGAACAAATCTGGTTATAATTTTGACATCGATATGAATCAAACTCTTACAGAACACAGAATTCTCTATTCATAGAATGAGCCAAAAGTTAGGAAATATATACAGGATTAAATAAAACATGATAACTTTCATAAAAAGTATAAAAACCTAAATACATCAAAAATGTTAACCTTTAATTTGTAATTGTTTGATTTATTAAACTTAGACATATTATCCATAACTTACTGAAATTAGAATATTACAATAAATTATTTAATAAAGTTCTCAAAAATTGTTCATGATTCAGAGTTCTCCACGGTCTTTTTTTAATTTTCTCCTAATCTTCCATAAAATTATTTGTACCTATATCTTGCTGGCACATAAATTCCTAACATCATTACATGTTCCTACCTAGTTTAGTTAGCAGTGCTCTATATAATTATATATTTTTATAATGAAGTTATTAGAGTAGGTGCTTAATATAAATTTTGAAGAAGATGAACAAAAACAATAAATTACATCTGTATAGCGTGTGGCCCAAGATTCCCTCTCCTAATAATTTTTTAACGAGTTCAAATAACCAGATTTAATTGGGATTGTTTAAATGGCCAAAGGAGAAGTTTTTAGGTATTTTTCAAATGTCAACTTCTCCCAAAAATAGGGGTTTAGGGTAAGTCAAAAGTTATAAATATCAAACCCTACTGAGTGATACCTCATTTTAAAGGTCTTGATTAAAGAAGAAGAATGGTGTTTAATAGAGGTCTCTACTGTAAGTTCATCCTATCCAACATAACGACCAATTGAATTATGAATTTTACCCTAGTAAATTTCATTCTAATTACTCCTCTGTTGAAGAAACTGTTATTATGTAATTTTCAATAAATAAGTGAAATGGTCTGTGTAGTTAAATTTGATTTCATTTTCATCTAAACTAATTATATTTCATTAGTAGATACGTAAGTTTAGATTTAGTTTAGAAGCAAGACCCTATGATGATGATAACCATGTTATCGAAATGTACATCAGGGCATTAGTGGGGAAAATAAATAAAGAACAATTATTATTAATCAAATTATTGTGTTTTATTTGAAAGTTTCCCGTGATTGTGGTAGGGGTAAATTCGAATCATTTTTGTGAATTTCACCACAGGGCTCAACAAGAAATTGTAGTTCCCATTTCAAACTACACAAAACACTTCCACACAAATAGAACACACTACTTTTTACTCACGAAAACTTCAAGTGCAGCAAAACAATTTACATAACCTGAAACAGACAACAGAACACAAACTGTATATTGTAATCATCAGAAACAACATATTGTAGCTATATCATGGCTGATAACATACCAAAACACCAAGAAAATTAGAAACTATTAACTCTTGTACTATATATACAGTACAAGAGCCACAGCCACACATCCTCCAAAAATCGTCTGAAATAAGGTTGCAGATGTTACATAATTAATTGTTCTTTTAAGTAACTTTCTATTTTTTTCTTTTCGTATTATGTATTATATATCATTGGAAAGAGGAAATTCCAGAGAACAATAATCTTTAAAAACCTCAAAAAAGCAAAAAAAAATATTTTGGCCGATTTAGGGTGCCCAATGTTCAATGTAATAATGTTCAAATAATAATTACAGTAAGTTAAATGTTTTTTTTTTTTTTTTTTTTTTATACATAAAAACAGTCTAACTTTCAAATCTTAAGCTTAGATTTTAATTTTTTTTTTAATATTTTAGAAAACGGTATACCCAAACTACGAATTCAACATGAGTGATTTGTCACTAAAAATATTTAAATATTAGTTATGCCTTGAGAGTATTTAAGTAAAATTCTTTTTGTGCTGTAATGTTATCACTGAGGTGAAAATTGTTTCGTAAACTCTTACTTTTGAAAACAGTATACGTTATGATATATATATTAAATGTTTGATTTATTATTCCAAGAGATTAGGATAAAAATTGTGTCATTTGTGATAGTTGGTTATTGAAAAACCGTAGGTAAATCAACATTCTAATTTGATCGCGAAACCCTTGTTACGATATTTGTAAATTATAAAGTAGAAAAATTTTAAAAAAAGTATCGTAAAACATTGCTGTTGTAGGAGGTATTAGAGGCATCCATGTCAATATTAATCCTGCTGTTTGATTTACAGATTTTAAACGCCATTAGGGTGTTCACATATTTACCCGTTTCAATTTACTCATTTAGAAAAATCTTTATAAATGCAATTTTCGGGTCAAAGTTTGAGCTATATACCCAATAATTAAGAATATCATGAAATTACATTAAAATGTAATTAAACAATAAAAAGTAAAAATTCTGAGATATCAACAATCTGTAGAGTGAAGCGTATTTAAGTCTTTCTTTGAAATTAAATAGGATGCCACTTTTGCGATTGTAGGGACATATTTAAATAGCAATTTTATGATTTTTGACAAATGATACAATTGACAAATTATAAGTGAGTTCTATGTGATGGTTATTGTGTTCTTTTATTAGTGCTTTTAACACCACTGCTGTTTTCTATTTCATTTTTATCACACATTTTCTCAAGAGCAAGTTTCCATGTATATTTAAATTCTTAAAATCGACAGACACACGGTGTGCTAAGAATGTTTCAACAAGGTAGCTTCAGGGTTGGCTGTAAAAATAAATAAATACATATAAACAAGTTCATAATTTTATTTATATTACAATTTTGTGTTTTGGTGTCATGGAACATACCTCCAAACTACTAAGTAAATATTTAACTCACTCAAATTGGCAAGATGTCCAAATATAAATTTGGAGATAGGGATAACAGTCATGTCCCCACAATAAAATAAGATAAAAGACACCATTAGAACATTACAATTATTGAAGCTCACGCAAATATAAAACTGAAGGATATATTGAGTTTTTATTTAATATTTTTACCGCAAGCACTAAACGTTATTTCAAGTAGTGCAGACGATAATCGAAATTTCAAAATCAAAAGTTTCAAAATCCAAATTTTTTAAATATTTTACAATAAATGTTTTCCTGTAGCACACACACACACACACACACACACACACACACACACACACATTCATATATAATGACATTTAAAAAAATGACTCCACAAAATTAAAATAATCAATATGAATACTACATAATATATATATATATATATATATATATAAACAGTCCAACTTACACATCTTAGCTTAGGTTTTCAAAAAATATTTTAAAAACGGTATACCCAAACTACGAATTCAGCATGAGTGATTTGTCACTCTAAAAATATTTAAATATTTGATATACCTTGAGAGTATTTAAGTAAAAAGGTTTTTGTGCTGTTTCGTAAACTCTTACTTTTGATAACAGTATTCGTTATGAAATGTTTGATTTGTTATTCCAAGAGAATGATAAAAATTGTGTAATTTGTGATAGTTGGTTAATGAACACCGTAAGTAAATCAACATTCTAGTTTGATCGTGAAACCCTAGTTACGATACCTGTAAATTATAAAGTAGAAAATTTAAAAAAAAAACCGTATCGTAAAACATTGCTGCTGTAGGAGGTATTAGACTCATCCGTGTCAATATTAATGCTGCTGTTTGATTCACAGATTTCAAACGCCATTAGGGTGTTCACATATTTACACGTTTAAATTTACTCATTTAGAAATTTTTTTATAAAATGCAATTTTCGGGTCAAAGTTTGAGCTATATACCCAATAATTAAGAATATCTTGAAATAACATAAAAATGTAATTAAACTATAAAAGTTAAAAATTAGGTCGTTCGCATATTCCTCCTTTTAAATTTACTCGTATAGGGTAATATTTATAAAAATGTAATATTCTCGTAAAGGTTTGAGCTATATACCCATTTATTAAGAATATCATGAAATTACAATAAAATGTAATTAAACTATAAAAGTTAAAAATTAGGTCGTTCGCATATTCCTCCTTTTAAATTTACTCGTATAGGGTAATATTTATAAAAATGTAATATTCTCGTAAAGGTTTGAGCTATATACCCATTTATTAAGAATATCATGAAATTACAATAAAATGTAATTAAACTATAAAAATTAAAAATTCTGAGATATCAACAATCTGTAGAGTGAAGCGTATTTAAGTCTTTCTTTGAAATTAAATAGGATGCCACTTTTGCGATTGTAGGGACATATTTAAATAGCAATTTTATGATTTTTGACAAATGATACAATTGACAAATTATAAGTGAGTTCTTTGTGATGGTTATTGTGTTCTTTTATTAGTGCTTTTATCACCACTGCTGTTTTCTATTTCATTTTTATCACACATTTTCTCAAGAGCAAGTTTCCATGTATATTTAAATTCTTAAAATCGACAGACACACGGTGTGCTAAGAATGTTTCAACAAGGTAGCTTCAGGGTTGGCTGTAAAAATAAATAAATACATATAAACAAGTTCATAATTTTATTTATATTACAATTTTGTGTTTTGGTGTCATGGAACATACCTCCAAACTACTAAGTAAATATTTAACTCACTCAAATTGGCAAGATGTCCAAATATAAATTTGGAGATAGGGATAACAGTCATGTCCCCACAATAAAATAAGATAAAAGACACCATTAGAACATTACAATTATTGAAGCTCACGCAAATATAAAACTGAAGGATATATTGAGTTTTTATTTAATATTTTTACCGCAAGCACTAAACGTTATTTCAAGTAGTGCAGACGATAATCGAAATTTCAAAATCAAAAGTTTCAAAATCCAAATTTTTTAAATATTTTACAATAAATGTTTTCCTGTGAACGCGCTTACATTCACCCCCCACTCACCTTAGTATACAAATAAAATGCAGATGTTTTTGGGGGGGGGGATTGTGGGAGTATTAAACGTCAATAATTTTAAAAAGAGATATATAACAAGCGCGAGTATTGTAACTTTAATAATAACATTAAAAAAGACTATAATAAAAGTTTTATTCAGTTTAAATCATAATAAAAAAATCTCACTTTACTATCAGGAATAGTAAGATGTAACAAAAAAAATCAAAAGGTTTTTTTAAATTCTTTATTAAAGTTTTATGAATTTTGGTAAATTTTATTTAAGTCGCAACAATAGAATTTCCATGAAACGTTATGTTTCAACAACCCTCAGGGCTAATGACAAAAAAATTTAGATGCTACTTTAATATGAGTAACTACCCATAACGTTTACGAAACCCAGAGAATTTTAATTTTAATTATAACTGTTCTGTTATGATAAAAATTCAATGTAATAATTGGAATCGGAATATGTTTATTTGTAGTTAACAACATAAATTATATATGTTTATTCAAAGTTAAGAACGTAAATTATTATATTTTAAAATCATTTTATCTCTGTGCTTTACTATTAAGGTGGGAGTATAACATTAATTTTCACTTAAACACAGTTAGTTTAATACGATGTATTATAGTGTACTAAACTTTGTGTAAAACCAACATTTAAATGCATGCTAAATAATTCGAATATTACAGTTGCGTTGGTTATCAATCTGTCTGAGGCTCGTTTTGAATATATTAATGACTCTACAACCATCAGTGATCCAACGATAAAGTATAAACACTGCGTTTATTTCTTTAGTAAAAACATGAAATTGGATTTGAATATTTTAATTCAAATATTACACACATGTAAACATTTATATTATGAATAATTTAATTATTGATTTTTAAGATAATAATATTCACAGCTATAATGAAATAATGATATACATATTGAATAATGTGTCAAACAGATTTGTGAAGTTGGTGGAGTTACATTTTTAATTTCCCACAATCAACAATGACATTCTACGTATATTATAGGGCGTCTGAGAAACAAATCAGTATTAAATTAGCCCATGTCAGTACTCACGAAAATAAATTTAAATATACAAATAAACATTCAGTTTGCATATATAGGCATATATTTAGACAGATGGATAGACAAGCAGTACAAAAAATACGTAAATTTAGACATATGGAAAAAGAGAATTTTAAAATATAATAAATAATCATTTCATATTTTTAAATGTTGTGTCTTGAAAGGAGTATTTTTATCTATCACAATGCCTTTTTTCTACACATAGAGATAGGAGATTTTTTTTTTTTAATTATTATTTATTATTGTTTTCTCAGAATTATTAAAGACAAAATATCTAAAAATTTGTTTTTTTCCTTTATAAAATGTTAGTGGATAAATTTCACAATTGACATAACCCCCTTTACTTTAAAAATTACTTTTTGTTTTTTTTTCCAAAGAGTACAAATGTGTTGAAGAACCTCGATTTTGAAAGTGTATAAATTTTGTTTACTAAAAAGAATAAATTATTTATCTTCAGTTTTAATTATAATTCTCATTATTATAATTATATGTCATCGATACATTTTATATGCAATATTGTACATATCAATTAGAATTATAATATATAATAAATACTCTCCGAAAATCTGTGGAGATATAATTTGAAATGAATTTAACACGATACAGAAAAGATTTGATATTTTAATATTACGATATCAATGAGGTAGAAATCCGTTAGAAAAGAAGTAATAGTAAGGAGAACCTTTTATCTCCTTCTAAAACTGTAATGAACTGCTTAATGGCTGATAGATATTAGGGTTTAAAGAGATCTAGTAGCGGTCATTTTTATTGTGGACATTGGACACTTAAATGTATAGTGCTTCGTCTGAAGGAGACAAGTTGTCCAAGACTCTTTATAACAACACTGATAAATCACCGACACTTTTCCAGTCTGGTAACTCATAAATAAATGTCTGGAATTGTTCTTCTTTGTTATAAATCATTGTCACCAAAAAATCAACTTTATTTGCTAAATAAAGTAACCTAAAACTAAAAAGCCATCAACAATGCAAACAACTGACACATTCAGTCATAAAAAGCTATCCTAATAAACTTTGAGATCAAAATATTTATGATATTTCAGTTATACAAACTCAAACTGTGGTCCATATAAAAACGAACATTCTGTGTTTAAATTTAAATTTATAAGATATAAAATAAAACATTTGTAAGAACCATATCTAAAGTATTTTTATGTATAACGTTTTAAATTAAGTGTGCCAAAGTTTTGATTACAACTCTTTTAAAATGTAATTAAAATTTAGTATTTTGTTTTGAGTGCAAGGAACTAGGTTTATAAATTCCTCTTCCAACATCTCTTGATTTATAAATTTACATTACTTCATGCATAAATTATATCAAGTAGGTTTCAAGTCCTTTTTTCTACCCATTTTCTTATTGTAATCGTAAATTTTGCTATAAATGTTCTATAAATAGTCTAGAATGAGACTATTGATTCCTCATGTCTAAGATTTGTTCTTGTTTTGAAATTTATGTCTAGACAAAACAATAATAAAACTATTAATATTTTTATGTGTGAATGTAAGCCTGTGATAAGAATATATCGACAACGATTTAAGCTCGTTAATGAAATTTATTCTGTACGCTAAATTACCAAATAGAAGGATCATTTTGATTTTTAGAGAATATCATCAATCAGCGTAGTTTCTAAATACTATAAAACTACTTATTCACAATTAAAATATAAAGAACACATTTTATAAATGAACTTCCTCGGAAAATATATTCATGCCACAGTTTATTTATAAATTAGCAGCAATTACATTGAAACAAAATATACTTTATTTCACTGGATTAACAAAATCGAACATAAGGAAATATCTTGCAACTGGAGTTTTGGCAGTAAAACTATGAATATTGAGAATTTTTACAACAAAATAAATAATTATGACACTTAAGAAGTTCTCAAAGACTTTCCTCAATTAAATATGAACACGAGACTTGAAGGCCGAATAACCAACGAAGCAATTTAAATAAATGTTAAAAAAATATACCAAATATTACTATTGATTAAATCAAGTTGGTTAAAAGCTTAGCAGAGAGCGTAAAAGTTTTAGATGATTAAGTAGGAATTGATTTACAGAGGAATCCACAAAATTTGTGATAGAAGTAATAAATCTCACTATATTATCGTCAGAAAGAATAATAATCGCAATTTATTGTGTTGTCCAATAACTAGTTTGAAATGACATTTTTTTATTTGTATAAGACCTAATACTTTCACATGTTTATACTCACTTCAAGAGTCAAAAATTAAAGCGCAGAAGTTATTTATAAACGTTCCTATTAAATTAAATTCTTTCCTTATAAACAATGAAATTTGATTTTTTGCAAATATATCAGATTAGGTTATAGTTGAATTTGTGTAGTAGTCATGGTGGGAGATAGATCGGTCGTTAACCGAATTTTTTTTAACCAGATAATATAAATGAATAAAGTTGACAAAGCATAAGATGACCATTTGATTTTAGCAACCATTTTAAATTTTTTATATATTATTCACCAATTGACTTCTTCTAAAATCGTAGGGTTAAATAGAACCTAATTATTCAGGTTAAAATCATTGGTTCGTACTTTTTCCTACACTTTTCTTTTATAATTTATTTTAGTTACTAATAAAGAAAAATCTGATTTTTAATATCTTTCATTTCATAAGAATAATGTGAGACACTGATAGTGTTAATAAAGTATAGTCTGTGATTACAAATAATTTTATACTTCACCTCTCAAATCAAAATTCCGTATCGCAATCCATTTGATACAGCCGGAAGGAAAGGGAATTCAATTCCCATGGGTTAGACATTCTAACTTGTTCAATAAATAGTTAAACGGAAGAGAAATTCAATCTACAAAACTTTACAATGAATTGCCGATATTGTCTCAAAAAGAACATGTAGAAAAGGGTAGAAATATTGATGACACCTTCTCAATCTTTTGTACTGTACATATTCCTAAATACAAATTTAACTATAGAAATAAAGTTAAAAATCATACACTTTCAAAATTGAGGTTCTTCTACACATTTGTACTCTTTGGAAAAAAAACAAAAAGTAATTTTTAAAGTAAAGGGGGTTATGTCAATTGTGAAATTTATCCACTAATATTTTATAAAGGACAAAAACAAATTTTTAGATATTTTGTCTTTAATAATTCTTAGAAAACAATAATAAAGAATAATTAAAAAAAAAAATCTCCTATCTCTATGTGTAGAAAAAAGGCATTGTGATAGATAAAAATACTCCTTTCAAGACACAACATTTAAAAATATGAAATGATTATTTATTATATTTTAAAATTCTCTTTTTCCATATGTCTAAATTTACGTATTTTTTGTACTGCTTGTCTATCCATCCGTCTAAATATATGCCTATATATGCAAACTGAATGTTTGTATGTATATTTAAATTTATTTTCGTGAGTACTGACATGGGCTAATTTAATACTGATTTGTTTCTCAGACGCCCTATAATATACGTAGAATGTCATTGTTGATTGTGGGAAATTAAAAATTTAACTCCACCAACTTCACAAATCTGTTTGACACATTATTCAATATGTATATCATTATTTCATTATAGCTGTGAATATTATTATCTTAAAAATCAATAATTAAATTATTCATAATATAAATGTTTACATGTGTGTAATATTTGAATTAAAATATTCAAATCCAATTTCATGTTTTTACTAAAGAAATAAACGCAGTGTTTATACTTTATCGTTGGATCACTGATGGTTGTAGAGTCATTAATATATTCAAAACGAGCCTCAGACAGATTGATAACCAACGCAACTGTAATATTCGAATTATTTAGCATGCATTTAAATGTTGGTTTTACACAAAGTTTAGTACACTATAATACATCGTATTAAACTAACTGTGTTTAAGTGAAAATTAATGTTATACTCCCACCTTAATAGTAAAACACAGAGATAAAATGATTTTAAAATATAATAATTTACGTTCTTAACTTCGAATAAACATATATAATTTATGTTATTAACTACAAATAAACATATACCGATTCCAATTATTACATTGAATTTTTATCATAACAGAACAGTTATAATTAAAATTAAAATTCTCGGGGTTTCGTAAACGTTAAGGGTAGTTACTCATATTAAAGTAGCATCTAAAATTTTTTGTCATTAGCCCTGAGGGTTGTTGAAACATAACGTTTCATGGAAATTCTATTGTTGCGACTTAAATAAAATTTACCAAAATTCATAAAACTTTAATAAAGACTTTAAAAAAACCTTTTGATTTTTTTTGTTACATCTTACTATTCCTGATAGTAAAGTGAGATTTTTTTGTTATGATTTAAACTGAATAAAACTTTTATTATAGTCTTTTTTAATGTTATTATTGAAGTTACAATACTCGCGCTTGTTATATATCTCTTTTTAAAATTATTGACGTTTAATACTCCCACAATACCCCCCCAAAAACATCTGCATTTTATTTGTATACTAAGGTGAGTGGGGGATGAATGTAAGCGCTTTCACAGGAAAACATTTATTGTAAAATATTTAAAAAATTTGGATTTTGAAATTTCGATTATCGTCTGCACTACTTGAAATAACGTTTAGTGCTTGCAGTAAAAATATTAAATAAAAACTCAATATATCCTTCAGTTTTATATTTGCGTGAGCTTCAATAATTGTAATGTTCTAATGGTGTCTTTTATCTTATTTTAATGTGGGGACATGACTGTTATCCCTATCTCCAAATTTATATTTGGACATCTTGCCAATTTGAGTGAGTTAAATATTTACTTAGTAGTTTGGAGGTATGTTCCATGACACCAAAACACAAAATTGTAATATAAATAAAATTATGAACTTGTTTATATGTATTTATTTATTTTTACAGCCAACCCTGAAGCTACCTTCTTGAAACATTCTTAGCACACCGTGTGTCTGTCGATTTTAAGAATTTAAATATACATGGAAACTTGCTCTTGAGAAAATGTGTGATAAAAATGAAATAGAAAACAGCAGTGGTGATAAAAGCACTAATAAAAGAACACAATAACCATCACAAAGAACTCACTTATAATTTGTCAATTGTATCATTTGTCAAAAATCATAAAATTGCTATTTAAATATGTCCCTACAATCGCAAAAGTGGCATCCTATTTAATTTCAAAGAAAGACTTAAATACGCTTCACTCTACAGATTGTTGATATCTCAGAATTTTTAATTTTTATAGTTTAATTACATTTTATTGTAATTTCATGATATTCTTAATAAATGGGTATATAGCTCAAACCTTTACGAGAATATTACATTTTTATAAATATTACCCTATACGAGTAAATTTAAAAGGAGGAATATGCGAACGACCTAATTTTTAACTTTTATAGTTTAATTACATTTTATTGTAATTTCATGATATTCTTAATAAATGGGTATATAGCTCAAACCTTTACGAGAATATTACATTTTTATAAATATTACCCTATACGAGTAAATTTAAAAGGAGGAATATGCGAACGACCTAATTTTTAACTTTTATAGTTTAATTACATTTTTATGTTATTTCAAGATATTCTTAATTATTGGGTATATAGCTCAAACTTTGACCCGAAAATTGCATTTTATAAAAAAATTTCTAAATGAGTAAATTTAAACGTGTAAATATGTGAACACCCTAATGGCGTTTGAAATCTGTGAATCAAACAGCAGCATTAATATTGACACGGATGAGTCTAATACCTCCTACAGCAGCAATGTTTTACGATACGGTTTTTTTTTTAAATTTTCTACTTTATAATTTACAGGTATCGTAACTAGGGTTTCACGATCAAACTAGAATGTTGATTTACTTACGGTGTTCATTAACCAACTATCACAAATTACACAATTTTTATCATTCTCTTGGAATAACAAATCAAACATTTCATAACGAATACTGTTATCAAAAGTAAGAGTTTACGAAACAGCACAAAAACCTTTTTACTTAAATACTCTCAAGGTATATCAAATATTTAAATATTTTTAGAGTGACAAATCACTCATGCTGAATTCGTAGTTTGGGTATACCGTTTTTAAAATATTTTTTGAAAACCTAAGCTAAGATGTGTAAGTTGGACTGTTTATATATATATATATATATATATATATATATATATATATATATATATATATATTATGTAGTATTCATATTGATTATTTTAATTTTGTGGAGTCATTTTTTTAAATGTCATTATATATGAATGTGTGTGTGTGTGTGTGTGTGTGTGTGTGTGTGCTACAGAATTTCATTTTATTTTTGTATATACATGTAACTTTTTCATTTTTAAAAATCTGTTCTAAATTTTCTTATGTTGTTAAAAATTTAAGATTATTATTTTTATTTTATTTTAAATACTTAATTTCATTTTGTAGCTAGTTTATATTTAAGTGTGTTAATTTTTTATATTATCTTATTTATTTTTAATTGTTTTTATTTTATTTTTTATTATTATCAAGTTGTATTTTTAATTTTTATATAATATATGTTGTTTTGTGGTTTGCGGTTAAGTAGTAGAGAGGACTATACAGTCGTAACCTCGCCCCTAAATAAAGACAATTCATTCATTCATTCTCTCTCTCTCTCGCTCTCTCTCTCTCTCTCTCTCTCTCTCTCTCTCTCTCTCTCTCTCTCTCTCTCTCTCTCTCTCTCTCTCTCTCTCTCTCTCTCTCTCTCTCTCTCTCTCTCTCTCTCTCTCTCTCTCTCTCTCTCTCTCTCTCTCTCTCTCTCTCTCTCTCTCTCGCTCTCTCTGTATATATAAATGTATGGTGTGTGGATATAGGAAATAAATTTAAATCTATAAATTTGTTAAAGGTTTTATTCACTAAGATTATTTTTAGACAAAATTGTATTTAATTATTCAACCATATATAAACTATATAGAACTTTAAACAATTTTTTAATATTTTTTTTCCTGATATCGTTTTTTATTATACGATTTCCCATTGTTATATATTTTATGATTATTAGGTTTTTGATATTTTGATACCTCTTTATCAAGTTCTGGTTCCTTAGATTTTGGAGAGTATGATTCCTCATTTTTAGGTGGTGAATATAGTTGTTTTTTATTACTATGATTTAAATAATTTGGTTTCTCATTATTAGGGCTTTGATCAAGTGGTTTCTCTACACTTTCAGATTTCTTCTGTGACTGATCACCACCGTTATTATGTGGAGAATTAACATCGACTTTAACGATGTTACTGAAATCGAGTAAGCCACCCAAAAACCTTTCTGACAAACCTGCCTTTTTAGGATCCTTGTCTGTTAAAGCTTTACCTGGTTCCATAGTCACCACCTACGAAAACAAAAAAGCATTAGAACGTATTTTAAGTATATTAGACGTTACAAGTAATTAAATTGTTATAAATTTACATTTGTAACAATATTTGTCTTTTTCACACTGTAATAGTAAGCAGTTCGTTATACCTGGTTTTTTAAATTTAAATTCAAAGCAATAAATCTTTTTAATCTCTTATTTTCTAACTCAACTGACAATAGAGATTGTTATAACGTCATGGATAATGATGAGGTTGTGAATTTGTTTTATTATTAAAATCAAAGTTATTACTTTGATTTGTAATAATCAAAAGTATATTAAAATTATTCTTGCATTTAAAATTATTGTGAAATTTAAAATGTCTTTTAGCTTTATACGTTTAAACTTTTACAAGTACGATCTATGTAAGAATTAATCAATTGAATAACCCCAATTGTAACAAGGATAACATCATAGTGGTGTTTCAATGGTAAAATAATATTTATTAAATTTCAATTTAGTGGCTCTTATGCTGTCATCTAACGGCCATTTCTGGTAAATTGAAGGACAGCAGAATGCTACAACTTCTCCGACACATTTTGAACTTTAAACATAAAACTACAACTGTACTACCCATCTAATGAAGCATCACATTTTAGAACACGTAGCTCAACCTATCTAAAGACATTGGAAATTTTGATAAATTATTTACCTGTCGATGATACCAATTTCATTGAATGGCATTCTGTCTTTCTTTGAAACAAGTTTTGTGTACCACTTGTACCACTTGAATATTTCTGAAATGTACTATTTGATAATTTTTAACATATGTGGGTTATATTATTTTCCTTTTTTTTTTCTTTTTTTTTCTGTAAATGGGAATGATAAAATTTAGTAATTTCGGGGTTGATTAAAACTGTAAATATCATTCTGATTGTATAAAATTCACAAATCATAAAAACCAAAATTTTTCTTTTTAACTTCTAACAATTACCTATTTAAGTGTGCAGATAGCAATACACATTAGGGTGTATTTATATCAACTTACCGTTTTAGAATATACTCTATCCATTAAAAAAATCAGGAATAGCACCAAAGTTAGCTTCATTTTTGGTATTTTGTTGTTTGAATTTAACCTTAAACTTTCATATAAGTTGATACAGTTGCACCTCAAAATCTGCAATAAGAATTAAAAGTAAAATTACTTCCTATACAGTAAGCATTTCCTGTATCTTTCTGTTTGTAAGTAGATCTTTAAATGAAATAATAACAAACACAATTTTACTCTCATCAATATTTATTATGCGTTGTTGACTAAGGCTTTCTCATTTTCAGCTTTCTTATATGAAGATTAAAACAGACTAAGGAGACATTATACGTGGCAGGCATATCAGTTAGTTGTGTCAGTCTGTTAGAGGCAGGGGATGTTTCAAGGATCTGGTTATTGGTTGAAGGGATAGGAATTACTTTACATTAATAGTTCGTTAATGTTACGATGAGCCTTTATGAACTAATATTTATAAATTAATTTCATATATTTCCGGTGAATTTAACTTTTAACTTAGATGTCATAAAGAATTAAAAACACATTAGAATTAAATTGTGTTAAATTATGGTTGTATTTTAAATTATTGGAAAAACTAAAGTCTTCGCAGAACTACTACAAATATTTTAAAAATTCCTTAGTCCTAGTTTTAAAATTTTACATTTTTCGGGTTAAATAAGCGTTGTATTACAAATAACTTTATACATGAAAGTGTTATTTTAATCGATCTTGATAATACGCCTTAACAAATAATGTTATTGAACAATATGTCTTGTATAAATAATTAACATGATAAATTGTACCATTTTTTTTCGAACAGAATCATACTAACCAGTTATTGTAAATAACAACAAATACGTTTGGTTAATGGGAAATATTATGTATGTAGTTTTAAAAATGTATTACTTTGTTCATAACAGCTTTTCAGTTATTTTAGGTTAGTGTTCATATAGGTTTTTTTTTTTTTAAAAGTGGAACAACCTTTTTCAACACCCTGAACTAACCTAACCTAATCCAAACAGAGCATGCTGGGTATTGTTATTAATAACAGGTAAAAACCATCGTTGGATGTGATTAATAGTTTGTGAAAGAGGATAGGGGTACTGTCTGTCAGGTATAGGAGGGCTTCGTAAAAAATACCTGTATCAGTAGAAATGACGTTTTAGGAATTTAAAAGGAAAGTTTGTCCTGTAGGAGGGGGTAGTTAACTCCAGGACAACGAACTAGGTAGAGTGGTACCGGAATTAACCTACAGAACACTAGGAGGTCGCAACGTTCGTGCAGGAGGCATCATCCTTCAGACAAAGAACGGGTACGCCCGTGCTGTCAAGAACAGCCGACAGACCACGGAAGGATAGTCAGTAAAGATCAGTAAAGAAACATTTGATTTCGACATTCTTATCCTAGTCTATCAAGCGCTATTAGTCATGTCTATTAGTAGGTTGTGCTTGGTGAAGATTCGGCTCCTATGATGGCGTGATCGACATCTGCTATGATGATTGTCCAGGAGAAAAGTCGTGTTACTTCAAAATCGAGTTCCTCGTGTACCAAGCCTTAAGTTTTAATTCGTGTCCCACTGGCGGCGTACAAGAAATTCTCTGTAGTTTGCTGGCTAATCTTCTTGCGGTTTAGTAACACGACATGGCTGCGTTGATGTGTATGAAAAATCCTTCTCCTGTGTGACCGTCAGTAACGAAAAGGTAGCGTTAAGGTTTTCCAGCGAAGGGCTCCATCTTTATTGCAACTGACTCTAGCTTAACTCCTCTGAGTTTTCCCAGGTCTCTCCCACGGTGTATTTTCACAATAGGCATAGGATACGATGTTTTTGACTCTGGCTGAAAGGTGTGGTCTACCTCTTCTCCAAAGGAATATAAGTCTGATATACGGATTGTATCGCTGTCCACTTTCGTGAGGATCTAGAAGGACATCTGGCTAATGATGGGTGTGAATTTTCTATCTTCTGAGCCAATGTTGTAAGTAGCGAATACGGCATCCACATGAATCAACTATAGTGTTGGATCTACTTCCTGTATTGTGGAGTATGCGTGCTAAAACGTTTACAGCGGCAACTTGATCTGCATCCACATCGTGCTGTCTTGTCATTACGGCGGGATTACCAAATGTCGGAAGGCTTGATAGTTTGTGAAAAAATTGATAGAAGTACTACAGTAATTGTCAGCTATTTAAGGGCTTCGACAATATGCGTATACAGTAAGAATGACGTGGTAGGAATTTAGAAAGAAAGTTCATCCCGTGGGATCACCTCTCGGACAAAATAAAAGGTAGAGTGCAACCGAATCAGTCGACAGACCACTCGTAGCTTGGAACGTTCGTTTTGGAGGGATTAGCCATAAGACAAGTAATTGGGAGGCCCGTGCTGTCGAAGTCAGATGACAGACCACGGAGGCATCGCTCGTTCCAAGGGGATTAGCCCTCAGACAACTAATTGGATTACGTGATGTCGGAATCAGCCGACAGACCACGGAAGGATAGAGAGTAAAGAGCAATAAAGAAAACACTGAATAAACGTAACATAGGCAGCGAGAGAGATAAGAGTGTTGTTGGTAACTCTGTGGAACAAAATGAATTTTAATAAAATACCACTAATTTTTTGTATACCTCTCGCTACCTAGTTGTAAGAAATATTAAGTCTCCACCACCATCCTATTACCTCCATTCCTATATTTGTGTAGAGGAATAGTGAATGCTTGTATTTGTGTCAATTTTTATATGATTTTGTTACTCAACTTGTTTACTATATTACTATATGTTATTATAAGTTACTATATTGTTCTTTTTTTGTCTCGGTTATGGTATCCGTTAAAGCAAATTATTTTGCTCTCAGAAATGCAAGTGAATTCTATATTGACTTTCCAATACCTAGGTTTCAGTTAGAGGTTAAACAAACTTTTACCTCACCCAATATATTTATCATATTCATTTATATATAAATTTGTATTATTTTTTATTAATATTTAAACTGTTCTAACTTGCTAATAACTTTGTTACAACAATCCCCCTTACTAAATTTGGGTTCTAATAACAGTTATTTATTTATTTTCGAATTTTTGTTCTGTCTGTTGGGAAATTTATCAGCAAATCTTTGTAATAATGTATATGTAGGCTTCGGTGATATGTAAAATTATTTACATAGTACCCCTCAAAAAAAAAAAACAATCCAGTACATCAACATTCCTGTTCCCCCCACTCTTTTCATAACTAAAAATCATCCCCTCATTCTTCTTTTTTACCATACATAAATATACACCCACATCTTGAATCACCTAGTATTTAATATTAGTTTTGGAGAGCTTTTAATTTTCTTCAATAAACGACCTAATTATTCAAGAATTTACAATTTCCGTTCTGTCTTAACTTCCGTTAGTTGTAAAGTGAGGTTAACAACTAATTAACAACCTGCCACACATTTCTATTATTACACGCCTTATCTACACAATTTACTATTTTCAACTTCAATCGAACAAACCTTTAGTTGACCACAACGATATCAATTCAATACCGGATTCTGATTCGTGCTATGATGAAATATTTACAAACTGTTCACATTTCCAGGCTAATTCAAAAATGTCATGATACATGCTACCATGAATTGGATTGAGAACTGTCACCAATGAAAATACTCAATTATTATAGTAATCAGAGCACCGGGAATCTTATATTATTACCAAGGTTGGAGTTACATTTCCAAAAAACTTACTGCTCGAGAGGAAGTCAATATATCAGTTACAGGCTTATCTCAATCAGACACAAATTTTAACCAAGTTATTTCAGCCGTCGCTCCTCATTAGCCACCTTATGAATCAACCGCAGGTTTTATTATTGTTTTCTATACAATCGGAGCTTTCAATAAAAAAGATGACGACGGTGATTTCCAAATATCATAACATATTAATTAATTGTCGATCCGAAATAGTTTCTTCGTTAACCACGAGCTGTTTTTATAACCAATGGTCCTACCTTCTAATAACATATCTGTTCTTCCCTCTTAGTACTCCTTTAAATTTGTTACTCCTTTAAATCATCCTTTTACCAATAATTATCAATACTCTTAACCCTTAATAATTTGATTACCTCCTATTCTAATTCTAAAAATTCTTTACAATCTGTAGCCTTTTAAATTATTTTTATCAATAAATGTTGTTATATATCTTTCTCATACTCAATCATGTTGTGTAGCAAGATAACTAGTATTAAAAAGTGTACTTTTCCTTTAATTAAGTTCACTCTGGTCTCTAATTTACATTTTGTAAACTTAATTTTTTTAAAGTAGAATTAAAATAAATATGTTAACCAAATCACCGACAACGTAGTATAAACATTACCCCTTCCTACTTTTCCATGTCACCAGTGGAGGAATCCCTGTTACTTTAAATTCGTCATAGCACCAACCTTTCCCCTGTTACTATTGTGGGTTACATATTGTTGGATTCCGTTCCTGGTCCTAGACCGTGACTAGGGAATTAATTGGTAGTAATCCTTGAATCTAGTCTCCTTAACCCCATCTTAATATTTTTTTCATAACCTGGAGTGGCTGTGACGATTCCTCACTATGACGCGGTTTTTTTTACTATTTGGATTCGCGGGCCGTGGATATGCGCATTGCCGGCAAACGGGAGGCAAGAGTATCCTACGAAGGAAAGTATAGTACAATGCATTGTTAGATGCGGTCGATTAATAAGCGAGTGGTCCAGTTATTATGGCTATGACATCATCCTCCCAATTGTCAGGTATGTTGGCTGCACAGGTTTTTGTAAACATAAGTTAATCGATGTGTAGTACTCACGGGTAATTTAACTGAAACTAGACAAGCGAGTCGTAAACCCGGCAATATTGTCGATCCACGTTTCTATTACACTCAATAACTAAACAAATAATTAATAAATATGTAATTTTATTATTAATTGTAAGCTTACCCATAGCTGGTGTTGTGTGTCAGTAATTGTGGAGTAATATTTCATACAATTTCTACTCGATTACCTCCGTACAGTTAAGCCTGTACACTGAGATATCGCTCACCAAATATATGTCACCATAAAAATATTTCGTGTGTGACGTAATGTATTTAACAAGTCAGACTGCTGCTGATTTATTTATTTCAAAATATTTGTTTATGAATACTTAAATCAATTTTAGTACGTTATTAGTTTAGTTAGTTTAAAATATAATCATGAAACAAGTGAACAGTGTAATTTCTGTAAACAATATTATTTATTTATTCTGTTAAAAGTATTTACATGTAAGAAAATATTTTTTCATTCACTAACAATGAAAGAAAGTGTTAATATTTATTGTAACACTTTTGTTATTATTATACGTTTTAATCATATCATAATATCTTATTATAAATTTTAAAATTATTCTTACTAAGTAAAACATACCTTTAAACTTTGATGTCTATTTGATGAACACTATATTGCAGTTTTCTAGGTATATAAATATATTATGAAGTTTCGATAAAATCGAAATGACATTTAGGTCTCTATTGTCCTTAATTAGTCTTAGATGTGTGACTAAATACGTCTTTATATTCTATTGTTAATACTTTTTATTGTCCAATTATTTAATTGATGGATTTATTTAATTGCGTAAAAACATGAATTAAAGAAATAATAAAACAATAGCTGCTTCTTAAATGTTAGAGGAATCTGTTGGGGACCCACTTGGGTGAAAATCAGAAATAAGAAATAATTTAAAAAACATAAAAGTTTATTCTAATTAAATTGAATGTTTTCTTTAAAACAGCACAACAGTTTTGTATGCATCATATTCCTAAATAACTACAAACCTATGGTTATAAAATTATTTAAATATTTAAGTAGGTTGTATACAAATTTTATACTAAACTAGGGTTTTCCAGACTCACGTCGTTTCTACTGTTTATTGAAGCATTAAGACTTTAAACGTTTATCATTATTATATTCCCTAAATTGTATTTATTTTGAAATTATAATTTCATTATTATTAACAATATTTTTTCCTCGATTGTAAATACTTTTAATGGTTTTAGGCTTAATATTGGTATTCGCCCAATGCATGCATTATATGTTTTGATTACTGAAAAAAATTTTAACTTACAAAATAGGAGATTTAGTGGATTTTGTTTCAACCAAATCTGTCAACTTCCACTCGAGCTTCCACGTTAGTTTATATTGGGCTTCTCCCACCAACATACCATGGGTTGGAGTTAGATTTGATTAATTTTAAAATAAATTGATTATTTATACAAAAAATTCATTCAGGGTAAATTTTGGAAATTTATAAAATAATAATATGAGAACGAGTGAGAAGCGTTAAATATATTATTTAAGTTAAGTATTTATAAAAAGGTGTTGGATACTGAAGAGAATTTTGTTTTCTACAATTTAGTGATTTTGTCGTGAAAGCGTGTTTTTTTCAATATTTTTAAATATTCCGCGTTTACCTTCCTCACATATAGAAAGATTTTTGTGTTGGATTCAAAACCGAGGACGAGTATCCGTCTGAATCCTAAATGTGATTATGGTCTCTCGTCTGTGGCGTGATCTACAGGCCGAGTTGATGGAATGATTTTAATGAAATTTGTAGTAAGGTCTTATTTGGGGAAATTTTGGGAATCTTTTTTTATTTTCACTAATATCCCAAGAAGACTAATTCTTACAAGACAAAATTACAGCATTTCGATTTTACCCCCATATGTTATAAAGAGTTTGATCAAATTTGGCTTAAATTATAGCTCATATGAACCCAAACAAAATGTATTGTTAGAGATCTCTTACAAATACCCCTTTACATGTTTTCGTAAAAAGAATAAAAAATTTACTAAAACGTATTAATGCAATTTGTTATAAAAGTCAATTTTCCTAAACTTCCACTTTAAATAATATGTTGTCCCTAACATAAGATTTGGAAGTTCTATCACGTGCAAATCCATGATTTCCAAATCAATTGTAATAGGTTTTATCGCACTTTGCAAAACATTGATAATTATTAGAGATGCAAAGTCTTCAGATATTTCTTCATATCATAAATGGTTAATCAGAACTAATAGATGTTAATCCCCATCGTCTTAGTAAGTCGATTGTCCCAAGTCTGTTCCATAATTTTATTTGTATATAAAATTTTGGTGAAACATGAAGACAATATCACAAATACACTCTATATATGATTTTGAGAGTAAATTTTAAATTAACCTAACTACCGAAATAATACTAGAACAGGGATGTTCCAATTTGAAAACATTATATTTTATAATAAAAATAACCAACGGAATTTGTTGTTTTACAGAGATTGTAATGGAGTCTATTAAGCAGCTGTAATTCATTCTAATAACTTTGTTGGAGAGATAAAGATTAGCACCATTTCCCTGGTACACTTTAAAATTTATTGTTTTAAAAAGCACTACAACTGTTTTAATTAATTTGTAATGATTTCAAATTATTATTTTAATATACATTTTAGATCTAGACGATGCATGCGTGCTAGGAGATCTTGTTTACACGTGTTTTACAAAATGCAAATAAACACCCATTTTGGGTTGACTTCAAACCACATTTTCAATTTGAAAATATAATAAAAGGTTAACAAAAAATATAACTATTAAACAGGTCTATTCTATTGATATGTAAGCAATAATAATTAAAACAAACACCCCACCTTTGACTACAAATAATTTATTTTCAAAAGATAGCGTTTTATCACCTTTGGTTGTTGTATCATCACAAATATTCTTCATTGTACTGTTTCATTTTTAGAGAATAGTGCAATACTACACAAAGCAGGAGCGTGAATTAAGACCTATGAATGAATTTATTTTTAACATAATTTAACTGAACGGTTAAAAACCATTGCACAAAAGTTCACACGTGCAAAATGTAAGTTCGGTAAAATAATATTAACCATTGAAATCGTCTTAGATTTTGCAGATTATTTTTAAAATATATTTAAATAATGTTCAAAACCTGACTTTCCTTGTCTCAAAAATGAAGTGTAAATATGAAATCAACTTTAAATGAAGGCTGTCGAGGTTGGGTTCATTTTTTTAGTTTAGATTTTTACGGCGATTTGATTTGATTTTCAATTTTACGTAGTGGTTTAATCTTAAAAGTTTTCCAAAAATAAATAACATCCGAGACCCGATTTTCAAGGAAATAATTGCGTTCCATGTTCGACAGTGAACTAATAATAATAATATAAATAGAAACTAATACTTTTTGTTTTTTACATAGAGGTTAAATGTTAATAAAAATCGATCGTGATGAAAATTAATGTGATAAGAATCGTATTTTGAAGGGAAAAAAAACAAACAAAAAAAATTAAATCGTAAAAACAAAATTATATTTAAGAGAATTGTGCATGGCAGTCTTTATTGTATTTGGCCAATTTATAAGTAAATATTAAAAGATTATTCGATTTTATTGATTGATTTTGATTTTGTTTGGGTTTTTAAATTTTCCATTCATTAACATTGATAACCTATTAAAGAATAGGCGAGTTATATCTGTGAGAATTTATGACGACTAATGTGTGTGAGTTTCTTTTTTTGTTACCTATGGATATATATTCTTGTGGTAAGTATTTGTGTGAATGTGTCCATATACTCTGTTATTTTTTTGTCTACGACCTGCTACCGAAAACCATAAAAGTATAAGGCTTCAGTTTACCTTATCTCCTTTTGTGTATGTATGTATACTGTTCCTGTTCTAAGTATTTTGAAAAGACAGAATAAGTGATTAACAAAAACTGTTCTCACAAAATTTAGAAGAGGAAATGTCAAAGATATTTTAAAATGTGTAAATGAACTTAAACTTCAATAAATAAAAGCGGTATGCCATCTAAAAACACCCAATGTCTTTTAAAACATCCATTAAAAAAATAATTAAGAGATCGTTTATGCACTCTTTTCAAATCTGTTCCATTCTTGTTTATTATAAATATAAGTATAATATGATCGGTATCCTTTCCAGATTTTATCCTACTCTCTAATGAAAAATATGAGGGTTTTAGTGTCAACGTCATTAAAGTTTTATGCTCTACGGGACCCTTCGAATTTCGTGAATTTCGGTCGAATCAACGACTCACAATCATGTAAAAGGTGATCAGCCGTCTTCGTTCTTCAATAGCAAAACTGATAGAAAATATGTTCGATTATTGCAGGTCGTAAATCCTCCTGCTCAATGTGAGCTACGAAACGGAACATTTTCAAATTTAAAGCTAATTTGTAATACCTTATCTGACTTTTCTTGTCATTCATAGCCAATAAATGTATCATTTTTGTCGATATTTTCTAATGATCTACCGGTCGTTCATTTCGTATTTACAGATATCCGAGAATAGTTCTTCTCAGTTGAAGTTATAGTTTGATTGGTGTAGCTCGTGTATCACTGAAGAGGACGACCTTGTCGTTGAAACGCGTTTGATACTTATGCGTACTTTTTGTGAGAATTGTGTTCTGTATGTTTGATATGCTGTATAATTTTTCTCAAAAGTCAAGCTCAACATTTAATATAATATATATGGTAATATTTTCCTAACTTCACAGTAGAAGTTCTTGTAGATAATGGTGAAATATAGATCACGTGGTTATACTAGCTAGGGAATTCTGAGATGAGCTGAAGTTGGAATTGTCCATAATTCCACATAGATCTTTGTCACGTAGGCAAAGTTCACTGCTAACTCGCAAATTAATTGTGGTCCTATGTGCATCTCCATCCAAATAACACTTCATGAAAACTATATATTGATACATTGTTTAGAGTTAATGATTTTATAAGTTTAATTTGTAAAATTGGGAAGGTGACTGAACCAAAACTAACGACAAAAGATTCACGTATTCCAAACACTTTCCTTCCAACTTACCTATAAATTACATTTTAAATAGTTGAGATACCATTGACAATGATAAAACTTTTAACATAAATACTCATTTAAAGGATAACAAAACAATATATTTTTAATTATACTCTGTTAACAATTTTATGTAACTATATTTAAAAGTATTTGAGTTTTCTTTTAAATTCCAAATTTCTAACAAAATATCCTAAAAAGACAAACTATTTAAAATTAACCAAAAACAAAATACAGGCAAATATGTGTAGGAATAAATTTATCACACAAAAAAGAAAATACATAATTACAATTTTTGTTCAAATTAAATTTTTTCCATTTATAAATACATAGTCACTGAAGTGCTAAGACCCAAACTTTGCTTACTATGCCCAACCAAATAAATTAGATAATTATTAATTAAAAAATCGGCTTTGTTTGAATTCCATGGTTGTCTTAAAGTAAATTTTTCTCTTAAAAACAGATCATTCTTAAATTCAAACAAACACAGAAGGTAAAATATATATATATATATACATATATATATATATATATATATATATATATATATATATATATTGAGTTTACAATTATTAAAAATTAATACCTTACAAAAAAAAGTAAAAATTAATTTTTGATTAAACAAATAGTTCCAGCTAACAGACAATTCCCACTGTTAGCTAATAAAAAAAAATATAAAGAGTAAGACTTTGCAAGGAAAGTACTTAAATAGGTAATTCGCTGCACAAGTTCTGAAGTTTACTCTATTTGTAGCAATTATGTTTTACTGTTCAACAGAGCTAAATATTTTTTGGACAAGAATTACATTTGTTAAACAAAGAATGTTTTAATTACAAATAAAATAAATTAAGTTCAATTAAGTTTTGCTATATTTCTTAAAATTTTATTTACAAAGATAGTAAAATTCTATTTTGTCTAGACTACAAGGCTAAAATTTTATTAAGTCACCATTTATTAGTGATCATCATTTATTTTTTTCTTTCTTTACATTTTCAAGACATTTGGTTATGCAATATGTAGAAAAAGTATGACTTTATTTCAAGTTCAAACATATAACTATCATGTTTTAACACGAGAATCACGAGAATATATATATTTATATATATATATATATATATTACAATTTGTTAAGGCTTTCTTTACATTCTGCTCCTTGGCAGTTTATAATTTAATAAAGTTTTTAGAAATAGTATAGAAATTATTTCGCTCAAGATAATAATAATATTCCTTGTAGCATATCAATTTTGAAAATTGAAAATTAAATAATTTATATAATTGTAATTGTTTGTTTAAAAGTACCAAAATAAGCTATTTTAAAATAAATATCCATATTTAGAAATAAAAAAAATGTTACATATTTTAACACAAATTAAAGAACATAATATTATTGGCATTTCAACCATAACTTAAAATTATAAATCAATCAAGATGTTTAAAATTTGAATACCTGGTAAGACAAAAGCATTCTACATTCTGGGTTATTGGCTTTGTTTCCTGAATTTTGGATAGACGTATTTTACTACGTCAATATACTCAAAACATTTAAAGAAAAGTGTTATAAATCGTGCACAATTTAAACCTAATCACATGATAAATGCCTAAATGAAAACTTTCAATGCCTTACAGAAGTTATGTTCCTGATTGTTGTCGATGTTTCATTGTTACAAGAATACAGTTATATATCAAATGTACAAGGCCTACAGCTTTGAGACTAGAAGGCAGAGCAGCGGTCATTTCTTGAAACCATCAGTCATTACCTAAGTTTCTAACAGATGCCGTTAATAAATAGTTTTGATGTAAACGTAACAAAATATAGAATAAAAATCGACACGAACATAGCGAGACACGACCACTTCTTATGTATTAATGTTCAGTAACTTATACTACATGGAAAATAAAAAGGATTGATAACACATCACAATATTGTTAGTAATATAAAGCTCTTTAGCATGATTTTGACTGTTTTTTTTTCGGCATAAAACCGAGTGCGGTGCAGCGAGACATAAGCGAATATTATTTGCAACCCTTTTAGTAATGACGAAACGTCATGCACTAGAGTAGTAGGAGGATGTGGAGTAGTGTGGTCAAAATTAATACATTGAAATAAAAGAGTAAGACTAATCACAAATAGGAAGGCAAATTTGTTGATCGTGATTAATTTTAACGTATGCATTTACGAGTATATGAAAGCGGCTGTAGAAAGAAGCGGATGTTTCAACGTCCGATATATATATATATATATATATATATATATATATATATATATATATATATATAATCGAACACTTATTAAGAAATTAGTAGACATTCGTAAATTACATGTCACTTATAATATTGTATAGGAATTTGAGCACAAACTGTACCTATTAAGTACGGTAATGGAGTAAATTGGGATCTTTAATTAATCGAGAGTTATTACCAAGATTCTAAAGAATTAATAATAATCCTGTTGAACATTGGGATATTGACAAAATGAAATAAATAACCATTGTATATCACTACCTGGCAATTAAGTAAACTGGGGAAACGCGTTATGTTTTTTATACAATCTATAATCAAATATTAGACTGTTAAAATACAATTTCATATTGCATAACTAATATATATATAATCTAACAGTTATTGCCAGTTAGATTTAGATGGATTTTTTTACATTGAGACTGTTAAGACGGAAATGTTAATTTTAATCATTCTTTCGTTAATTTTTTTTAAATTATTAATAAAATATGTTACAATAACACTAATATTATTGTCAGCCAACACATACAGTATAAATTAATTAATTGATGAATTGTATATTAAAAATAATAAGAAAACTTATTTAATTTCTCCAAACTAATTCTTGAAATATTTAAATCACAAATAGAAACCCCAGGTAAAGACAATGCAATTAAAAAATTAGCTGGCAAAAATAAATAAATAAAGTTTTCACAAAATTCACTGTTTTTTGCTAAATTTGCCCTATCTTATTTAACTTCCTCTCATAAACATTATTTTCAGAATGGTGTTTTAGAGTAGGCCTAAACCAATTTATTTGTTTATATATATATCTGAAACATTTATTTTCAAATCTTGGCGATCATATTTAACGTACCGCTAATATTTGGCTATGTTATTCACATTGTTTTAAATTTAATATTTAAATAATTGCACAGAGTTGTTAGACATAATATGATTGCAATTACTTGGCAGTCGTTCAATTGTAAAACTATTAGTCCGACATTAAGTTCGTATGTTATATAGTATACTCATCCAATTATGACCAAGGCCTAATGTTTAGCATATATATCTTTATAATATATCATAGTTATTATAATAGGTTGTAACGTTTATTTAAGTTCAATGAAACTGCACTTTGGAAGAACGCCTAAGGCAAGAGTGAGATAACAGGCAACAGCTAATACAGCTCAGAGCATGCGCTCGGTACTGCAAAGCCTAAATTTTTATTTCTTGTACGTTACTTGTTACAACATGTGATCCGACACACGTTTTCTTCTTGTGATGTAATTCTGAAATTTAAAAAGGTGCTTAAGGTGATTTAAAAGGTCTTAATCCTAGAGATGACCTAAATTTAACGCGAGTGCGTGCTTCACTTATCATTTAATCTTTTTCATTTATAACTTTTTCAAAAAATAATATTTCTTAATATTTCGTAGTGCCGTCTGAGCCTGTCTCAAATTCAGGCACGACCTCGCTTTGTTCTAGGTAATCAAAATTATTTTCATTAGCTAAATCCATAATCATAATATAATTAAATTTCTACTTTGAGTTCTACTGGGACTTCAACAATTGACTATGTTGTTTTGGCAAGTATTTCTCCATCTTGTATTCCAATCCCCGATGCCACACCTTATCGAAAGTTTGGGAAATATCTAAAAACACAGTAAAACAGATTTGTTTTTCTTCAAGTGCATTTTCAAAGACTCTGGTGATTCTATGAACCTGATCAATAGTTGAATGCTTATCTCTGAAACTAAATTGATGGTTTGGAATCAGATTCTTCCTTTCAGTATCTTGCTTGAGCCGCTTTAAAAATAACTTTTCAAAGATCTTAGAAATGATGGGTAATATTGATATTGGACGATATGATGTTTTACCATTAAGTGCCTTACCAGGCTTGGGTATCATTATAACTTCCGCAATTTTCCATTGCATCGGTACATAGCACAATCGAATGCAGCATTGATAAGATGAGTAAGTTTAACTATTCCTTTCTGTGGCATCTCCTTCAATGATTGTCCATTTATCAAGTCATAGCCCGGAGCCTTTTTTGAACTCAAATTGGAAATCTCACTTGCTACCTCTTTAGGAGTAACAGGCTTCAACTGTGTCATATCTCTATTTTGTAATTTTGGTAAGTGCTCATTTGCTGTTTGTCTGGTATGAGGCTTAAAAGTGTCAGCCAAATATTCTGCAAACAGATCTGCTTTGTCTGCTTTACTCCTTGCCCATTTCCCATCTTCTTTTCGTATTGAGGTTACATGATATTTTGGCCTCTTTAGATATTTAGTTGCCTTCCATAAGGAATAATCGGTTTCCTTATTGTCAGTCAGATTGGCCAGGTACCTTGTCAAACTTTCATTTTTTATATCTTGTATAACTTGCTTCAGCTGTCTGCAGAGTTTATTCAAGGGTCTTTTATCATATGGTGATCTAGTAAATTGCCACCTTTTCCTTGCTTTCCTCTTTTCTATAATCATTTCTCTGATCTCTTTAACAAAGTTAATGCCTGGTGCTCTCGGTTTCAGAATAGGAGTGTTATTCCATGCTGCTTGTTGTATATCAACTACAAACTGTTCTGTTTCTTCATCAAGCTGCCTTCTAGTCTTCAAAGGTACCTTCAGTTTGATTCTATGTTCCAACTCTGTTCTGTATCCATCGCAATCGGTTAGTCGGTTGGACAATGAAGGAGGCTGTTGGGTTTTAATTACTGTTCCACTTATGGTTAGACAATGCACGTGTGGTCGGATACTAAGTCATGGTTTTCTTAATTGCATGCATATTTAGGTGATGTTCCTTTCATTACAAAGAAGTCAATCAAATCAGGTATTTTCTTTTTATCACTAGGCCAATAATAAAATAAAATTAATAAAGTATTTTTCAAATAGTAATAAAATATAATGTATACGTATTCCACATAAACAGAAAAAAATTGTTTGAACTCGCATACTGTAAAGATACAATCACTTTATAGGAATATAATCCATAGATCTTTGGAAGATATCAATTCAGTTGCTTTGAAGTAATTTGTTCTTTGTTTCCTTTCTATCTGCAAGTTTTATTTGAATGTATAATACTTATGTCATTTGTCTTGACGATCGTCATACAGTAAATAATACCAAGGACAAAGTCACCAAGCTGGTGTATACGAAATAAACAACAGACAAAACCTATGTTCTATCTCGTTTATTATAACGTAAACCATAATACAGGTTTTTGTATTAACACAATTTTAAAATGAGAATAATTTCCATGAAAGATATATATATATATATATATATATATATATATATATATATATATATATATATATATATATATATATATATACATTTATTTCATTTTATTTCCTCCAGAATCAATACAGATACGGAATATTAACACATCTATTACAGCTATTTTATACAATAGTAATTAGTGAGAGAGAAAAAAGAGAAAGAAAAACAAAAAATCAAACAAAAAAAAATTAACAAATCTACAATAGACAAGTGTACATTGACCTGTACTATATTCTATAAATACACTTACGTCCAACCATACTTACACATATATACATAAATCTAATATACATAGCTTATAACTATAACATTTGCTTATTTAAACTAAAAGTATAAAAAAACATTTGTTTGAATACACAATTTAATACAGTTTAGAGAAAACCACCCCATTTCTCAGGAAGAGGAAAAAAATTAAGAAAAACCACCCGGCTGCCCTAAAGGCATAGCCCGCTTTGGGAATAGCCACTCGTACATTTTGCGAAATAAAATATGACAGCAGTAAGACAAAATTAACCTAACAAGATATAGCTCCTAAAACTAAAAATATAATATACAAAGATTTTTCTTTACCTTTTTCCAAAAAATATCGGCGAGCATTCTACACAAATATTAACAATATCATAAGTTTTGTTCTTATCAAGAGAGAAAAAAGTAAAAATCTAAATCATAATAAAATTGACACATATTCCAAAACAATATGCATGTGCAATAATATATAAGGGTCACTATACTATTCAATAACTATTACCTACATACATTAAACAAGTGTTCAACCTTCTCCTGTTCAAAGAGCCAACTTTTCATTTATCGCAAAAAAAAACATGTAATTGAATTTCCAAATATGATGTGGCCAGGAAACAAAGAGTCTTTATAAAGTAAGTTTTAAAAGGTTTTGGCACTGCAAAATTTCCTGCACTTCTTAACCGTACCCTGCTCCCATAAAGACCTATCAGAAAGTTGCCTGTATCCACTTTTTATAAAGAATAACTTATGTACTTTGTAAATGTACAAGTATTATTCGTATAGAGTAGTATAATGGCTTTGAATGTTCCAACCTACTTCTGTTTAGGATCATCCGGACAAACTGTTTCTGAATAATAATAACAGGTATTAGATTACAATACAAAAGATTTGAATAGTTTCTTTTATATTTTTTACTATATAGTCGTTATATTCAAATATGGCTTTTAAAAACTATATTTCAATTAAATAGATTTTACCTAAATCGGTGTTTATATCTAAACAAATCCTTGATAAAATTAAATGGGATTTTTTCTCACATTTGTTTACAATAGTTTATTAGATTTTAATATAGTTGGAATATATCTACCTACCACCTCACTAATTTATACACAATATTGACGAGTTGGGTCCTAACGCTTGCAAAAAATATTGCCAGGAAAGAACATTTTAGTTGTGTAGAAGCAAAGCCAGTTTAACTGAAATTGGGTTATTAGGAAAAACTATGTTGACTGACCCACAAATATACCAAGTAAATTATATTTTGATATATAATAACCTTTTATTTCTAAAATAAATAATTACTTATGAAGTAAATTATTAATAATATAGTGATGAAATATAATTTATTAAGTTTTACTTATAACAAAATATCCGTAAAAACTGTAACATATTTTGACAACTCAGAACTAATTCTTTTGACTTTTTTTCTTTTATTTTTAAATAACTGATTCAGTATTAACAGTTGGATGAATTAACATTGATAACCTACAAAAGAATAGGCGAGTTATATCTGTGAGAATTTATGACGACTGATGTGTGTGGGTTTCTTTTTTTTACCTTTGTATATATATTCTTGTGGTAAATATGTGTTTCAATGTGTCCATATAAATTATTAATTCATTTTTGTATATGACCTGCTACCAAAAACTTTGCCAAGGCGAAAACATAAGGTTTCAGTTTAAAGTATAAATTATCTCTTTTTGTGTATGTATGTATACTGTTCCTGACCTAAATATTGTTGAAAAGAGAGAATAAGTGATGAACAAAAAACTCTTCTAACAAACAAAATTTAGAAGAGGAAATGTCAAAGATAATTTAAAACGTGTAAATGAACCTAAAATTACAGATATAAAAGCGGTATGCCATATAAACACACCCAATGTGTTTTAAACTAACCACTGTGGTTAACTAAACCAAAACTGGTTCCACTGTGGTGTAAAATAAATATAAGTATAATACGATCAGTATCCTTTCCAGATTTTATCCTACTCTCTAACGAAAAATATGAGGGCTTTAGTGTCAACGTCATTAAAGTCTTATGCTCTACGGGACCCTTCGAATTCCGTGAATTTCCGTCGAATCAACGACTCACAATCATGTAAAAGGTGATCAGCCGTCTTCGTTCTTAAATAGCAGGAATTGACAGAAAACATGTTTGATTATTGCAGGTCGTAAATCCTTCTACTCAATGTGAGCTATTAAACGGAACATTTTCAAATTTAAAGCAAATTTGTAATACCTTATCTGATTTTTCTGGTCATTCATGGCCAATAAATATAGCATATTTTTGTCGATTTTTTAAATTATCTACCAGTCGTTCATTTCGTATTTACAGATATCCAAGTATAGTTCTTCTCAGTGATGGGTAAATAGACAACTAAATTATGCTTACTCTTAGATGTTCACCTAATTTCCTGGCGATGAGATGTCTGGAGCAGGACTCAGATGAATACAGTACAGAATACAAATTCTGAACGAATTTATATAAATATAATTGATTTTTGTAAAATCTAAATAAAGTTAAAATAAATTAAAATTATGTATGTAAAAGGAACTACAGTAGTTGTTTTGTAGATGTACAAACTAAACAAACATTTGTTTTAAGTGAAATTATTTAAAGTGAGAATAACATTCCATCTATTGGTTACAATGGATAGGTTGCAATGCTTAGTATTCCTATTATTACTATTTACTTATTTATGTTTTAGAATTATGTTTAGGTTGTCTTATATCAAGTATACCATCTCACAAGTCAACCTTAATATTTATTTATTTAAATTGTATATAGGTCAAAAATGTGATTTTTTATTTATTTATTTATTATTTTTTTTACAAACTTTCATTAAAACAGGCAAGACAGTTTTGAACGAAAGAAACAAAGCAGGTTTATTTCCATATAAAACATAAACTACACATAAGTATGTAAATTTTTATTCTTTTTTAAAATTTAGTGCCTTTATGATTTTTATTGTTTTTTCCTTATAGCAAAATGTAAAATTATTTCAGTACCATGAATACTGCTAACTTTCTTTGAACACTCATGCACTGTGTCGAATTTATGCGCCACCGTAGAATGGTTCGCGTATCAAAAACAAGTCCCTTGCCTTGCCTCATACAAAGGACATAAACAATACTAATAAAACTAAACGGTGAAAGAAATAATGTTGATTATAACAACCCCAACCACAGCTGCAAAACGGTCCTTTAATATATCACTGCAATGACATTAGATAACGAACATTTAAATTACCATAATAAACAATTAGCATTCGAATAAAAATGAATAGAGGTAACAATACACCAAAAAATTTCAGATCCGTTCTCTACCCTATTTATTCAAACAAAAAATATAAAATGGAATTGACTTGTGTGAGTTTTTCGTTCTTTTTTAAGAGAGAGAGAGAGAGAGAGAGAGAGAGAGAGAGAGAGAGAGAGAGAGAGAGAGAGAGAGAGAGAGAGAGAGAGAGAGAGAGAGAGAGAGAGAGAGAGAGAGAGAGAGAGAGAGAGAGAGAGAGAGAGAGTGAAACCAGTAGCTCTGTATCTCAAAACTGAAACCCGTTTTAGTATACAAACAAACAAAGAAATATTTTACAACTCGTTATAATTACATCTTTGTTTGATCTAGGTTTAATTATTTGAAAAAAATAGTTTAACAAATTCTATGCAATTTGTACTATAATTACACGACTTATCTACTGAAAAATGTATTATAAAGTGAACAAGAATATGAAATAAAATTAAATGAAAGAATAAAATTATTACAATTTAAATATCAATAATTATTTTCTTATGACAATTTTTAGAATACTGTACATTTATAAAGAAAAAAAAGAATTCTAAATGTGCTCTGAAAATGATTCTACAGGAAACTACAAGTTTTAAATACTAATGTTGTGCAAACTTAAAATTTTTTAACTGCATTTCCTTTTAAATTTAAAACTGAGTTTTAATGATTTTTTCAAAAGTACACATCATGAAATATATTTAATTTATCTAATATACACGTGGATGATTGGGAAAATGTGGACGCATTACAGCTATGTATTGTAATTTAATTAATATAATTTCTGTACTTGGTTCCAAAAAGCCGGATTTACATCCCTCTGGCAGGTATTGATTATGAGGAGGAAGACATTCTCACAAAAGAAACCTTTAACAACTAACAAATATTTATTAATAAATTTAGTTAATTTTGCACCAATTTAACAAAGAAGGAAACTTATACACGAACAGTGGTATTCTTATATCAGTTGGGGAACTCAGGTTCAAAGTAGCTTCAGGTATTGCAAGTCATTTGTGTATTTCAGAAAATATCTGTTCAGTGTTGTAGGTGTTGCGGACTAGCATAGAAAATGTATACTATTGCTCTAAGCTAACTAAATCTAAAGTATGACAGCTATAGGCTTGGCAATATAAGTAAGGAGTCGAAAATAAGGGATCTCCTAGATTTAGAAGGGGAGATTATTTGAAAAGCTATCGTGTTGCAGCTGCAGTTAATATTTCAAGGCAATTAGTACAAAGTCCTGAAGTTATGGTTTCCTTAACTGTTATAACTTCAGAAATATGTTCCAAAATTCAAAATATATTGGAAATATAATCCAAAATTACCGGTGAAACTTACGGTGGATGCCAGTGCAAAAGCAATTGGCGCCATTTTGTCTCATGTTTATGAAGATAAATCCGAAAAAGCGATAGCATTTGCATCTAGGAAACTCTCAATAGCGGAATCAAAATATTCCCAAATAGAACGAGAAGCATTAGGCATTATATATGGCATAAAAAAATTTAATGACTTTTTATTTTGTAAAAAATTTACTCTTGTATCAGACCACAAACCTTTGTCATACATTTTTGGAGATAAGAAAGGTATACCAATTTTTGCTGCTAATCGTTTGCAACGATGGGCATATTTACTATCTAATTATGATTTTAAAATAGAATTTGTCAAATCAGAGAAAAATGTTGCAGATTTTCTTTCTAGGGTTGAAATTCCGCAAGATATTGATCAAAAGTGTAACTATGATGATAGTTTAGGTTATTTACATTATGTACATGAATATTGTCCATTTGTCGTAGATTGGAAAAAGATAAGGAAAGAAACCCGTGTTGATCCTGTATTATCTAAAGTAGTGGATATGGTAATTAGTGGTTTTAAGACACCTGAAGATCCTAAATTTAAACCTTATTGTAAAATATCACATGAATTAACTGTTGATCATGGATGTCTAATGTGGGGTTACAGAGTCATAATACCTCAAAAATACAGACAATCTCTATTAGATGAATTACATGTAAATCATTTAGGAATAAATAAAATGAAAAGTCTGGCCCGATCATATTTCTGGTGGCCTAAGCTAGATGCAAATATTGAACTTATGTCTAAAATGTGTAATGTATGTTATAAATATAGAAGTTTACCCACAAAGTCAATATTGAAACCATGGCCATGGCCAAAAAGAGCATGGACACGTTTACATATTGATTTTTTGGGACCATTAAACAATAACAAATATTGTTTTGTTATCATGGATTCTAATTCTAAGTGGATAGAAAATTTTATTGTTAATTCTACCACAACTGATGTGGTAATAGAGAAATTGTCAGAAACGTTTGCACGATTTGGTTTGCCAAGATTTGTAACTTCTGATGGAGCCACTTGCTTTATGAGTAGCTTATTCCAAAAATATTTACAAAGTATGGGAATACAACATTTAGTTGGTGCTCCATTTCACCCTCAAACTAACGGGGAAGCAGAAAGTGCAGTAAAAATTATTAAAACGTTCATTAAGAAAAATCAAACCAAACCAAGTGGTGCATCACTTGCTGTACAAATAAATAAATTCCTTTTACAATATCGTAATTCAATACATTCAACTACTGGAATTTCTCCAGCTCAAGCTCTATTCAATCGAGGTTTAAGAAATATATTTGATTTACTAAAACCAATGACAGAAGAAATAGTTGAAAATAACCAATCTAAACAAATTAGAAATTACAAAGGTAAACGTAAGTTGGAGTTAGAAGTAGGACATAATGTTCTCGTAAGAGATTACCGAGCTCGCCATCATAAATGGCAGCCATGTGTGATCACAGGAAAACTTGGTTCACAAACTTTTGAAGTCAAAACTCCAGAAGGCTTAACTTGGAGGCGACACCTTGATCAGATGTTGTGTGGTGAAAATGTTCAAGCTAGAACGTCTGAAAATTTTAGTAATCCTAGTTTTCCTAGTATTGACACTCAGACATCGGAAAACACTGATGTGGAAACAGATAACACAACACCCACCAGAGTGTCGGTTCCAAAATTAAGACCTAGAACATTAATAAAAAAACCAGACAGATATTCACCTACATAAATAAATGGATAAATTGTTTTTATAATTTCATTGTAATTTGTATAGAAGATGTTAATTTTATTTTATCAATTAGTTGTAATTTTCATGTAGGGGGAAGGAATGTTATAACTTCAGAAATATGTATTATGATTTTGGTAGCACTGATATCCGGTGCAGATTTATTCGTGTAACATGGTGGGACCAGATTGTCCTTACATTATGTGATAGTTAAGTTCTTTATAGTTTATGTTTAAAATGTATAGTGTTAGACCTATACAAGAGGTATTGATATTATTATTATTATGTGGTTTACATTAAATAGTTACACCAGACTGTGTATCTTATTTATTGTAGTATGCAAAAACCCAACATTAACAAACTTATATTTCTCACAAACGACACATCTACGTGTTTGTGTTTCTTAAATGAAATTAGCAAATTAAATTAACCGCCCTCGCATTTACTTACACAGAGAGTCGGGTACAACATGCACGTACCGCAACCCCCGAACCAAAATTCGTTCTCAATACATTTCCCCTCTCTCTCTGTTGTTTAACTATCAACTAACGAAAAGTTTGTTATTGTCTCATGGGTTACTATAATGCTAATGAAATATTCTCAATATAGTTTACAGATTTACATTATACTTAAATAATATGTATAAAACTAATATGTATGTATTAAATTACAATTACATATTAGAACAGGCCGTTATTTTGTTGTGTAATCCAGTAAATCTGATGGTCTGATATTTACTTTAATTTCCATATATATTATTTTTAAATTATGCTATATGTATTTTTAAAAGATGTGTTAAAAACTTTTTGGCTTAATAACTAGCAGTTTTTTTAGGTAAAAACAAATAAATAAATTTGTGTGAAACTGATTCTATGTCTCTTGTACTATGCATCCGCTGTACATGGTAACCATTTCTTCTCTTTTTGTTTCTATATGCATTTCATTCATGTATTCAAAAATTATGTATTATTGTGGTCATGTATAATACTTATAGTTTGTAATTATTTTTATAAAATGCCAATTAAAATTGCTTCTATTTTCAATTATTATTGCGAACAGAACAAAACATTTTAATAACTTGAAATTAATAATGTTTTGATTTGAAACAAAAGAGAATATAAAAGTTCACCAAATGAAAAAAACCAAAAACATTGGTCACTTTGGTCGGAATTTTGGCACTGTACTATGTTGGGTTATTAGAGTGGTGGTCAATAAGTTTATTTGGCTCCCAGGGCAGTAGATTTTATATGCTGAAAACTAAAACAATTGATTGTAGTAACTTTGTTATTATTTTCACACTCCCGTTTAAGTGTTTTCAAAACATGTAATAGAAAGTAATTTGACAGACATATTCATGGAGAAAAACCTTAATATCTTTCTCATCTTGTTAGTTTTTCACTTTCATTTCCCGGTGATATATCCTACACCTAGATACATCAAGTTACGCAGCTTTAAGAAATTCAAAGCCAATACCATCAGTAATGAATTTAGTAATAACTTCCTAGTTTACTAAATATTTCATAGAAAATTTATAATTTTTGAAACTAGCTATCAATCTACACAAGGACTGGAATATTAAAAATTATTTCGTAAAATTAAATTCGCATTCCACCATAAATCAAGTGTTTATGAGTCTATAAGTGCAAAAATAACTTTCAATAATTACACATGGAACTATTTTACTAGTTAAATAACTCATTAAATAAAAACAATAACAAATAATATTTATTTTAATTCAAGACCTCTCCTAACTCCAAACATGATATAATGAGAACCTCAGTAAATAGAGAATCAAACAATTAAGTTTTTCAAAATACTAATTACTAGTACAAGCCACCATTGTTATACAGAGTTGATAACAACTTTTTGCGTATAACCCTCACTTTTTTTTTACCGAAACTAATAGGTGATTAAAATGGAAGATTTTTCGGCTACCTTCTGTTGTATACATTAAAAAATATATACATTAGTACTTGATTGTAAAGATCTAATTTAACTTAAACTCAAAACGTAGTACGGTATCCCATAATCTGTAACAATAACCATTGGCAGTAGTTTGTTCAACTAATATTTTTAAAAAAATGTTTTTCTACCATTTGTTATAGGTTCATTGAAAAAAAATAAAAATCACATCTTTGGTTTTGTCTTTTAAAGACTTTTAAAATTAAGGGTAGCAAGATGGGGGTTGCTATTAAACGTTTTAAAGTTACCCCCTGCAACCTCTAATTCGAGAAGGGGGATTAAACTTAAACTGCGTAAAAAACTACTATATCTTATGCTAGAAAGATTTGCTAAAATTTAATTCGTTATTTTTAAAATAAAAAAAAATAAGTAGGGAGTGTGGGACATTTTTTACACACGGTATATATATATATATATATATATCACACGGTATAATGTTTAATTACCATCATATATTTTGATTATATTAAATGACTTAATTCAATACTTTAATTATGTTGTTTCAATATTCGTTATTTTTAATTTATGGTTACAGTCAATTCTCGAAAACTCTAAATTGTAGACAAGATACTGGAATCAGTTATACTATATTGGAGATGTAAAGCCGATAACCTAAATAAATTCCTAAGAAGAACCCGTAAGTATTTATAATAATAAATATTACAAGTTTTATTTGATTATTTAGTATTGTTGACTTGTGGTTATTTCCATTTTATTTTTAATTGAACTACAAAACTAATAAAGTCTAAGCCAAGTAAGCATGACAACAGCGATGCGCTAATCTCTACTGCGAATTTAACAGTAACCATGAATCACGTACATGGCCTCATTGGGTCCTACTTTAAACATCAAGCCCCAATTAAGATACAACAGAGGCCATTACACGGGTAATACACATTGTTTATGTAACGGCTTCCCTCACTTGTACAATGTCATGAACATTAAATGTAACACATCTTGTATTTTTTATAAAACTATTTTCAAATATTCTTAGGGCGTATGCGATACAATGAACTACAATGGTAATAACACTTAACTGAAATAGTTAACAAATTCACTCCTCGACTTATATTATACTTTGTACCATTCATAAAGAAAAATTCTTAACAAAGCGCTTTTGGAACCAAAGGAATGGTAATGTCAAGTGAATAAATTTAGTAATTTCGATTGCCCGGTAATTTTTAACCTCTTTTAAATTTAGGAGTATTTGAGTTAACTATTTACAAAAAATTAACACATAACATTAATTTGCAGTTAAAAAAGAAACAATTGATTATTTATGCATACCTATATACATATTATACATATACATGTTTATATGTGTAAATTGCATAAGCCCTTAAAACAAGAAAATTATATAACATTAATCAAACCCCCCCCCATATATTTTAAATTACAAAATATTTTGATGAACACAGATAATGATAACAATTTGTTAATAGTTCTTAACTTACAAAAGATTCTAAGTTAAGATTATTAGAAAAATAAATAAATAAATTAATATATATTTATATTATCTAAGTAGGCCAACTGTAATAAAAGATTTATTAATTATATTGTAACGATATCATGATCCCAATTAAATTAAATAAAAAACATCAATCATGAAATCTAAAAATAAATTAATTAAAATAACTTGAATAAAATAATAAATCTAGAACAATGTTAAACAAATGAGGAGAGGCGGCAGATGCCGCCTGCAATTAAAAAATGTACGTGTTAGGTTACAATAGCACTAACAAGAACCTTGAAGCCAACACGTGTGTGCAATAACGGAATTCTTGGAGTAGCAGAGTTTTTTACAAAAAAAGAGAAATCAAGGGAAAGCAGCATCATAACGGTACTTCAGAAAAAACACAAAAACGCAAGGAGAAAGTAGGTCGGCCAATCGGAGACGTTTTCAAACTTAAAAAACACAACGGAAAGATTCAAAAACAACCAGTAGAAATCGCGAAAGTTCATATGTAGAGAAAGTTGGTAAAAATCCACAAATCAGCGAACAGGGCGCGAAAACCAGTGTTTTAGAGAAGGAGTATTAAAAAATAGTTTCAGGAGGGGAGTCTTACAAGGGTCGCCGAGACGTAAGGTCGTGTACACAGCTAGACTGCGCTGTGTACCAAAGAATTGTTTTTTAACAGCGAATAAGGGACTAGAAGTCTCTTTATATTGAAAAGTTTTGATAAGTTTAAATTAAAGTAGAATCAAGGGAAAGGAAGTTTTAAGTAAGAATAGGAAGTTTAGATTTGGAGTTTTGTGGAGTTTCTTAATAAAAAGGCAGATCAAGAAAAGGAGTTTTTAATTCACCAGAGGCAAATGATACAAGTCATCGCAGAAAAGGCGCTGGAATTTTGGAACGACTTCAGGGAAGGAGAGACAGCGTTAATTACCAACGAAGAAAGTGTTTAAGCAGTGTGGTGTTTTGTTTTTTGTTAATAAAAAAGTAAATTAAAAGTTATGTGTAGTGTATAGTGCAAATCGACCGATCAGAAGGACCATCAAAACTGATAAGTACAAAACAAATTGTTAATTATTAAATTCATTAGATTCGATTTCACTTTCAATTGAGCCATTCAAAAAACCTAAGACCCGAGATAAAGAGATTTTGTTGCTGTAAATTAAGTTAAAACTGAGCTAGCTGAGATTAATAAAAAAGATGATAAATGTTAATAATAAATTAAAGTAATAAATAAAATTTGTAAAAAAATAATAAATCAAAAGGAACTAATAATTTGAAGATACAGCTTTTAACAAGTGTTAAAATAAAGTAAATTTTGTAATTTAAAAAAAAAAAATTCTATTATAAATAAATTAACTTTAAGGAATGAATGAGGAGTAAATGGTTTTTTAGATAAGTAAGTATTGATTTCATGTATATGTTTATTGCTGTAGTAATTTATTCTTTTAAAAATTAAAAGAAAAAATTTGTTTATCCAGGTAAACGGTGTTTGTCTATGAGTTAATAATCATAAATAGTTCCTTTAGTAGAAGTAGAGCAGTAAATAAATAATTGATAACATCTTACATGTTAGATGGACACGACAACGTGTGGCTTTTTAGAATAAATAAATTAAATTAAATTAGATAGCAACTGTATTGTTATATTTGGTCGCACAACGTGTGTTTTTTTTAGAATAAATAAATTAAATTAAATTAGATAGCAACTGTATTGTTATAATATATACATAAAAAAATAGAAATTTTATGTATTAATTGACGTCAATATAATTTAGTAAAATTAACCCCTTTGGGGTCGTGAGGTCCGAAAATGCTAGCTTATCCCTTCCAATAAGAAATTTATTTTTAGTTTTGAATTTTAATAAGAAAAATATAGTTCATACGGTTTAAAAAAGATTAATTTAAGCATCATTGAAACAAAATTCACTACAAGTCCTCAATAAATGAAATATATAAATTCAAGTTCTTGCTTCTTTTTTTGTTTTCACTTTTGCATTTTTAAACAAGCTGAAATGTCCTTCGGTTGAATTGTCTGGACTTGAAGTTATAACATGAACTTAAGTTGTAATTCCAGCTTGAACCAGCACAAGCTGTAGAAATATACAGGTTGGAATTAGTTAATGAACAGAGACCTTTTACAAGTTCAAACACTTCTGTTCTAGGTTTAGAAGTAATATATTTCTCTGTAACTAAGCTCTGAAACTGGAATTTCTTTGAAAATAAAATGTCATATATGTTAAATAAGTAAATTAATGAATTCACTTTATAATAACTAGAAATGAAAAGAATTGCTATTCGTTTTAAAAAGACTGTTTGAATTTATACTCCTATAATTTACAGACAAATTAAAATTTGGTTGTAATTAAATTTAATAATTTTCAATTGATGATTTGACTTTATAATAACTAGAAATAAAAGGTTTTGCTATTCCTTTTTCCTTCAAAGTTCTTTTAATTTATATCCTTACAACTTACTGACAAGCTAAAGTTTAGTTATAATTGAAAACAGTTTTTAAAATTTTATATTTATAAATAGAACACATATTTTAACATAGTTAACTCAATAAAAAAATGGTAACTTTCTTTTATCTGTTCAAGAGTTGTCAAGAACGTCGAAGACGAGGCATGAAGTATGAAGATGAATTTTTGAATTTAGAAAAAAAGAACTGCCCTTTTTAGTGAAGCAACTGAAATGACTCTTCCCACACTATTTAAATACATGGATAGATGAGCATGATGACTGTTAAAGCAAACGGTAATTTTTTTAAAAGTAAACTTTCAAGGCTATGCCATGACTAATAACTCAGATATGAACTGCCGTTATCTGCCTGTGTGTCCCGTTAACTAGCCTTGGGCAAAATCACCTGACACTGCTTTCTGAGTTGAACGCCAGGGTACAACACCTCTCGGCAGTAAGTTCCAATAATTTTACACAAGGGAAATTTCGTATGCCGGTACAGTTCTCCCCCTACAAAAGACGGAGTGCCCGGGTGAGAGCGCAAGTAACAAGGCTTCGTGCAAGGGATGTCTCTTAAAACTAAACCTAAACACATACCTAATTTTTAATGAGTTAAACCCAACGACGACCGTAATCTGGTCAATACATCTTCACCACGAATATTATGAATAAGGTACAAACATACAAGAGAATATAAGATAAGATAAGATACAAAACAAATAACAAATTTAAACACAATACGATTATACACACAAATGTTTTTCATGCAAGTTGGACTCGCTATGTCCAAGGGTTTTGAGGATATTAATCCTCTTAAGTAAATTCTGCAAGTAAGAGGTGATCAGTCTCTCACTAGAGAATAAGAAATGATTGCTCACGAGATGGCCAGTCTCGGGCTAAAGACAAGTCCGGTTAGTTTGCTTGCAAGCAGATGTCCGTAAGACACCAAATATATCCACACAAATGGTGAAAGTTTTCAGCAGGGGTACCTTAGGTCATTGCGACCCAGTGATTGATTGGAGTATATTACTGATGATATGTTTTCCTCAGGAGGAGTGTAATGTGGTTTGAGCTGCTCCACGTGAGCCTTTTTAATGAAACGATTTGAAGATAATAAAACACAATTATTTATTTTGTATATCCACTTATAATTATGTTATAATTATAATCCACTTATAATTGTGTTTTATTATCTTTAAACATGGAATTCCACCAAGAACCATCGGTCTCAACAGTAATGAAAATTAAAGAAACGATTTGAGTTTTTGAAAGAGAGGGCAACTGTAACTGGAGGGAGAAAGTCGAGAATCCGGAAAGGACCTGATCATAAGGGCATCAGTATTGCTGTCTTCATTGCAGCCGCGAAACTCTGATTGTGAGTTTTACACCAGACCATTTCACCTATCCTGAAAGTGTGGGGTTCCCTATTTATTATATGTTTTTTCGGACTTCTGATGGGCTCGAAGTAGATGATGCTTTGTTTGACTCCAAATTTCTCTTGAGTCAACGCTCTCCCGAGGTAGAAGATCATTAATGTTCCAGGATACGCTTAGTGGTGTACTGGGTATAAAATTGAAGATGATTTTGAAAGGGTAGTTTTTATTGATTCATTTTGAGCGAAATTCAATGCTAACTGTAGACATGAAAATGAGGTGTCCCAGGAGGTTTGGTCTTTGGAGTGATACGCTATTAGTGCTGCCTTTAAATTTCGGTTGAGTCGTTCTGCTTTAGATGGTTGAAGATGATAAGGTGAAAGGGTGGCAGAATTGATTCCTCGATTCCTCGTGCAAAACAGAAATTACGGAAAACGTGAGATGTGAAACATGTGGCATTATCTGAAATTATGATTTTTGGAAAACCAAAATGGTGAAAAATGTTTTGCTCGAGAGCTTTAATGCTGCTAGAAGTGGTGTCCTCTGGGACGGGGCACAACCATGTGAACTTGGAAAATTAATCTACCGCCACCAGGATCATGGTGTTTCCTTTTTTGGTTCGTGGTAACTTTCCCACGTAATCGATATGTATCTTCTTCATGGGACGTGTTGGAACGATAGAAGATAAGTAACCAAATTTACTGGTTCTGGCCGGTCTGCTAATGGCACACGTAGAGCAACTCTTAACCTTGTTATACACGTCTTTGTTCAAGGTAGGCAAAAAAAGGACTCGCGTATTTTAAACTTGGTTCGGGAAATTCCCAATTGTCCTCCCACAGGAGAATCATGATAATATGACATGAAGAGATCGACCAAAGATTGAGGGGCACACATTTTTATGGGTAAACCTTTTCGGTTTTATAGAATTACGGTTCCTTTATTGAGACAATAGCGCTCAGAAGTATTTCCTGATTTAAGATTTGAAATAATTGGACTTAGAATTTTATCTGCACGTTGCCTGGCTCCAATATCATGGAAAGCAAGAGGAAAAGATGTGAGTAAGCTATTGCACTTAATTTCGACTGGAGAGACGGACTCTCGAGTCAAGTCCTTTTCTGGTTCAAACATCCTAAAGAGAGAATCGGCTATAATATTTTGTGTACCTCGGATATGAGAAACTTGAAATTTGAATGACGTAAGCTTGGCCTTGGCGATCCAGCGTCACATTTTTCCTAGCTGTCGTGGACGAGCTAGAAGCCATGCCAAGGCTTGGTTGTCCGTCTCCAACAGAAACTCCCTTTGTTCGAGATACTGGCGAAACTTCTCTACTCCAAAGATGACTGCTAGGCACTCGGACTTATAGGCCGAAGAGGCCTTTCTTTCCGCAGATGTTAAGGTGCGGGAGGCATAGGCAATTGGTTGTCTACAGCCGTCAACTTCCACGAACTTGAGCCGGTTGCAGGACAAAGGGTTTTTCGAAATATGCCATTCGAAAGACTGGTGGTTGTGCGATGGCAGTTCGCAGATGTTCGAAGGCTTTTTGCTGTTCGTGGTTCCAGCTGAACTTTTATCCTTTGCGCCGGAGCAGATTCAAGGGAGAGGCGTGCTCGGCAAAATTGGGTATCAATTTTGAAAAAAATTAACAATCCCTATAAACCGTGACACGGTCTTAGGATTGGAAGGAGTCGGAAAATTCCTGATTGCCTTGGTCCTTTCAGGGTCTATCTGCACGCCTTTGGAAGAGACCAGATGGCCTAGGAAACTCGAAACCAGATGGTCCTCCACAGCAAAACGAACCTTTTCGGGTTTAACCGTCAGGTTTGCCTGTCGCAACGAGATAGTACCTCCTTTAGATGCATGACATGCTCATCCCAAGTCTTGGAGTAAATGACTAGGTCATCGAAATAATTGAAGACATATTTAAATTTTATATCGGAAAAGACTTCCAAAATTAATCGAAAAAGTGATAATAAAGTAATGTGTTCATAAGACTAATCAATTATAATAATTAACCCAAATTAAAAATAATTAAACATAATAAAATAAAAAGGAGAAAGAAAACCAAATAGGAAGGAAGTGTCATAACCCGGGACACTAAGAAGCCAAGAAGAAGAGAGGAACGGTTAAGAGATTTTGTAATTAGAGGAACAACAATCCAAAAGAAAAATTTAAAGTTTTCTAAAATTAAGGAAAATAAAATTGGAAAATTCACAAAATCCTAAAGTCACCATAACTCAAGAAAGAAATGTCGCGCAGGTTCAAATAAAGTTTGGACAGAACCAAAAAGAAAGGGGCTTCATAATGAGCTAATCCGAAAGAAGATCGAATGAAGCCAACGGGAGTTATGGCGAGTTGAAAAATCAAAGGCAGAAAATTAAATTTTCAGGTTTTCGCAGGAATTGATGGCCGAGCGATGTCGTTTCTTACTACGCGGAGTACGGGAAGGCCTACCACCAAACAGGCAAAATACAAGAAAATCTAAACATTGAAAAAAACTAAAATAAAAGGAAAAATAAATAGAAAACAATAGAGACAGAGTATGAATAATTACATAAGCCATGAGGAGTTAAAAAACGTACTAATAAAGCGGGAAAAATAAAATTAATGAAAGAAAAAAGAAATTAGAAATTATGTATAGTCTAGACATTAGAGATCTAATTTCAACCAAGTTAGACCAACAGTCTTGTGCAAATTGCAAGGAAGACCCCACTCGTAAGACTGAAAACGGAAGTCGTCGTAAAAAAAATTATTAGTGTTCCAATAATTCTCGAGGTTATGTACGATTACCAAAAGAAGGGTCGGCCTTTTGAAGAAGACGGCACTATATCCGAACTACGCTTACCGACGCGAAGTTAGTACGAACTCTGGCAAATATTTAAGTCAATATTCTGTCGTTATAGCCGTGAAGAAAATAAATTAATTAATGAAGAATTTTGGAAGAATCTACGGAACTGGAAAAGAAAAGAAGAAAGAAGGAGTTCTGAAGATTTACTTCTGGAAGACATCACTGAGAAAATTCTTCAGGGGCCACAGTCATCCAAAGTCTGAGGGAGAATATATCTGCTCTACTTACCTTAAAAAGGTACCATTTAAATCAAGAATTTCAAAATAAAAATCTTACAAAACTTTAAAAAATTATATAAATAAAAGAAATAATTAATTAAAATAAAGTGATTACCAATATCGAAAAAACTCATGGCTATTTACGGAAACAGATTGGTCAAATTAAAAATTAAATTTTTTAAATTTATTAAATATTAAATGAGATTTTACATTGTTTAGAATTTTAAGTTAAGTAGGATAAGTATAGAATTAAGTGTATACCAGATTGTTAATAGAAATAACGTTTAGTTTTCATATGTTAGAATAAGTCAACTCAAGCAAGTTGTAATGATTTCAAAGAAATAAGGTCAAGTAGTATTCAACATTAGAGTCTGAATTTTGTTTTAAAATTATTAAATCTGGTATATGTTCAAACTTGTTATGTTTTTTTTTCAATATATCATTCAATCATTAAATTTCCTTTTTGAAAAAAAAATCAAGTGCTCTAAAGAAAATTTAAATTAAAGTAAAGTAATTTTTTATTTTGCTGAGATAACAAGACCTCCAACATGCACAGACTTGAGATAAGAGTATAATAAAGCAAAACTTATGGTAAGATAGAAATAGATAATTGAAATATTTTTGTTGTAAATTGATAGAATAAGATTTTCATAATATTTGTACCATTTTAAATAAAATAGTGTAATGTATTTTAAGAAATTAAATGGGCTACAAACTGACCAATCCTATACCTTTCTCTCTTGTATATCAGGAGACATCTAAAAAAACCAAAAATCATTGTCTGAAAGCGTGAAATAAACAGAAATAAGATGTGTTGGGTCGGGGTAGGCGACCATGAAAACAAAAGATATAACCCCAAGTTATATGCTGACATGGATTTTAGACGCTTCTAAAGATCATGTATATTTTATTTTAGTGATATCAGAACCAAAATAAAAATTAATTAATTAGTTAAAAAATATGTTTTAAAAATGGCGAGATTCTAACTAAACGTCAAACCCATTTATAAATTGGAAAACGGCAACCCAAAGACAGCACGGGGATTAACGAAAGTTAATATTAAATTAATAAGTTAGTATTTATTGAAAAATAGGAAATATCTGTATGTATGGATATAGGAAATATATTAAAATCTATTAATCTGTCTTTACTTCCGTATGTAGTCATTACGGACTCACAAAACATTTCCTATCAAAACAAACTCTCGCACATCACCTTCATACCATCATATTGTATACTGCTTATCACTTATCCTTTTGTCTTATTTTCATCGTCCCAATTTTTATTATTGATTGTCCCATATAAAACTTACCCTAATATTCCAAACCCTACTAAAATTCCTAAATTTTTAATAGCTGTTTATTAATTATTTTTATAATACATTTTTATAGTGTAGGGCTTCTTATTTATTTACTGACAACCTTTTTGAACAACGCATTATTTACAAAGATGAGCCTAATCATTTATATTTATGTTTAAAAAAAATAACTCGACAAACCTTGGTTTATTTATGTTAATTGATATTAATTTTTTACACTAAATAATTAAAATAATTATTATCTTTTTATATTTCTCTTTATTTATTTATTTGTATTTCTTCTAGACAGAAATAGATACAGAAACGGGCTTATATCTGATATGTTCATGTGAAAATGGCCATGTCAATATAGGTAAGAATATTCTAGGAAACACCTAAAACTTATGGAATCGGCCCAAAGACATTCGCAAATCAGAGGTAACTCCCGCTCCCAAACCTAAATAATCACAAACAAAACTTTACTAAGCCGTAACAATAACATCCAAATTACCTAATATTTTGGGGTAACAAGCAGGTGATATTTTGCAACTTCTGCCAATTTTGTTTATTATTATTTTATGTAAGTAAATATCTTTTGTTATTTTCTTTATGTTGGTACTGTATTAGTATAACAATTAAAGTTGTACACTTTAAGAAATTTATATAAGACAAATATCCAATTGTAAATATTACTTCAAGAAATTAAGGATTTAAATAAAATTTAAAATGTCGACTCTGTGTGAAGGCTAGTTTTGTTAACATGTGCCGTCTAACATATTTAGTCAACTGTAATTCTGCACCTCAACCGTTTCCTGCTTGGATAAAAATAATTCCCCTTCTTCTAAAAAATCCATTATTATTGTATTTTTTGTTGGAAACACCATTTTGTAACATTAGTTTGAAAAATTTCGTCAAAATTACCATATCTCATTGTGAGAAAAATTGTTATCTTTCTAATATGTATATACAGTAGTTAAAAAGAATTAACATAGAACAAATTCTTAATTTTTTTTTTTAAATATTATTCTAAATTTACACTTATTTGAATACCCTAACCCTAAATGACGGAAGCGTCCCACAGCATTTTAGGGCAGTCGACTAACCGTGTTCTTCTTCGGCTACATACCTGACTTCAAGTTTAAAATGTTATTAAAGCTATTAATTTTAATATCAGTAACATGTTATTAAAAATGTGTACATCTACTATCATCTGATAAGATAGGTATTTGTTATATTGTAACGAGTATATTTCACTTATTAACCATCTTAATCATTTCCACTCTCTTACATATTCTCGTAGTTACTAAATATTATATTTACAAATCAATCATCACCAATTAATTAATCATCATTATATGGAATATTTATTATTATTTTACACCCTGACAATATTATGATTACTATCTTTAGTTTCTACAAATACTAATTTCTAAGTTTGGCCTAAATGGATTAATATTTTTTTTCAAAGTTTCATAAAGCCTGTTTATTATTGTTTAGGTATTTTTATTGCAAAAGTTTCTATATTTTTTTATATAAATCCACGATAAATTCACAAATATTATTAATAAACCAAGTTAAATGTTTTATCGAAGAATATTTTCCCCATATAGTGGAAGGGTTATAATTATATCTTGTGTTATCGTAGAATTAATTATTATAAATGTCGATGAATTATTATTATTATTATTATTATTATTATATCATATACCACAGTAGACGTATATTATTAATTATACCGAAGAATCATTTTTATATTATACATCATCGTAGAATTATATGATTTAAAATGTCGAAGAATTCACTTGTTTTAAGAACTCAATCCACAAACCATCATAAAATTACAATTATATATTAATTTTTTTCTTAAAATACGAGTATATTTCCAAATACGAAAATACAGTATCCTAATTGTTTGATGAATATTAAAGAACTATTAATAAGGAATCATTGTTCTAAATTTCCTATTTTCATATGGTGGTATTCAAATATAACATTATTTATCCTACTCTCTTATATTTAATGCATTTCAATTTCATTTTAAATATACCTCTACTTACCTCCCCCCCCCCAACACATGATTATTGAATTTATGTTGTTAGCATACCGAAATCGCGACCTTTTTTAACTTTCGAAGGGAAATCTCGAACTCAAACAGATCCACGCTCATCTTCTCACCCCCACCTTAGTGATCACTATTTAATATAAAGAAATAGTCAATTTATAATCCAACTTCCAATTATTTGATTAATATGGGGTTCTTGGCTGGGTCACATCAGTACAAACAATTAGTTTTATAATGTTCATAAATGAGGAAAACAAGTTTCATTCTGTAGAATGGAATAAAGAATCAAATTTTTGTTAGTAAGACTTCAAAAATTCATAATCGAACTAAGGAGCAAATATAAAACAACTTTCATAAGAGGAAGTATCGTTAGCTATAATGAATGAGTTGCTGGTGTAATAAAGACACAGTGGGTCAGTATCACAGACACAGCGAGGTTGTTTATAGTATTGTGGAGTTATTGTCGTCATTTATATTAGTAACGACAGCGTTAAAGCATTCAGCACGCTAAGAAGCATAAATCAAAACTCCAAATAAAATAAAAAGTTTCTCAAAGTGTGAATTGTTTTATGATATTTTGGAATAAAAAGCGCTTGTCAAAAATTTACCTTGGACTTCGTATTAAGATATAGGGTTTTAGAGATACCTTTTCTTTATATGAAAACTTTTTATTGCAACAAATATAGAATGAGTTTTTGTATATCACTATTGAAATTTCTTCTGGTTAAAAATGTGGTAAATATATATATATATATATATATATATATATATATATATATATATATATATATTTAAATAAAATAATAGTATTTATTGAAAAATAGGAAATATCTGTATATTTGGATATAGGAAATATATTAAAATCTATTAATTTGTTAAAGGTTTTATTCACAAAGTTTACTTTTAGACAATTAATTGTATTTAATTATTCAACCATATTTATATATATCTATAACTATGTAGAACTTTAAACAATTTTTCAATATTCTTTTACCTGATAGCGTTTTTTATTATACGATTTCACATTGTCATATATTTTCTGATTATTAGGTTTTAGATGTTGTGATACCTCTTTATCAAGTTCTGGTCCCTTAGATTTTGGATAGTATGATTCCTCATTGTTAGGTCGTGAATATAGTTGTTTTTTATTACTATAATTTAAATAATTTGGTTCCTCAATATTAGGTCTTCGATCAAGTGTTTTCTCATCACTTGGAGATTTCTTCTGTGACTGAGCACCACCGTTATTATGATCAGAATTAACATTGATTTGAACCAAGTTATTGAGATCGAATAATCCAAAAAACCTTTCTGACAAACCTAATTTTTTAAGATCCTTGTCTGTTAAAACTTTACGTCGTTTCAAAGTTACCACCTACGAAAACAAAAAGCATGAGAACGTATTTTAAGTGTATTAGATGTTACAAATAAATAAATTGTTATAAATTTACATTTCTAACAATATTTGTCGTTTTGTCATTGTAATAATACCCAGTACGTTATACCTGGTACTTTAAATTTAAATTGAAAGAAATAAATCTTTTCAATCTCTTATTTTCTAACTCAACTGACAATAGAGATTGTTATAGCGTCATGGATAATGGATGTGGTTGTGAATTTGTATTCATATCAACTTCAAAGTTATTACTTTAATTTCTAATAATCAAAAGTATATTAAAATCTTTCTTTCAATTGAAATTATTGTGAAATTTAAAATGTTTTTTAGATTTATACATTTAAACTTTTTAAAGTACGATTTAATGTAAGAATTAATCATATGAATAAAACTAATTGAAACAAGGATAACACCATAGTGGTGTTATATTCTCATTTTAATATTATTTCTGATTATTAGGTTATACATATTGTGATACCTCTTTATGAAGTTCTGGTCCCTTAAATTTTGGATAGTGTGATTCCTCATTAGATCGTGAATATAGTTGTTTTAAAAAAATTGGTTCCCCAATATTGGGTCTTTGATCATGTGTTTTCTCATCACTTGGAGATTTCTTCTGTGACTGAGCTCCACCGTTATTATGTGGAGAATTAACATCGACTTGAACCAAGTTATCGATATCGAATCCCAAAAACCTTTTTGACAAACCTAATTTTTTAAGATCCTTGTCTGTTAAAACTTTACGTCGTTTCAAAGTTACCACCTACGAAAACAAAAAGCATGAGAACGTATTTTAAGTGTATTAGATGTTACAAATAAATAAATTGTTATAAATTTACATTTCTAACAATATTTGTCGTTTTGTCATTGTAATAATACCCAGTACGTTATACCGGGTACTTTAAATTTAAATTGAAAGAAATAAATCTTTTCAATCTCTTATTTTCTAACTCAACTGACAATAGAGATTGTTATAGCGTCATGGATAATGATGTGGTTGTGAATTTGTATTGATATTAACTTCAAAGTTATTACTTTAATTTCTAATAACCAAAAGTATATTAAAATCATTCTTTCAATTGAAATTATTGTGAAATTTGAAATGTCTTTTAGATTTATACTTTTAAAAGTACGATTTAATGTAAGACTTAATCATATGAATAACCCTAATTGAAACAAGGATAACATCATAATGGTGTTATATTCTCATATATTTTCTGATTATTAGGTTATACGTTTTGTGATACCTCTTTATGAAGTTCTGGTCCCTTAGATTTTGGATAGTGTGATTCCTCATTAGATCGTGATAATAGTTGTTTTAAAAAATTTGTTTCCCCAATATTAGGTCTTTGATCATGTGTTTTCTCATCACTTGGAGATTTCTTCTGTGACTGAGCTCCACCGTTATTATGTGGAGAATTAACATCGACGTGAACCAAGTTACTGAAATCGATTAATCCCAAAAACCTTTTTGACAAACCTGCCTTTTTAAGATCCTTGTCTGTTAAAACTTTACCTGGTTCCAAAGTCACCACCTACGAAAACAAAAACCATTAGAACGTATTTTTAATATATTAGATGTTACAAATAAATAAATTGTTATACATTTTCATTTTTAACAATATTTGTCTTTTTCTCACTGCAATAGGACGGAGTTCGTTATACCTGGTACTTTAAATTTAAATTCAAAGCAATAAATCTTTTAAATCTCTTATTTTCTAAATCAACTGACAATAGAGATTGTTATAGCGTCATGGATGATGATGTGTTTGTGAATTTGTTTTGTTATTAAATTCAAATTTGTAATAATCAAATATATATTTAAATTAATCTTACAATTAAAATTATTGTGAAATTTAAAATGTCTTTTGGCTTTAGACGTTTAAACTTTTAAATTAACGATTTAATGTAAGAATTAACCAATTGAATAACCCCAATTGTAACAAGGATAACATCATAGTGGTGTTTCAATGGTAAAATAATATTTATTAAATTTCAATTTAGTGGCTCTTATGCTGTCATCTAATGGCCATTTCTGGTAAATTGAAGGACAGCAGAATGCTACAACTTCTCCGACACATTTTGAACTGAAAACATAAAACTACAACTGTACTACCCATCTAATGAAGCATCACATTTTAGAACACGTAGCTCAACCTATCTAAAGACATTGGAAATTTTGATAAATTATTTACCTGTCGATGATACCAATTTCATTGAATAGCATTCTGTCTCTTTTTGAAACATGTTTTGTGTACCACTTCCCTTGGCATATCGTTCTTTCGAATATTTCTGAAATGTACTATTTGATAATTTTTAACATGTATGGGGTATATTATTTTCCTTCTTTTTTTTCTGTATATTGGAATGATAAAATTTAGTAATTTCGGGGTTGATAAAAACTGTAAATATTCATTCTGATTGTATAAAATTCACAAATCATAAAAACCAAAATTTATTTTTAACTTCTAACAATTACCTATTTAAGTGTGCAGATAGCAATACACATTAGGGTGTATTTATATCAACTTACCGTTTTAGAATATACTCTATCCATTAAAAAAATCAGGAATAGCACCAAAGTTAGCTTCATTTTTGGTATTTTGTTGTTTTAATTTAAACTTAAACTTTCATATAAGTTGATACAATTGCACCTCAAAATCTGCAATAAGAATTAACAGAAAAATTACTTGTTATACAGTAAGCATTTTCAGTTTATATATTTGAAGAATAAAACAGACTAAGGAAACATTATAAGTAGCAGACATATCAGTCTTGTTACTAGCTAGTTTGTTAGAGGAAAGGGTTGTCTCAAGGATCTGGTTATTGGTTGAAGGGATAGGAATTTCTTTACATTAATAGTTCGTTAATGTTAAGATGAGCCTTTATGAACCAATCTCTCAACTTCCAACATTTCCGGTGATTTTAACATTATAAACCTAGATGTCATAAAGAATTAAAATCACATTAGAATTAAATTGTGTTAAATTATGGTTGTATTTTAAATTATTGGAAAAACTAAAGTCTTCACAGCACTACTACAAATATTTTTTAAAATTCCTTAGTCCTAATTTTAAAGTTTTACCTTTGTCGGGTTAAATAAGCCGTATTAGAAATAACTTTATACATGAAATTGTTATTTTAATCGATCCTGATAATACGGATAAACAAATGTTATTGAACAATATGCCTTATATAAATGATTAACATAATAAATTGTACCATTTTTTTTCGAACAGAATCATACTAACCAGTTATTGTAAAAAACATCAAATAAGTTTGGTTAATGGGAAATATTATGAATGTAGATTTAAAAATGTATTACCCTGTTAATAAAAACTCTCCGGTTATTTTAGGTTAGTATTCATATAGGTTTGTTTTTTTATAAAAGGAACAGCCTTTTTCAACACCCTAAAGTAGCCTAACCTAATCCAAACAGAGCATGCTGGGTATTGTTATTAATAACATGTAAAAACAACCGTTGGAGAATTAATAGTTTGTGAAAGAGGATAGGGGTACTGTCTGTCAGGTATTAGGAGGGCTTCGTAGATATCCGTATCAGTATGAATGACGTTTTAGGAATTTAGAAGGAATGTTTGTCCCGAGAGGGGGGGGGTTAACCCCCGGACAACGAACTAGGTAGAGTGGTACCAATATTATCGTACTGACAAATAGTTCGTTCAGGGGGCATCAACCTTCAGACCAAGAACGGGGAGGTGCTGTCAAGAATAGTCGACAGACCACGGAAGGATAGGCAGTAAAGAGCAGTAAATAAATTAGAAAATTTAAGAAAACATATGCAGCGAGAGAAATAGAGAAAAGTCTTGCAGGTGACTCTGTTATGACGTATGGAGTATAGGATGTATAGAACTGGATCTGCGTTCCACTTGCTGACCTTTCATGCCACATCATGCTGTCTTGTCATTACGGCGGGATTATCAAATGTCGGATGGCTTGATAGTTTGTGGAAAAGTATAGAGGTACTACAGTAACTGTCAGCTAGTTAAGGGCTTCGACAATATGCGTATACAGTAAGAATGACGTGGTAGGAATTTAGAAAGAAAGTTCATCCCGTGGGATCAACTCTCGGACAAAATACAAGGTAGAGTGCAGCCGAATCAGCTAACAGACTACTCGTAGCTTAGAACGTTCGTTTTGGAGGGATTAGCCATAAGACAAGTAATTGGGAGGCCCGTGCTGTCGAAGTCAGATGACAGACCACGGAGGCATCGCTCGTTCCAAGGGGATTAGCCCTCAGACAACTAATTGGATTACGTGATGTCGGAATCAGCCGACAGACCACGGAAGGATAGAGAGTAAAGAGCAATAAAGAAAACACTGAATAAACGTAACATAGGCAGCGAGAGAGATAAGAGTGTTGTTGGTAACTCTGTGGAACAAAATGAATTTTAATAAAATACCACTAATTTTTTGTATACCTCTCGCTACCTAGTTGTAAGAAATATTAAGTTTCCACCACCATCCTGTTAACTCCATTCCTATATTTGTGTACAGGAATAGTGAATGCTTGTATTTGTTTCAATTTTTATATGATTTTGTTACTCAACTTGTTTACTATATAACTATATGTTATTATAAGTTACTATATTCTTCTTTTTTTTTGTCTCGGTTATGGTATCCGTTAAAGCAAATTATTTTGCTTACAGAAATGCAAGTGAATTCTATATTGACTTACCAATACCTAGGTTTCAGTTAGAGGTTAAACAAACTTTTACCTCACCCAATATATTTATCATATTCATTTATATATAATTTGTATTATTTTTTATTAATATTTAAACTGGTCTAACTTACTAATAACTTTGTTACAACAATCCCCCTTACTAAATTTGGGTTCTAATAACAGATATTTTTTTTTTCGAATTTTTGTTCTGTCAGTTGGGAAATTGATCAGCAAATCTTCGTAATAATGTATATGTAGGCTTCGGTGATATGTAAAATTATTCACATAGTAGCCCTCAAAAAAATATTCCAGTACATCAACATTCCTGTTCCCCCTCTCTTTTCATAACTAAAAATCATCCCCCCATTCTTATTTTTTACAATACATAAATATACACTCACATCTTGAATCACCTAGTATTTAAACATTAGTTTTGGAGACCTCTCAATTTTCCTCAATAAAAGACCTCATTATTCAATAATTTACAATTTCCGTTCTGTCTTAAGTTCCGTAAGGTGTAAAGTGAGGTTAACACCCAAATAACAACCTTCCACACATTATCACCCTATCGACGCAATTTTCTATTTTTCACCGTCAACCGAACCAACCTTTAGTCCTAAGTCTGATGACCACAACTCAATTCAATTCTGGATTCTGATTCGTGCTATGATGAAAAATTTACAAACTGTTCCGGGCTAATTCAAATGTCATGATAATAAATTGGACTAAGATTGTCATCAATGAAAATACTTAATTATTATAGTAATCAGAACACCAGGAATGTAGTAACATTACTATGGTTGGAATTAAATCTCCAAATAACTTACTGTTCGAGAGGAAGTCAGTTACATGTTTATCTCAATCAGACATAAATTTTAATTAACCAAGATATTTCAGCCGTCGCTCCTCATTAGCCACCTTATGAATCAACCACAAGTTTTATTATTGTTTTATATAAAATCGGAGCTATGATTCCAAAACATGACGACGGTGATTTCCAAATATCATAACATATCATTTGTCGATCCAAAATAGTTTCTTCGTTAACCACGAGCAGTTGTCATACCTTCCCTTAAATATCGGTTTTCCCATTTATTTCTTAATACTTCCATTTATTACTCATTTAAATCATAATATCCAAATCAATAATCAATACTTTTAACAATAACCTATACTCTTTAACATAAATTTGATTACCTCCTTTCCTAATACAATCTGTCTCTTATATATTATATTCTTCAAAAAATATTTTGTGTGTGACGTAATATATTTAACAAGTCAGACTGCTGTTGATTTATTCATTTTTAAAATATTTTTTTATTCATTATCGATGAAAAGAACTGTTAATATTTATTGTAACACTTTTGTTATTATTATACGTTTTAATCATATCATAATTATTATTTAGTTTTAAAATTATTTTAACTAAGTAAAACATACCTTTGAACTTTGATGTCTATTTGATGAACACTATAATGCAGTTTTCTAGGTATATAAAATATTATGAAGTTTCGATTTAATCTAAATGACTTTCAAGTTTCTATTGTCCTAAATTAGTCTTAAATGTGTGACTAAATACGTCTTTATATTCTATTGTTAATACTTTTTATTGTCCTATTATTTAATAATGGATTTTTTTAATTGAGTAAAAATATGAATTTAAAAAAAGCAATAGCTACTTTTTAAATGTTAGAAGAATCTTAAGGGGACCCATTTGGGTGAAAATCAGAAATAAGAACTAATTAAAAAAAAGAAAAGTTTATTCTAATAAACTAGAATGTTTTCTTTAAAATGGCATAACATTTTTGTATGCATCATAGCGGGATATTCCTAAATAATTACAAACCTATGGTTATAAAATTATTTAAATAGGGTGTATACAATTTTATACTAAACTTGGGAATTTCCAGACTCACGTCCTTTCTACTGTTTATTGAAGTATTAAGACAAAACGTTTATCATTATTATACACCCTAAATTGTATATATTTTCAAATTATAGTTTCATTATTATTAACTATGTTGTTTCCTTGGTTGTAAACAATTATAATGGTTTATTTTAGGCTTAATATTGGTATTCGCCCAATGCATGCATTATTATGTTTTGATTACTGAAAAAAAATTATACTTACAAAATAGGAGATTTAGTGGAATTTGTTTTAACCAAATCTCTCAACTTCCACTCAAGCCGACCACATTAATTTATATTGGGCCTCTCTCACCAACATAACATTGGTTAGAATTAAATTTTATATTAAAAAAAATATATATATTGATTATTTTTACGGAAAATTCAATCAGGGTAAATTTCGGAAATATATAAAATAATAATATTTGATCGAATGAGAAGCGTTCAATTAATTAATTTTAGAAAAGTATTTATGGAAATGTGTTGGATACTGAAAAGAATTTCGTTTTCTACAATTTAGTGATTTTGTCGTGAAAGCGTGTTTTTTTCAACAATTTTAAATGTCCCGCGTTCCAACTTCCTCACATACAGAGAGATTTTTGTGTTGGATTCAAAACCGAGGATAAATTGTAAGCGGAAGTATCCGTTCTGACTCCTAAATGTGATTATGGTCTGTCGTCTGTGCCGTGATCTACAGGCCGAGTAGATGGAATGATTTTAGTGAAATTTGTAGTAAGGTCTCATTTGGGAAAATTTTGGGACTATTTTTTAAATTTCACTAATATCCCAAGAAGACTAATTCGTATAATACAAAATTACAGCATTTCGATTTTACCCCCATATGTTATAAAGAGTTTGATCAAAATTTGGCTTAAATTATAGGTCATATGAACCCAAACAAAATGTATTGTTAGAGATCTCTAAAAAATACCCCTTTACATGTTTTCATCAAAAGAATAAAAAAATTGCTAAAACGTATTATTGCAATTTGTTATAAAGGTCAATTTTCCTAAACTTCCACTTAAAATAATATGTTGTCCCTAACATAAGATTTGGAAGTTCTGCTGCAAAACTATTAGGTGCAAATCCATTATTTCCAAATCAATTGTAATAGGTTTATCAACACTTTGCAAAACATTGATAATTATTAGAGATGCAAAGTCTTCAGATATTTCTTCATATCATAAATGGTTAATCAGAACTAATAGATGTTAATCCCCATCGTCTTAGTAAGTCGATTGTCCCAAGTCTGTTCCACAATTTGTCTATAAAATTTTGGTGAAACATGAAGACAATATCACAAATACACTCTATATATGATTTTGAGAGTAAATTTTAAATTAACGAAACTACCCAAATATTACTAGAACAGGAATGTTCCCATTTAAAAACATTAAATTTTATAATAAAAATAACCAACGGAATTTGTTGTTTTACCGATTGTAATGGATTCTATTATGCAGCTGTAATTCATTCTAATAACTTTGTTGGAGAGATAAAGATTAACACCATTTTCCTGGTACACTTGAGAATTTATTGTTTTAAAAAGCACTATAACTGTTTCATCTAATTTGTAATTATTTCAAATTATTATTTTATTATACATTTTAGATTTAGACGTTGTATGCGTGCTAGGAGATCTTGGTTACACGTGTTTTACAAAATGCAAATAAACACCCATTTTTGGGTTTACATCAAACCACATTTTCAATTTGAAAATATATTAAAAGGTTAACAAAAAATATAACTATTAAACAGGCTTATTGTATTGATATGTAAGAAATAATAATTAAAACAAACACCCCACCTTTGACTACACATAATTTATTTTCAAAAGATAGCGTTTTATCACCCTTAGTTATTGTATCATCACAAATTTTCTTCTATGTACTGTTTCATTTCTAGAGAATAGTGCAATACTACACAAAGCAGGAGCGTCAATTTAGACTTATGAATGAATTTATTTTTAACATAATTTAATTGAACGGTTGAAAACCATTGCACAAACGTACACACGTGCACAATATAAGTTCGGTAAAATAATAATAACCATGTAAATCGTCTTAGATTTTGAAGATTATTATTTTTTAAATATTTAAATAATGTGCAAAACCAGGCTTTCCTTGTCTCAAAAATTAAGTGTAAACATGAAATCAACTTTAAATGAAGGCTGTCGAGGTTGGGTTCATTTTTTTAGTTTAGATTTTTACGGCGATTTGATTTGATTTTCAATTTTACGTAGTGGTTTAATCTTAAAAGTTTTCCAAAAATAAATAACATCCGAGACCCGATTTTCAGGGAAATAATTGCGTTCCATGTTCGACAGTGAACTAATAATAATAGAAATAGAAACTAATACTTTTTGTTTTTTTACATAGAGGTTAAATGATAATAAAAATCGATTGTGATGAAAATTAATGTGATAAGAATCGTATTTTGAAAAAAAAAAACAAACAAAAAAACCAAACAAATTAAATCGTAAAAACAAAATTATATTTAAGAGAATTGTGCATGGTAGTCTTTGTTGTATTTGGCCAATTTATAAGTAAATATTAAAAGATTATTCGATTGTACTGATTGATTTTGATTTTGTTTGGGTTTTTAAATTTTCCATTCATTAACATTGATAACCTACTAAAGAATAGGCGAGTTATATCTGTGAAAATTTATGACGACTGATGTGTGTGGGTTTCTTTTTTTTACCTATGGATATATATTCTTGTGGTAAGTATTTGTGTGAATGTGTCCATATACATTGTTATTTTTTTGTCTACGACCTGCTACCGATAACTTTGGCTACCGAAAACCATAAAAGTATAAGGCATCAGTTTACCTTATCTCCTTTTGTGTATGTTTGTATACTGTTCCTGTTCTAAGTATTTTGAAAAGACAGAATAAGTGATTAACAAAAGCTGTTCTAACAAAATTTAGAAGAGGAAATGTCAAAGATAATTTTAAAATGTGTAAATGAACCTAAACTGCCATAAATAAAAGCGGTATGCCATATAAAAACACCCAATGTCTTTGAAAACATTCATTAAAAAAATAATTAAGAGAGCGTTTATGCACTCTATTCAAATCTGTTCCATTCTTGTTTATAATAAATATAAGTATAATACGATCAGTATCCTTTCCAGATTTTATCCTACTCTCTAATGAAAAATATGAGGGCTTTAGTGTCAACGTCATTAAAGTTTTATGCTCTAGGGGACCCTTGGAGTTCCGTGAATTTCCGTCGAATCAACGACTCACAATCATGTAAAAGGTGATCAGCCGTCTTCGTTCTTCAATAGCAAAACTGACAGAAAATATGTTCGATTATTCCAGGTCGTAAATCCTCCTGCTCAATGTGAGCTACGAAACGGAACATTTTCAAATTTAAAGCTAATTTGTAATACCTTATCTGACTTTTCTTGTCATTCATAGCCAATAAATATAGCATTTTTGTCGATATTTTCTATTGATCTACCAGTCGTTCATGTCGTATTTACAGATATCCGAGAATAGTTCTTCTCAGTTGAAGTTATAGTTTGATTGGTGTAGCTCGTGTATCACTGAAGAGGACGACCTTGTCGTTGAAACGCGTTTTATACTTAGGCGTATTTTTTGTGAGAATTGTATTCTGTATGTTTGATATGCTGTATAATTTTTCTCAAAAGTCAAGCTCAACATTTAATATAATATATATGGTAATATTTTCCTAACTTCACAGTAGAAGTTCTTGTAGATAATGGTGAAATATAGATCACGTGGTTATACTAGCTAGGGAATTCTGAGATGAGCTGAAGTTGGAATTGTCCATAATTCCACATAGATCTTTGTCACGTAGGCAAAGTTCACTGCTAACTCGCAAATTAATTGTGGTCCTATGTGCATCTCCATCCAAATAACACTTCATGAAAACTATATATTGATACACTGTTTAGAGTTAATGATTTTATAAGTTTAATTTGTAAAATTGGGAAGGTGACTGAACCAAAACTAACGACAAAAGATTCACGTATTCCAAACACTTTCCTTCCAACTTACCTATAAATTACATTTTAAATAGTTGAGATACCATTGACAATGATAAAACTTTTAACATAAATACTCATTTAAAGGATAACAAAATATTATTTTTTAATTATACTCTGTTAACAATTTTATGTTACTATATTTAAGAATATTTAAGTTTTCTTTTAAATTTCTAACAAAATATCCTAAAAAGACAAACTATTTCAAATTAACCAAAAAAAAAATAAAAATAAAGGCAAATATGTGTAGGATTAAAATTATCACATAATAAAATAAATAAACAATTTAAATGTTTGTTCAATTTTTTTTCCCTTTTATTAAAATATATAAATACATAATCCCTGGAGTGCTAAGACCCAAACATTGCTTAATATGCCCCACCAAATAAATTATATAATTATTAATTTAAAAAATTCAGTTAACCTTTGCTTTGTGTGAATTCCATGGTTGTCTTAAAGTAAATTTTTCTTTTGAAAACAGATCATTCTTATTAAAAAAAAAAAAAAAACACAGAAGTTAATATAGGCTATTGAGTTTACACAGAAGTTAAGTTATATATATTGAGTTTACAATTATTAAAAATTAATACCTTACAAAAAAAGTAATTTAATTTTTGATTGAACAAATAGTTCCAGCTAACAGACAATTCCCACTGTTAGCTAAATGAAAAAGCATATAAAGTGTAAGACTTTGCAAGGAAAGTACTTAAGTAGTTAATTAACTGCAAAGGTTCTGAAGTTTAGTCTATTTGTAGAAATTATGTTTTAGTGTTCAACATTACAGAGCAAAATGTGTTTTGGACAAGAATTGCATTTGTTAAACAAAGAATGTTTTAATTACAAATAAAATATTTTAAGTTCTATTAAATTTTGCTGAATTTCTAAAATTTTAATTTCCAAAGATAGTGAAATTTTATTTTATCTAGGCTACAAGGTTAAAATTTTATTAAGTCACCTTTTATTAGTGATCATCATATATTTTTTTTCTTTCATTACATTTTCAAGACATTTGGTTATGCAATATGTAGAAAAGTATGACTTTATTTCAACTTCAAACATATAACTATCATGTTTTAACACGAGAATCATATATATATATATATATATATATATATATATATATATATATATATATATATATATATATATATATATATATATTACAATTTGATAAGGCTTTCTTTACATTCTGCTCCTTGGTAGTTTATAATTGAATAAAAATTTTAGAAACAGTATAGAAATGATTTCACTCAAGATAATAATAAAAATAATAATATTCCTTGAAGCATATCAATTTGGAAAATTGAAAATTAAATCATTTATAAAATTTAATTGTTTGTTTAAAAGTACCAAAATAAGCTATTTTAAACTAATTATCAATATTTAGTAATAAAACAAGGTTACGTATTTTAACACAAAATAAAGAACCTAAATTTATTGGCATTTCAACCATAACTTAAAATTATAAATCAATCAAGATGTTTAAAATTTGAATACCTGGTAAGACAAAAGCATTCTACATTCTGGGTTATTGGCTTTGTTTCCTGAATTTTGGATAGACGTATTTTACTACGTCAATATACTCAAAACATTTAAAGAAAAGTGTTATAAATCATGCACAATTTAAACTTCATCACATGATTAAATGCCTAAATGAAAACTTTCAATGCCTTACAGAAGTTATGTTCCTGATTGTTGTCGATGTTTCATTGTTACAAGAATACAGTTATATATCAAATGTACAAGGCCTACAGCTTTGAGACTAGAAGGCAGCGCAGCGGTCATTTCTTGAAACCATCAGTCATTACCTAAGTTTCTAACAGATGCCGTTAATAAATAGTTTTGATGTAAACGTAACAAAATATAGAATAAAAATCGACACGAACATAGCGAGACACGACCACTTCTTATGTATTAATGTTCAGTAACTTATACTACATGGAAAATAAAAAGGATTGATAACACATCACAATATTGGTAGTAATATAAAGCTCTTTAGCATGATTTAGACTGTTTTTTTTTCGGGATAAAACCGAGTGCGGTGCAGCGAGACATAAGCGAATATTATTTGCAACCCTTTTAGTAATGACGAAACGTCATGCACTAGAGTAGTAGGAGGATGTGGAGTAGTGTGGTCAAAATTAATACATTGAATTAAAAGTGTAAGACTAATCACAAATAGGAGGCAAATTTGTTGATCGGGATTAATTTTAACGTATGCATTTACGAGTAATTAGAAAGCGGCTGTAGAAAGAAGCGGAGGTTTCAACGTCCGATATATATAATCGAACACTGTTATTAGGAATTTTTAGACATTCGTAAATTTCATGTCACTTATAATATTGTATAGGAATTTGAGCACAAACTGTATCTATTAAGTACGGTAATGTAGCAAATTGGGATCTTTAATTATTCGAGAGTTATTACCAAGATTCTGAAGAATTTATAATAATCCTGTTGAACATTGGGATATTGACAAAATGAAATAAATAACCACTGTATATCACTACCTGGCAATTAAGTAAACTGGGGAAACGCGTTATGTTTTTTATACAATCTATAATCAAATATTAGCCTGTTAAAATCAATTTCAAATTGCATAACTAATATATATATATATATATAATCTAACAGTTATTGAAATATTTAAATCACAAATAGAAACCCCAGATAAAGACTATGCAATTAAAAAATTAGCTGGAAAAAATAAATAAATAAAGTTTTCACAAAATTCACTGTTTATTGCTCAATTTGCCCTATCTTATTTAACTTCATCTCATAAACATTATTTTCAGAATGGTGTTTTATAGTAGGCTTAAACCAATTTATTTGTTTATATAAATGTCTGAAACATTTATTTTCAAATCTAGGCGATCATATTTAACGTATCGCTAATATTTGGCTATGTTATTCACATTGTTTTAAATGTAATACTTAAATAATTGCACAGAGTTGTTAGACATAATATGATTGCAATTACTTGGCAGTCGTTCAATTGTAAAACTATTAGTCCGACATTAAGTTCGTATGTTATATACTATACTCATCCAATTATGACCAAGGCCTAATGTTTAGCATATATATCTTTATAATATATCATAGTTTAGTATAATAGGTTGTAACGTTTATTTAAGTTCAATGAAACTGCACTTTGGAAGACCGCCTAAGGCAAGAGTGAGATAACAGGCAACAGCTGATACAGCTCAGCGCATGCGCTCGGTACTGCAAAGCCTAAATTTTTATTTCTTGTACGTTACTTGTTACAACATGTGATCCGACACACGTTTTCTTCTTGTGATGTAATTCTGAAATTTAAAAAGGTGCTTAAGGTGATTTAAAAGGTCTTAATCCTAGAGATGACCTAAATTTAACGTGAGTGCGTGCTTCACTTATCATTTAATCTTTTTCATTTATAACTTTTTCAAAAAATAATGTATTAAGGTTTCGTAGTGCCGTCAGGGCCTGTATCAAATTCAGGCACGACCTCGCTTTGTTCTAGGTAATCAAAATTCTTTTCATTAGCTAAATCCATAATCATAATATAATTAAATTTCTACTTTGAGTTCACTATCCTAATTGCTTGTATTTCTGACTTAGGCTGTAAGATTTTGTTCTCTTTTATTAGATTTTGTTCTCATGTAAAATTTGCATTCTAAGTTCAATTTAAAATATTTATAAATTTATAATAGAAATATCTTTTCTTTTCATACAACCTAATCAAAATTTTGTAACTTAGCTACAGATTTTATTTTATTTTTTTTTTTGTAAAGAGTAATGCCTAACATGAACTTAAATTTGATCTTAAAACATGAGACATCAAGTTGTCTGCCTTACTAACGTCTGTCTTTGTATTTGTGAATACAGTTCTTAACTGGTCAAAGAATGAGGCCACATTAACGTCCATTATACGAAGATGAGTGAAATTTGGTCTTCGCCCAACAAAAAAACTAACTGTCTGTGAAATGTTGTGAAATTATTAAGGCAAATCGAACTATTTTTTTTAATATTATTTTTATTTCAGGATGGGACATGCTAGCATACTTCGGCTTCACGACCCCAAAGGGGTTAGTTTCCAAAATTAAATTTTAACGTCAAAAACTTTTGAAATATTTTATATAAATATGTTTTTTTTACTGTTGGCCAACTGATTAACTAAGATATGTAAACTACTTCTACTTGTTTTTAAACACATTTTTGTGAAAATAAGATATTTTGTAATTTTAAATAAAAAAGGGGAGTGTTTGTTAAATTTTCTTTTTTGGGTGGGATATTTTCATTGTTGTTAAAAAAAAATTGTTTTTAAGGGTTTCATTAAATGCATTTTTTAAAATTATATAAGGGCGTATTAACTTTTTAAATAAAGATATATATTCTTTTCAAGAAAAATAAATTAGTTGAGTGAACAGTTGACTACTACGTTAGAAAGATGTGGCTATATTATCTCAACTTTATTTTATATTATTTTCGACTTGTACTGCAGTACCAAACATTTTATATTTATTTATTTTTGTGAAATGTGTATCAGTGTGTTGTGTAAACGTGTTGTTTCATCTGATGATGGTATATGTTATACCGAAACAACTGTTATGAAATATTAATAAATAATAAACAAAAGATTGCTAAGACGTAAGTAATTTAGTAATATAATTATTATTCATTAATAATAAGAGTATTCCATGTAGATGTAAAACCAGTTTGTTATAGCTCATCTAGTAGATCCTTGTTCTACTGCTACCTGAATAAAATTCGAAAAGTTTGCATACACGGGTTTTACGTAACATGTAACACCTCAACAATGACGCCAACTGTCTAATTATCATAAATCGCAGAAAAAAGTTATTTGCGGAGAATGTCATACTTGGAACTCTTCTCTCACGAATTATTAGTGTGCTACGATAAGAGAGTATGGTACTAAATGTTAGAAGTTATTCTATGTTAGAATGTTATTATGTTACACGTAAATTCACAATTCTCGTAAGGAAACCAAGTATATTGCCCACAGAAGTAATTTTGTGTTCACGTAAACAACCAATTATTGTTGTTTTGATGTACAAACTACAATATAAATCCGAATTGCTTACCAGATTTAGGATGAAACGTAATCAATTATTTAAGTTTAAAGTATATTGTATTATTATCAAGGTAAATAACAGTACGTGTATCTTCAAGAATGTTACTAAAATGTTTAGGTAATAAATTGAAATTTTAAACCCTTTAATTGTTACAGACATTATTTTAAGACAGTATTTATTATTTTATATATCTTAAAAAGTTAGTGGAGATTAGCAGATAACATAAAAAAACAACATAAAGACTCCAGCTCACTAGTTCAATTCCAGAATGATCACTAGATTTTTTAAATTGTTACTTGAGATAGTAACAAAGTAGTAATGATTATTGATTTTTTTCCACAATTATTAACTACATGATTTTCACTGAAAACAAATCATAAAAAAGAATTTGGATTTACTTGGTCGTTAATTACTTAATATAAATTTTAGCTTAAATTACACCAAAATAATGACATCATCGGGGATAGCTTGATAACGAGGAAGTTATGTGGCTATAATTTTAATATTAATTAATGTTTTGTAAGGCGCTATTGTACTGATATCGAGCAAAAATTTCAGACTATACCTCGAAATGTTCAACTACCTAAAACATTTATCAAAAATTTTAAAATAGTTATTGTTTAGACTTCGCGTAATTAACAACAATGTATGGATTAAAATAAAGAAAAAAACAGTTATTACCTCAAGTACTTATTAACCATATTTTTTTTTCTTTTAACAATTGAAACTGAACTTAGTCCATCTATCAATATTTCTATAAAATGAAAGCGTTTGTTGGCTGCACATCCTTCGACGCACTCCAATACACAAAATCACTTGTTCTTGTGTTATTCACATTATTAGTCTTGTCTTAGGCCAAATCAAACGGTTTTATCCTGTCCAACCGCCGAACTTGAACTGAATTGTCAAGAACTTGTAGCATCTCGATGTTATGGTGCTTATGCAGTCTTTCTTCATTCTTCCTAGCAAATTGCCGAACCTCTTCATAAATTGTAGCGATTTGTAAATCCTTATGGAGATCATCATTGCGTATGTACCATGGGGCATTAACAATGCCCCTCAGTGCTTTATTTTGATATGTTTGAATAATTTTGATGTTGCTTCTTTTTACACAGCCCCAAAGTTGCACACCATATGTCCAAATAGGTTTTAGGACTTGTTTATAAAATAATAGTTTATTGTGCACTGACAGCTCTGAATGCCGCCCAAGAAGCCAATGCATTTTCCTTAATTTGAGATTCAGTTCTTTACGTTTCTTTTTAACATGTACCTTCCATCGCAATTTTACGTCTAGTCTCATTCCCAAGTATTTTGCATTATTGTCTTGTGGGATCACTTGTTGATTGACAAACACTGGGAGATAATTGGTTTTTCTGTTAGTAAAATTAACATGAACAAATTTCGTCTCATTCAGCTTTATTCGCCATTTTTTAGTCCAGTTACAAATTCGATTGACAGCTGTCTGCAGCCTTCCAGTAGACACCTCAATGCTATTTCCTTTTGAGATAACAGCAGTATCATCCGCAAATGTAGCAACGATGGCTTCATCACAGACTGGAATATCACTTATATAGAGCAAGTACAAGAAGGGCCCCAACACACTTCCTTGTGGAACTCCAGCAGATACCCGCTTCAAATCAGAGTAACTATCTTCATACTTGATTCGAAAGTGCCTTCCTGAAATATAGGACTTCAACAATTGACTATGTTGTTTTGGCAAGTATTTCTCCATCTTGTATTCCAATCCCCGATGTCACACCTTATCGAAAGCTTGGGAAATATCAAAAAACACAGTAGAACAGATTTGTTTTTCTTCAAGTGCATTTTCAAAGACACTGGTGATTCTATGAACCTGATCAATAGTTGAATGCTTTTCTCCATAAGGAATAATCGGTTTCCTTATTGTCAGTCAGATTGGCCTGGTACCTTGTCAAACTTTCATTTTTTATATCATGTATAACTTGCTTCAGCTGTCTTCAGAGTTTATTCAAGGGTCTTTTATCATAATATGGTGATCTAGTAAATTGCCACCTTTTCCTTGCTTTCCTCTTTTCTACAATCATTTCTCTGATCTCTTTAACAAAGTTAATGCCTGGTGCTCTCGGTTTCAGAATAGGAGTGTTATTCCATGCTGCTTGTTGTATATCAACTACAAACTGTTTTGTTTCTTCATCAAGCTGCCTTCTAGTCCTCAAAGGTACATTCAGTTTGATTCTATGTTCCAACTCAGTTCTGTATCCATCCCAATCGGTTAGTCGGTTGGACAATGAAGGAGGCTGTTGGGTTTTAATTACTGTTCCACTTATGGTTATAAAATGCACTTGTGGTCCGATACTAAGTCATGGTTTTCCTCCATACATGCATATTAAGTGATGTTCCTTTCATTAGAAAGAAGTTAATCAAATCAGGTATTTTCTTTTTATCACTAGGCCAATAATAAAATAAAATTAATAAAGTATTTTTCAAATAGTAATAAAATATAATGTATACGTATTCAACAAAAACAGAAAAAAAATTTTTGAACTCGCATACTGTAAAGATACAATCACTTTATAGGAATATAATCCATAGAGCTTGGAATATATCAATTCAGTTGCTTTGAAGTAATTTGTTCTTTGTTTTATTTCTATCTGAGAGTTTTATTTGAATGTATAATACTTATGTCATTTGTCTTGACGATCGTCATACAGTAAATAATACCAAAGACAAAGTCACCAAGCTGGTGTATACAAAATAACAACAGACAAAACCTATGTTCTATCTCGTTTATTATAACGTAAACTATAATACAGGTTTATGTATTAACACAATTTTAAAATGAGAATAATTTCCATGAAAGATATGTGTATATATATATATATATATATATATATATATATATATATATATATACATTTTATTTCCACCAGAATCAATACAGATACAAAATATTAACACATCTATTACAGCTATTTTATACTATAGTAATTAGTAAGAGAGAAAAAAGAGAAAGAAAAACAAAAAATCAAACAAAAAAAATTAACAAATCTACATTAGACATAAAGTGTACATTGACCTGTACTAAATTCTATAAATACACTTACGTCCAACCATACTTACACACCTATACTTAAATCTAATATACATAGCTTATATATAACATTTGCTTATCTAAAGTAAAAGTATAAAAAAACATTTGTTTGAATACACAATTTAATACAGTTTAGAGAAAACCACCCCATTTCTCAGGAAAAGGAAAAAAAAAGAAAAACCTCCCGACTGCCCTAAAGGAATAGTCCGCCCTGGGGATAGCCACTCGTACATTTTGCGAAATAAAATATAACAGCAGTAAGACAAAATTAACCTAACAAGATATAGCTCCTAAACTAAAAATATAATATACAAAGATTTTTCTTTACCTTTTTCCATAAAATATCGGCGAGCATTCTACACAAATATTAACAATATCATAAGTTTCGTTCTTATCAAGAGAGAAAAAATTAAAAATCCAAATCATAATAAAATTGACACATATTCCAAAACATATGTATGTGCAATAATATATAAGGGTCACTATACTATTCAATAACTATTACCTACATACATTAAACAAGTGTTCAACCTTCTCCTGTTCAAATAGCCAACCTTTCAATTATAGCAAAAAAAAATTAATTGAATTTCCAAATTTGAAGTGGCCAGGAAGAACTTTAAATAATTTTGGCCCCAGGAAACAAAGAGTCTTCATAAAGTAAGTTTTAAAAGGTTTTGGCGCTGCAAAATATCCTCCACTTCTTAACCGTACCCTGCTCCCATAAGACCTATCAGAGAGTTGCCTGTATCCACTTTTTATAAAGAATAACTTATGTACTTTGTAAATGTACAAGTATCTTAAAGGTAATATTCGTAAAGAGATGAATAATGGCTTTGAGTGTTCCAACCTACTTTTGTTTAGGATCATCCGGACAAACTGTTTCTGAATATTAATTACAGGTATTATATTACCATACAAAAGGTTTGAATAGTTTCTTTTATATTTTTTACTATATAATCGTTATATTCAAATATGGCTTTTAAAACTATATTTCAATTAAATAGATTTTACCTAAATCAGTGTTTATATCTAAACAAATCCTTGATAAAATTAAATGGGATTTTTTCTCACATTTGTTTACAATAGTTTATTAGATTTTAATATAGTTGGAATATATCTACCTACCACCTCACTAATTTATACACAATATTGACGAGTTGGGTCCTAACGCTTGCAAAAAATATTGCGAGGAAAGAACATTTTAGTTGTGTAGAAGTGTTGCCTATCATTAGGACTCTTATTTACTACAATAGCAAAACCAGTTTACCTGAAATTGGGTTATTAGGAAAAACTATGTTGACTGACCCACAAATATACCAAGTAAATAATATTTTGATATATAATAACCTTTTATTTTTAAAATAAATAATTACTTATGAAGTAAATTATTAATAATATAGTGATGAAATATAATTTATTAAGTTTTACTTATAACAAATTTTCCGTAAAAACTGCATTCTTAAAAATAAAACATATTTTGACAACTCAGAACTATTTCATTTGACTTTTTTTCTTTTCTTTTTAAATAACTGATTCAGTACTCAAAAAGGGGTAAAGAGGAATTATGATTGGTATTATCTTTAAGCTTTACAGTAATTGGAGACCCCAAAAGCAAAATGAAATAAAATGTTTTATTAGAGATATAAATTTCAAATATAAAGATGTTATTAGAATGATCTTATTCACAACATCATAGGAAATTATCAAGATACATTTCAGCCATTCGAAACTTCGAAACCCCAATTCATTCAAAATGTTTTATACTACATTCCTATGGGATTAAATAATATTGTAAACTGTGCCAATTTGTAATTGTGTTATTTTTTTCATTTATAAACATGCTAATAAGGAACCAGATATTATTTTATTATATATACTATAAACTACTTTGAAGGTAATTGAATAAAATTATGCACGCCATTTCACTAAGCTATGGTTTCAATTATATATCGAACGATAAAGGTTGAAGTTTGATCAATTGGAATAAACTCATTTCTACCTACGAAATACTGAGTATGAAACTTTATTTTCTACGTCCATTGATATTTGGATTAAAACGACTATTCCAAACCACTAGAATTTGTCATAAATACTCATTTACTTTACCATTGCTCATAATATGTACGTACTGGATCGATTTACAAAAGTACAAACAACTTATAACTGTAAATGATATAATGTATAAAATTCCCCCTAATAATTATTGACAATGGATACATAGTGGATACAGTGGTAAGTAGTAAACTCCTGGAGATGTTTAATATCAAAAAAATCTTTTGGTAGGTTGAATCCACGTTATATCAAGTAGAGATCTTGCAATAAACGCTAAGATTTTTTCTTAGGTTCTGCTTCATGATGAACAAATAAATTGGTAGTTTGGTTTGTCAGTTCAGTTATTATAATAATCTCCTATCAAAATTGTCAAAGTGGAAGATTAGCTACTGACCTTGCGTCGTTTCTAACCTCTACAGACCCCAATATAAGCCAATATAAAATCTACTATTTACTGTGTTACTTTTATCCCCCCCCCCCCACCCAGTATGTCATTTAACCGCTGAAGTGAATTGAAAGTTACATTTCAAGAGGAATGCGCAGTAAACAAAGATATGTAATCGTCTAGTGTATACTGTAGGTCTTCAACAACTGTTACTTTATCCGTGAGAAATATTCCAAACGAACGAATATAAACTAATAACTTTCAAGTTTATTAAATATGTCATAGAAAATTTATAATTTTGAAAATAGCTATCAATCTGCAAAAGGACTAAAATAATAAAAATTGTTTTGTAAAATTAAATTGGTATTCCATCATTAATCAAGTGTTTATGAGTCCGTTTGTGCAAAAAGAACTTTCAGTAATTACACATGGTACTATTTTACTAGTTAAATAACTCATTAAATAAAAACAATAACAATTAATATTTATTTTAATTCAAGACCTTTCCTAACTCCAAACATGATATAATGAGTACCTCAGTAAATAGAGAATCAAACAATTTAGTTTTTTCAAAATACTAATTACTGGTACAAGCCACCATTGTTATACAGAGTTGATAAAAACTTTTTGCGTATAACCCTCACTTTTTTTTTTTTACCTAAACTAATAGGTGATTGAAATGGAAGATTTTTCTGCTACCTTCTGTTGAATACATTAAAAAATATATACATTAGTACTTGATTGTAAAGATCTAATTTAACTTAAACTCATTCCGTAGTACGGTAACCCATAATCTGTAACAATAACAATTGGCATAGTTTGTTCCACTATTATTTTTCCAAAAAATGTTTTTCTGACATTTGATATGGGTTAATCGAAAAAAAAATTAATCATACCTTTGGTTTTGTCTTTTAAAAACTTTTAAAATCAAGGATAACAAGATGGGGGTTGCTATTAAAAGTATTACAGGTTCACCCTGCAACCTCTAAGTCGAGGAGGGGGATGAAACTTAAACTGCGTAAAAAACTACTATATCTTATGCTAGAAAGATTTGCTAAAATTTAATTCGTTATTTTTAAAATAAAAAAATTAAGTGGGGAGTGTGGGACATTTATATATACGGACACACGGTAAGGACACACGGCATATATATATATATATATATATATATATATATATATATATATATATATATATATATATATATATATATGTATATATATCACACGGTATATATATATCACGGTATAATGTTTAATTACCATTATATATGTTGATTATATTAAATGACTTAATTTAATACTTTAATTATGTTGTTTCAATATTCGTTATTTTTAATTTATGGTTACAGTCAATTTTCGAAAATTCTAAATTGTAGAAATTGTCGAAAAGATACTGGAATCAGTTATACTATATTGGAGATATAAAGCCGATAATATAAATAAATTTCTAAGAAGAACCAATAAGTAGTTATAATAATAAATATTACCAGTTTTATTTGTTTATTTAGTATTGTTGACTTGTGGTTATTTCCATTTTATTTTTAATTGAACAACAGAACTAATAAAGTCTAAGCCAAGTAAGCATGACAACAGCGATGCGCTAATCTCTAAGTACTGCGAATTTAACAGTAACCTTGAATCACGTTCATGGCCGCATTGGGGCCTACTTCAAACATCAAGCCCTAATTAGGATACAACAGAGACTATTAACCGGGTAATACACATTGTTTATGTAACGGCTTCCCTCACTTGTACAATGTCATGAACAATAAATTTAACACATCTGGAATATTCGTTAGAGAAGCAATTATTAATTAAAGTTAATAACAAAATCTGTCAAAAATAACTATAAAAGAACAATATAATGTAAAATTAAATTAATTAATTTTTCTATTTAAAAATAAAATAAAATGTATATAACTAATTTATTACTTGAAATACATTTATCGTGCCTATAATACAAACATAAATATATAACATTATTTAATTTGTAAAAGAAGTTAGTCGTTCTACCTCTGGAGTTTTTCACCTTAATGGATTTTAATGTGGAAATAGGATTAAAATTGACATTTATCAAACATAAGAAAAACCGAACTAATATCCCAGCAAGAAGTTGGCTTGCGTGAGTGAATTTACATCTACATGAGAAAAGTACAGATACATCTACATGAGAAAAGTACAGATATTTGCAAAAAATTTTAAACTACGAGTATTTAAGCTGTGACACCATCTCTTCAAACATTTCATTCTTAGGATTAACCGTAAAACCAAAACTTCGTCCAAAGGTACGTTACAAAAGATGTAATTTATAATAATTAGTGCAGCTCTACATATTTCAGCTCACTAAATAATATGTAATGAAATAAAAAAAAACGATTAAGGAATAATAAGCAAAACACACTATCGTACCTTGTACGCCAGTGTTAAAGCTCGATATTTATCAAATACTATTACCGCTGAGTTGAAGTTAAATTAAGAGGGTTATGTTAGAAAAACTATGGAGGGTGTCAATATTTAAAATATATATATTTTAGCGTTCAGGGTCAGCTAATGGCTCTTTTTATAATTTACGCAATTGGAAAGTCATTAGCTGGGTTTTTCCATTTCTGGTTTTTATATTCCCATCAATTAGTCAGTATAATAAATTTTCTTTTTTCTTTTTTTTACTAATTTATATTTACAGGGTGATTCTGAAAAACTTTGACATGCTTCGGGAGCGGATTCCTCACGTAATATAAACTTAATATAAACATGTGTTCGAAACTGCATCCTTTTCAGACAATCCGCCATTATGTATTTACAAAAACATTATAATTTTGAAATAGTTGGATTAGAAGCAACATTTTTATTACAATTTTTTATTCTGATAATTTTAAAAAAGTTGGTTCAAATAAAATATTAGATGTTATATACAACTACAAGAAATTATGTGTTCAGTCTTTTCTCATTAACTCAATTATCCTTTAACTCACACAAAAAATAAAAATCTCATTTTATTTGTAGTTAAAAGATAAAATTATTTTCTGTCTATTATAAGTATTTGTTTTTAATAAATGGTTTTATAAATATTCAACATTAAACATTTTAAACGACTGTGATTTTGAAACTATTACAAATCCAGTCCTAATTTTTTGCACACTAGTAAAATATTACCTAAAAAAGTGAAGTGAACCAAATATGAAGTAATAGGACTATCGTATCTACTTTAAAGTCTATAATGTTTTTGGTTTTGATAATTTGACATATTGTCCGAAAATGAAACAGTTTCCGACACATATTCACAGGAATTTTATAGTAAGATATTGTCTCCTGAATTACGTTACTTAAAGTATTAGATTTGATTAGAATATAATTTATAATGGTGTTGTAGGTTTTTTTCGAGGGGAGGAGTTTTTTCATAGATTAGGTTGTGTCCCTGTTTATATTATAATAGCCAAAACAAAATATAAGTATTGGGTTGTAGATAGAAAACAAATTGTGATTTAAAAATTATCATCCTTATGGTATTTGTTCTACGCTAAACTGTGAGCTTAAATTTAGTATCGTAAATAATAATTTCACGAATAATACTATGTGAATTCAAATAAAATCTTTGAGACTAATTCAATATTTTTTTTATGTTTGGATAGTGTCCTACCTAAAATCACTTTGTTTGTACTCAAAGACATATCGCAAGTTTCTATAGATATATGAGGAATAAATTTAATATTTCATTGTTTCTTTTAGAATCTAATTTAATTACGTATTGACAATGATAAACTGCCTTTTATGTAAAAAAAATTTAATTGTCTGGGAATTTCAATTCTATACTGCTTAGGTTTATAAACATAAAGTTTAATTTTTAACTTCAAATAATCTACGATCAAAATTGGTTTATTAAAAACTTTCTTTTTCTTTTAGCTATGATTCTTGATTTATTCATGAATACACTTGAATATATTGTTTTCCATATCTTTGTGTAATACCTGGTGCTACACCCGTTTTGGGAAAGTTCTATGTTCAAAAATAAAACAATATACTACATCTTGAAAGATGTAAGATCAGTTTCAACAATCTTAGTCCTCTTTTAGTGTCATCTCCTCTCCCTTTCCAATATACATAAATCTAAAAACATCCAAACTATGAAAGTCATTCAATGTAACAACAGAGTAACATGATAAAGTAAGGAATGCATAAAATTAGCACGTTCTGACAACAAAGGCAATATATTCAGTATATTTGACTCTACAATGCGAAACACAAAAAATAACAAATAATAAATAACATGATTAAATATTATTTTTGAATTTTTAAATCGAATGGTCTAGAATAATCAGGAAGACGTGAGTTAGTGACCCAAGCGTGCCCTAGTAGGAACAATGTGGGTAAATACATTAGTGAGTGGATCATATCAATGTAGTGCGTTAGCAACAGTGTTATGAAGAGGCTAGGTAAAATAGACGTAAATACTTATGCTTTTATTGTTTAATGCAGAATAATGGAAAGTTAATATTAAAAACAGTATTAAAATGGAAATAAATATAATATTAAGTAACCTTCACAATTAAACGATCGGTATTTTCAACAAGGCTGCTCTTGAAAAAATGCAGACTTACTAACCATACATTCGTTATAACTATTGTGAGTATCCCTTATGTAAAGCATGTGGGTTAAGTAACTCTTATAATAATGGTTACTCCTATAACATTATTTGAGGCTTAATGTCTGACATTTAGCAGTGCAACTCTGTAGTTTATAATTAGTTATAAATAACCATTGGAAAAGAGTATTATTCATTACATATGAACACAAAGTTATAAACATATGTAATTATAGGCTAACAAATCTTTAACGAATTTATTTTTAATGTATTAAGGTTTATAGTTTTATTGTTTCCAAAATAATATCAATTATTGTATTTTAGCTACATATGCTACAACTGTAGAACATACAAATTGGAATTACTGACAGTCTCACAAAAATAACAAATGATAAAAACATATATATCTTTATTGAAACGTTTATATCTAATTAACACCATGATGTAGAAATTATTTTCGTTATTTTTTTTTAGAATTAACGAACATTTCTCTTGAAAAATATTCAATGTAACTAAATTTGTTACTTACTTAACATACTAGCAGATAATAATCAATACAACTTAATGCACTTTAAAAGACTAGATAGTTTTAGAGAACTTAATAATAAATTTAAAAATTCCAAAAAAATTAAATCACAATTATTGTTATAGATTTTATGGTTAAGATCAAACTCATATGGATTTTTATGACATGTTTTCAATATTTTCTGGCAACTGTTCTTCTCAGAGCTTATAAAAAAAGCATAAACTATTAATATTAATTTTAAAACTCTGTGGTTAGAGTTAATGTTTAGCTTTGTTTATAATAATAAGTTATCATTATTTTAATAATTATTATAAATACTTATTTAATAATTTATACTTGAAATATGAATATAATCCTAATAATGTTACATATCTTGAAAACAAATCTATTAATTTTTATATTTACAAAAGAGATACCTCACTAACAGCATGGAGTCAATTATAAAACCTATACAGTATGTTTGACAAAAAATATTATGTGAGTGAAATGTTTACACAAAAAATTGGGATTTTTTCAACATTTTATTATGTTTAATATTTTGTTCAACATTAAATTAGTTTGTAGTACAAAAAAAATTAAGAAAAAAACACACAAGTAACGAGTTAAAATTACTTTTCATTTAAAGGGATATAGGTGATGTCTCCTCTCTCATCCATGATGTAGGTTAGTATATTTACTGTCATTAGTAAACAGAAATGTAATGTTTTAAGATAAGTGAATTAAAGAAATATCAAAATGTCGTAAAATATTCTACGTTTTAAATTTAACACTGGAAGTAAAACTCAGTTAAATCACTAATATAAAACTAAATACAAATAAATTTTTAATTTAAAGAAAAGAACAAAATAAAAGTGGTGGTATTTATGAAAATAAATTAAAAGTAAATGTATAAAACATGAGAGTAAAAATATTCTCTCGATAATGTAAAGAATAAATTTCAAATAAATAAACTAAGTCACCCATACCACTAAACTACATACAGATCATAAAAATAAGACACTTTAGTATCATTCAATTTCATGGAATGACGTGTAATACAAATATACCAATAATAATAACGATAAATTTATTACAACGCAAATATTATAGTCGGCAGAAGTTTAATTTGTAATGTCTTTAAAAAACATTCACGGACATAAATAATATAAAGGCGAGGGGTCTTATTTTTACTCTCTAGATGGAGATAATTGGCAGAGGAAAGGACACTACAAAAGCACTCAAATCGGACTAAACACAATTATACAAACCAATAAATAAGAGATTACGGGTAGATTTTTTCTAAAAATAACTTAAAAATCTGCATTACCTGTAAACGGAAGTTCTATTCATCGTTAATGTTCCACGTTATTGCTGTTAAACACGTCACTTGTTGGACACTGGTACTACCTACTTTATTATCTCACTCGCAGTTTTGCTTTGATATTATGTTTCCTAATAGACTTAGTTTTGAAATTGTTCAGTAACGGGCATGCACGAGAAATTACGTATTGATTATGATTACAAATTAGAGGGAATGTATATGATAGTCGTGAGACTCGAAGAATGAAGCAGAATTATGTGTTCTGTATTCGGAGAGTTAATAAAACAAATTACTACATTATAGTAGAGTAGAATTATTTAACATTTTGAAATACCAGCTAAACATAAAATGTTGCAAGTAATGGTATGCAAATCCTGTAGTTGTTAGCTAAAGTAATTTATAAAATAATTGTCTCAATTTGGTAGAAGTAGGACACCACTACATTTCCAAATGACAAAAATTGTATCTTTCCTTGTAAAGGTATTAGGCCGAATGTAAAAAAAGAAGTGTTATGAATTTCTGATATTCATACATATTAATTTTTGGTTTTACAATTTTGTAACAGTTTTTCTTATTATTCCAATATTATCTAAATATCTATAATAAGTGCTATAATTGTAAAGTTTAACCATTAAATTACAGAAGTATGAATTTTAATTAATGTATTTTTCTTTATAGCTAATATTAAAAACGTACCCTAATTTAAATAAAAATAATTTTTTAAATAATTAGTTTTCATAACGTCTTAGACATTAAGTTACCTTAATTGAATAAACTATATCTGATAAATTTCTAGACATGTGATATAAAAAATGAATTCAAATATTCATTTGTAATGTGTATTGGTGGAAACCGCCTAATGGAACATTTTCTAGGCTGTACTCACCTTTTCCAAGAAAGGTATTGCACTAAAAACCTATTGATAATATATTATTAATTAATTTCATTTTCTCAGTCATTTGGTATAAGGAAAGTTATATAGTGGATCAAACATCGTTGTAGAGTTATATAAGTTTGGAGGTCTTATAAGTTTAAAATCGTATTTTGTACAATAATGTCTCTCTACCATCTGTTGCCTTTAAAGAACAAACCCGTGAAATAATTTTAAAGAAATATTATTTGTTGGTATATGTGTGCTATATTTAGTATTTTTTAGATATATATTAAGTATTTTTCTCTTGTTGCATAACTAAAAATTTTGGGTTGACTACCATATTAAAAAAAAACAATATTAAAATTTTGGTAAATTCCGTTCTAACGATTTCGACCAAATTTTGCATGTGTATTCACCAAGTCGTTATTTATTCTTCACAGATATGAGTAACAAACACATGAAAAGAAAACATGTATCAATATAAAATGAATTAGAAAATTTAAAAAGAATGTTTTTGTAATTATTTTATCTATATTATTACAATGGCCGCTATTTTGTTTTGGATGATGAGAAAATTTTTGTAGTCACTAAAGACCCTTCTAATATGATTTGGTCGCAATCTCTTAATATGTTACGATTTGATATTTAACATTTTAGAAATTAAAATCGAAAATTAATACTATAGATACTATTTCTCAGAATCAGTTATACCAATTTCTCACAAGTTTTTGTAAAATGTGAGGACATACGACTAAAATCCGTTTGAAAAATTTAAATATCCAGGAATTTTAAAAACATTAACATTCACCACCATCATGGCATTACTTTACTTTAATACGATTTACTCAACGGACGTGTTTATGTCACAAATGATGAAATTTCATGTTTTATTTAAATCCCATTTAACGACCAGGTGGTGTAAAGATTTTAATGTTATATTTTTTCGTTAATATTTGATATTATTTAGTATTTATTAGATAAAAAATAGTTTTGCATTTAAAAAAATATATATTTACATATATGTTTCGTAGACAGGGTACTTTTATGTACTGTCGGTCCTCCATAAGATGATCATAGTTTTTTTTTTTTTTTTTTTTTTTTTACTTGCTACCAAAAAGTACCGTCTGGTCTTTGTGGCATTAACTGGGATAAACAGTTTTTACAGAATTTGTTTTATAAAAATAATGAATCCAATTTATTTTTTAATATTTCATAAAATAATCAAGTTAGTATGAAATGTATACATTTAAAACTTTTGTACACTGTCTCAGATGCTTAAATATTACAACAAGACTTCATGAAATTCTGTAAAACTTTTTTTTTTTCTCAGTCAAATATAGAACACTTTTCAATGACTATATTTACTGTATTGTCGTGACTGAATCATCTTTTTTGCACAAAGCTCACATCGTCCTCTCTTCTGATCGAAGGATGGCTAGTGATTTCTTTTGTTCACCAGTCTTACATGCTTGGGAACTGAAAAATCGCTCGTTTCTATCTTCTTCATGACAGGAGTTGGCGTGTTGTATTCAACAGACTGTTTTCGTATTTTTGCGTTTTCTATGGTCAAAAGAACATTTTTCACCATTCTCCTGAATTCGCGAACGGGTTTTTTGCCATTTATTTGACATATTATGACATAGACATTGACAAAAATGCTAAGTCTACAATTAACCAAAAGAGAGGTGACGCCACCACTTTTTTGACTTTCGATCTACATTGTACATTGCTCGATATCGGTAAACTTGATCTACCACACTACCCATAAATTAGTTGTAATCCGTATTAGCAGGTGGGAAACCTACAACTTTCGATCCGGCCTTTTGTGTTCGGCACACGCTACTCTCTTCTGTGCCATGATAATTTAATACTAGGAATACCGCTTAAAATCTTGTCATTTAAAAACTCCCACGTCTTTGTCAGAGAAACGATGTCCCTTCTCAAGAAATGAATCAATGTTTTTTGTATCCTGATCCATCTGGTCTGATTGTAGCACAAACTGGGGTATTCTCTTTTTCTACCAAATCAATAATGGGATAGAGGCATAAAAGTTAATATGGAAATTACATATTTAATTGTAAGTTAATAGGTAAAAATATTCTCCGAATAACTTCCTAAGTTTTTAGGTGAAATTTTGAATCACCTTTATTTTCATGCTGTATAATTTTTTTAATAACATTCCACATTTCAAATTAAATACGTTAAATCATTAAGAAAAAAATATATATGAAAAATAAATATTTAATAACAATTGTTGAAATAGGAATACAACTAAGATGATACGGATGTCCGACTTTAACAAAACATAGAGACTAAATCAATTTCCACTCAAAAATTTTACTTCAGAAATGTTTGATGAAAATTAGTTTACACAATTTTGTTCACTAGAAAATTATTGCACGACTTAATCATAATTTATGAAACTGCCTACTTTAAAATTTAAAATTTCCATTATTCACTGTTATTATCCAATTTTTGTTTAGACAGCACAGGTAATTAAGCCGTAATAATATCTTAAAAAATAATATATCTAAAAAAACTTACCTAAGTTATTTTGTATCTTTTTTGTGAACGTCTTGTTATCTATACAAGAGTTTATAGTTCATGTGGAGCATAAGTATAATTTAGTATTACTCACTTTAAAATATTGAGTAACCACGTACAATTTCATAGATGGGAGTTTGAAAGCAAGGTATATTAAAATAAATTAATGACAAAATTATTTATATTACTGTACAAAAATAATATAACTTTTATATACAAAAGAAAAATTACGTGTAGACAATTTATCATTTAATATACACAAATACATGTTAGTATAAACCTAAATGTCTATTACCGACGGTACAAAACTAACATCTTATTATGTTACAATAATTCTGATATCAATCAACATTATTTAAATATAACATGATATGGTTAAGGAAGATTATATATCATAGGTGGTCGCACATTTATAACCAATTTTATTATATTAATTTATTTTGTAAATTTTACTTTTAGCCTTGGTTTTATGTCTTAATTTATCATTGTTTTATTACAACTACTTATACAATTGGTTTTAAACCAGTTATAAGCAGCAAACGTATATTCGTATAAATTAAAATCTTTACTGAATAAAAAAAGTATAATTAGACTAAACATTCTACTGATTGTGATGATTTTCTGATTTCTCAAAATAAATTTATAATTGCAGTTATGGTACGTTTTGAGCCACTAACGGACTTCATAAAGCTACGAAAACTTCTGATAAAATGAATAAAAAACTTGTTTGTAAATCACTTTACTGTAACTTGAATATTTATTAGTTAAATAAATTATAATTTAACTCACGAATATTATAATATTTATTTTTCTCAAGGATCAGTAACAATTAAACAGCACTACAAAATATTTTAACGAACACTTAACTAACGAAATGTCAAAGTAAGTTAAGTGAATGGATATATTTAGTTGAAAGATTATAACTTATTTTTTAGAATCAGGGTATAGAAGTTAATGTTTTGTTTCATTCTTATTCAAATAATAATTTCAAAAAATGAACTGTTAATAAAACGTGTGGACGTTACATTCCTTGAGAAGCACCATGACAAACATTGACTGGGTAAATTAATGTTATTGTTTGGTATTGTAATTTCAGTGTCTAGACCAACGTACAGGCAGAATGAAATTAGGTATTTCTTAATTTTAAAATGTAAAATTTCGTAATTTCTTAAGGTCCTGATTGAATTCTACATTTTATTCTCTTTTCTAAAATCCACACCTATTTCTTTACTCCATAAGATTTATCTGAAATGTTTTAATTTAATGTAAAAAAGAGTTTCAACAAAATCGTATTTGATTGATGAATACGTTATTATGTTATACATTTGTAATAAACCAAAAGAAAATTTAATTTGTAGCTTTTTTCGGCAACTGTGTGTAAAAATGTAGTGTTCAGAACATGAAATAGAAGAGAAAATGTTTTTGGCATATTTTATAGATTTTATACCAAAAACACAAACTGTAACCACAAACTCTAAATGTACAAATCTATTATACTACTCTCACTTCATAATTATTAAAAAAATATATAGATTTAATTGTAAAATATATTATACTACTATAAAATACTACAGAAATTAGTACAACTAGAAAATTTTGGTAACTCGATTATTTTAATTGTTGGATTTAGCACACCACATCTGCATTGGATCTGTATTAAGAACAATACAGTAGTAAGTTGTGTAAGGTAAAGTTGCATATAACATGAATGTGATTATAAAACTATGAATAGTTGCCTGGACTGAAAAAGAAATGAGGTATTACAATAATTTAAAAAATATATTATATTTAATTTTAGACAGAAAAAATAAAAGAAGCAATATAGGGAATCTCAGACAAAATTGTAGTAAAAATATAAATTAAAATAGATGAAAAAGTAAAATTATTTTACGTAGCTTTTTAAATTGCTGACAGAACATTAGATGAAATACACAGTGGACATGATATTGCATTCTAAATTATTTTAGAGAGGTTATCGGTGAAGGAAATTTTGACGTTTACTAAAAATAAATAAATGTTTCATTGATGGAGAGTCTAACGGCCGTTTACATATCAACTAAAGTACACCTCAACGTATTTCGATGTTTTAACAGAAGCACGTATTTGAAAACTGATAAGCAAAATATACAAAGATATATTTTGGCACTTCATAATATAACATAATTTAAATAAACAGATTGCATAAACGCACTTATTCAAATATAAAATAACGTTTCAATTTATGCATGGCTGGAGATGAGTAGTTCTAAATACACAATTATAATACTTTTTGATAGTTGGTTAAAAAATAATTACTCAACTGTTCAAAACGATAAAACTAATCATAAAGATACATTACCAAATAGTTTAAACCAAATAAACTGTCGTCTATCTAGATTGTGGTACTATGTATAGCAAAATTATAAATAAGCAATAAATAGAACTAATAAAATTAGTTATTTATATGAGATTTAAAAAAAATAGATATAGATATTATAACTACATTTTATTCTTATAAAAGCTTTTTGACTATGACAAACATTACCGCAGTAAAAGGGAACGAATTTTATATGACAGTTTATACGAAATACCATATTATTATAGAAATATTATTTATAGGTGAAGAGAAAATTTACTCACGCACCTTTAAAATATTTAATAGGTTGTCAAATGTCTATTATACATTAAAAATGGTTTTAATAACTAACTATATCACACGTATTTTTTACTTTCTTTCACATCCTTCCACAATAAAGTTAATCCTTCATTTAATTATTTTTACGATTACCTAAAATTTATTTTTTACAAATACTTAACAAATATACCATATAACACTTTTATTAAAACAATTATTGTTTTATATTCCAATAATATAAAGTGCATATTGTTACTGGAATATAAAAATATATATTTAACAATGAACAAAATTACTTTCATGTGTCATTGACCATCATGTATTTGAATAGCTTAGAATTTTTTTTAAAATTTTTAAACTAAATGGGAATATTCGTTTACGAAAAAGGAATAATTTCTATTCTACTATTGGTATTAAGGGAATCCATAACACAGATACATTATATTCCTGATAATAACACGCACCAACATAACAGTGACTATGTTTAAATAAGCTCTCAAGTTTCGGAGAACGCAATATAATAACAGTTTAGTGTTGTCATCTGAATAAAACAAAGATAACTGCCAATAGTAAAGCAACTAAAGCTACGTGATGTTTCGTGGAATTGTTGCTACTTCTCCGTCTGCTGCTTGATCCCGACAGTTCATTACTGGATAGAATTACTGAGTTTAGAGAAGTGTCTATAACTTTGAACATCATTGATTCTGAAAAGTAATAATAATTGTACTCATCAATGAAATACCAAAACAGACATCAAAATGTTTAAAATACATCTTTATGTTGAAATATCATAGGGATAATTATT